>JARVZY010010863.1:0-336000 GCA_030686995.1 Artemisia argyi | reverse complement strand
GTTTCTTGTCAAAAGAATCTGATGTCTATTCTTTCGGTGTAGTGTTATTCGAAGTCTTGTGTGGCAGACTTAGTGTGGCTAATTATGGAGATAGACGCCGATTTTTGTCAAGATGGGCACAAAGTTGCTACGAAGAAAAGAAAATAGGTACAATTGTGCTTGATTGTCTACAAGAGAAGATTTCCCAAGATTGTTTACATAAGTTCACAGATATTGCGTATCAATGTCTACGTAAAAATCGCAAAGAACGTCCACTAGCAGGCGAGATCGTAACACAACTAAAAGTTGCACTTCATTATCAATTTCTTGCTACTCATTTACAGTCTAATGTTCAGCCACATAATTTTGTCTCACAATCAGTAGGAAGTTTGCATACCAAAGAGTTACCCGTGAAAGATCGTTCAGCTGCCAACAACGATCAGGTTCCAGATGTTAAAATGAAGAACGATAAGAAAGTTAAGTTTGATAAACATTTAGAAACTGGATCGATAAAGATGCAATACCCTTATCCTGCGCCTAAAATGAATGAAGAAAGGCATCAGGACCATATTCAGTCAAAAGTTGTTGCATCTAATGACAATGATCCAGTTTTTCCAGAAATTCTTATCGATATCCCTGAACGGTTCCCCAGAGATTTTCTTTTTGATGTATTCACAAGAGCAATGGCTGAAGATGGGCCTGGTATGGGTGTTTTGCCACAAGATGGAGTGGGAATGAGCATGAACATTGCAAACGAACCGAAGCATTGGTCGTTTTTCCTGAAATTAGCAGGGGATGAGTTTAGGCAGAAGGATGTTTCTCTTATTGACCAGGATCATCTTGCATATTTATCGAGACCTCAGAACGTTCAAGAAGAGGTCTCTGTGGGCTATAATACTTCCCAGTTTCCAGATGACGTTGATTCCCGAAACACTTTCATTGAAGATGAAGGAAAAGAAATTCATGGATCAGAATCCACATCTATGCAACCTCACTACAATCCTTCACATAAAAGCATTGAGGGCATGCAGTTTGATGATCCATCAGAAAACACCAGGATGCTGGACTCAGAATATGAGGTATTTATTTTGTTCATGGGTTATTTGCTTAAAATACCAATGTACCTTTTCATTACTGATTTGATTTGGTGCATAAAATCTGTATTGTTGCATAAAATCTGATCAGCAAATATCTTTGACTGTTTACTGAACTAGAATGGTCCTTCATTTCTCAAATTGATGTCTGTAGGTTTCAACAAGGAACGACGGACTACCTTCTGTTGATTCTTCTCTTTGCGATCTAGATATCAGTTCGTTGCAGGTATGACAATAATATCAAGCTTTTGGTATGAATCCTATGAGTGCTATCTATGTATAGGCACATACAACAAGCTATATTGCATGCTGACCTTTTTCTTGTGCGTTATTATGATCATAATATAGGCTATTATAGACTATGAAGGTCCTCCCTAACCACCTGAGGTATGGGTTAGGGAGGACCTTCTCTCACCAGCACACCTGCACTTGCCGGAGGTCTCGTTGGAAGCAATCTCTCTACTCCCGGGTCTTTCCCAGGATAGGGGTAGGATCTGTCTACATTCTACCTCCCCCATACCCTGCCACTGCGGGATTGGGTTTGTTATTGTTGTTGATAGATTATGAAGGTATAATGTACCTTTACGTGATTCTTGTTACAGATTATAAGAAATGAAGATCTTGAAGAATTAAGGGAACTTGGTTCCGGTACCTTTGGAACCGTGTACCATGGGAAATGGAGGGGAACAGATGTCGCGATTAAGCGCATCAAGAAGAGCTGCTTTTCAGGCCGATCGTCTGAGCAAGAAAGATTAGTAAGCATCACTATTATCATCTAACCTTGATCAATTCTCACCATTCATTATCACAGTTCTTGATTTGTCATCTTACATCATCTTTCTCTTATTCTAGACCATAGAGTTTTGGCGTGAAGCTGATATTCTCTTAAAGCTCCATCATCCCAATGTAATGGCATTTTATGGTGTAGTACAAGATGGTCCTGATGGCACATTAGCTACTGTCAAAGAGTTCATGGTTGATGGCTCGCTAAGGCATGTCCTACTCCGCAAAGATAGGTGATAGTTCCTCATTCCACCTCATTCAACCAACTTTATTCTTCTATAATACAAATACAAAATTAAAATTTCATCTTTTAATTCTGCAAGTTTTATATATCTTTATCAGGCTAATTGTGTACAGAGTAACTTTAAAAAAAAAATCGATGTAGGGTAACCTTACAGCTTATAGATCAAAATCGTGTTGATAACTCTGACCATGCTGACTTTTTTTAGTTGGTGCTGAGAAGCTCGACTCAGATTGAATTTCTGGGCTAAAAAGAGCTTGTTACATCCCCCCCCCCCCCCCCCCCCCCCCCCCCCCCCCTTTTTTTTTTTTTTTATAGGTGTTTTATCAGCTTAAGTATTGGCAGAATTGGTTGATAACTTATATGTTTCTTCTCTGCGATTTACAGGCATCTTGATCACCGCAAAAGGCTTATAATTGCAATGGATGCAGCCTTCGGAATGGAATATCTACATTCCAAGAACATTGTCCATTTCGATCTGAAATGCGACAATCTTCTGGTTAACATGAAGGATTCTTCACGCCCTATTTGCAAGGTTGTCACAGGATCTATTATCATTTATTTCTTACCCAATTCTATCCCATGTACTCTATAATAACATTTGCACTCCATACTTATGTAGGTAGGTGATTTTGGACTGTCTAAGATCAAGCGTAACACTTTGGTTTCGGGTGGAGTTAGGGGAACCCTACCATGGATGGCTCCGGAGCTTCTGAACGGTGGCAGCAATAAAGTTTCTGAGAAGGTAAGCATGACCTTCTACAGCTTTGTTTGCGTATTTTATGTGGCACCTTTTTTTTTTTTTTTTTTTTTTTTTTTCCTTCGTTTTAACATTCCTTTTTACCTATATTGATGTTATAGGTTGATGTTTTCTCCTTTGGGATTGTGTTATGGGAGATTCTTACTCGCGAGGAGCCCTATGCAAATATGCACTATGGTGCAATCATAGGTGAGCGTTTTGGATTTATTGTCGTTCTTTTAGCCTTTTGAGCTTGAGTTGTCTATTGTTTTAGTTTAGATAATATCCGTTAGCTTAGTTATTTTTGATGAATCATCAGATAAAATCACTTAGCCATAAATTAGCTGATGTCTCCAGACAAAAGGAAATGAGTAGAAGATGAAAATCTCAAGGGCGAACCATGTAATGTGATTACAATGGCTTCCAAATTTGAGCTATTTTAGTTTTGAAATATTTTGGTGATATCAAATAATTAGAATCAGATATTTACGTGTACTACAAATGAACAATAGAAGATAGTGTTCGGAAGTTCTTTTGCTTTCTAAACATGTGGTCACTAGATAATCAAATGCGAGTGTTTCACAACTTATGAAATATTTAGAAATTAATGGAATTCGTAATTTTGTTTTAACCATAGATAATGAATTTTGTTGGAGTTGATATAAAACTGAGTAACCAATTATCATAAACTGGTTATTGTGATTTGCGACTTATCAGTCGTAATAATCATATCATCAGTTCTAAAACACAACCTGAAACACTCCTCTATACATCTTTACTTACAGGATGTGTTTGCTTATGCTACACAAACCCTTAATTCTTATATGTATGTTCCCTTGTGTTGCAGGGGGCATTGTGAATAACACGCTTAGACCCACAATTCCAAGTGATTGTGATCCTGAGTGGAGAAGACTAATGGAGCTATGTTGGTCCCCTGATCCTGCGGTTAGGCCGTCATTCACTGAGATAACTAATCAATTACGCGTAATGTCTCTTGCCTGCCAAAGTAAAGGGCACGCTCACAAGGCCACTTAGAATGCTTTTCTACTGTTTGTCTCTCTTCGAATGGTCATATATACAAACATGGTATACTTTATCATGCATAAACCCACATTATTATTACTGTTGTTATTGTATTGTTTCCAGTTGAGAAGAATATTAATAACATACACGTTAAGTCAACAAATTTATATGTAAAATCATTATGCACAGCTTGTTTGGATCCATGCATTTTTTTAACATTACAGCATCTTATAGAGATACATGTCTCTCAAGTCAGGTTGCTCATAAGCATAAACCTGTTGGTTAAAAATAAAGTAATGCATATTAGAACATGTTATTAAGAGAAAATCATACTCTCCAAGTACACTAGCGGTCTTTCGAGAAGGGTTGCATCGGGTCCATATTGGACCTCAGGTAGTGGTTGCCCGTCAAACCAACATTTTTTTTATACTTTCAAACGACAAGCTACTAAGAATCGTTCTAAAGAGGTTTGAACAACGTGATGAAAAATTTAAGAGTAAATTGCAAAAATCATCCTTGTGGTTTGTGGAAATTTGCAAGAATCATCCCTATCTCAATCCTTCAGCATTTATCATCCCAAAGTCCACAAACGTTTAGCAAAAATCATCCCTGAGAACTAACGAAGTTAGTTTCCCCGTTATCTCCCCCACGTGCAGTATCACGTGAGGGTATTTTTGTCCTTCTTGATTTATTTCCCCTTTTATTTCTTTTATTTTGGTACCACCAAAAACATAACACAATTTTTATCACCTCTCTGTATTCTAAAAAATGATCGCAATCAAACATAAACCCTAAATCCTATGCAAAATCCTTAACTAAATCTATTATCCTTAAGAAACAATAACAATGGTGGTTTCTTAGTGGCATTTGCGTACGGAAGAACATGAAATTGATGAAGAACATACTTATGGTAAGTTATAACCTAATTCCCAATTTTTTGTTATAACAATGGTGGTTTCTAATATTGTGGTCTAACCCTAATTTTGTTTTTTGTGTTTTTTACAGTTAATGATCCAAGCATGTTCTCAATCAAGATTTACCATGGTGGATATTTCACTGACCCACCGAATAGGTAATACAAGTCAGGTAGTTTCAACTACCTTGATATGGTAGATGGTGATTTGTTTTCAATTATTGAGTTAAATCAAATGATTGTTCAATTAGGTTATGATAGGAAGGATATCATGTATTATCATTACAAAATACCCAACAATAATTTAGATTATGGTCTACAAGCATTAGGAAGTGATTTAGATGTTTTGGGCATGACAAAATATATAAGTAAGTGCAAAATATTTGAGGTTTATGTTGAACATGGGTTTACAAGTCTTGGAAGTTACTTCAAGTCACCCCAAAAGGTAATGATAGAACAACTCCGAGATGAAGTGAACCCTAAGACCAGTTGACATACGGTCATACTCTCTGCTACACCTGTTGGCACAGATTCGAGCTTTTCATATATATAATTTCGAGCTTTGCTCAAATCCTACTCGAGCCGAGCTCACGCTTGGATGGTTAAAGCTTAACGAGCAATCGAGCCGAACTTGAGCCAACATTTTATTTTCGAGCCGAGCTCGAGCCTTGTTGAGCTTGGCTCGGCTCGGCTCGATTACACCCAATATTAGTAAAATTTTTGTGTGATAAATTGGTGGAGAAAAAAAATACAAGACACATGTACTTGCGGGCTCCTTCTTAATACTCTTGGACCAAATTGTAATATTAAAAAAATAAAAATAAAAATTAAAAAACAAAAAAACAGCATCCCTTACTTCTCCTGCATTGCATCATCAAAAAACATAATGGAACCCAAGAAAACATACCTTGATGGGCAAAGAGCCGAAGCTGCAACAAATAATCTTGTTTCCCATCATACCATGTGTACGTAAATGCAAACAAATGGTATAAAAATAAAATCAATTCACAGCACTTTAAACTCGTTAAAAAATCTATGGAATGTTCAAAACGAGTAATTTAGCTGCCGCGCATTGCGGCAGAGCCAGTTTAAGTCTAATATTCGTTCCGAACAATTTCTGACATAAACTAATAAGATTGACACACATTTTTTGCCTAACGGATTTGTTAAAGTATGCTATTTTTTGCTTTTGTTTCATTTTAATGCTATCATCAATACTTTTAAACATCAACCATACAGTAGAAGCGTAAAACTAACTGTATTTATTACACATAACAAATAGAAAATTTGCTCAATAAACCAAATAACTATGAGTAACAATTTATTTCTTCATCACATTATTACGTAGATGTGGCGTAGATAATTTAAGTCATATATTTGTTGTAGATTATCGATGACCGATATAAACAAGGTTAGCGAACGATCTTGACATATTGCATACACTCTTGTATATATAACATATACAAAAAAGGAATACATGCTTTACATTTAGCATAAATGATTATACAACTAAAGAAATAAAAAAAGTTCTGCAAACACTTCTAAAAATCCGCACAAATACTGTCTGTCCCTTGACTGGAAATCGCGTCCACATTAAGTGCAATTGACCTGTCAACTCGATTGCCCACCATTCCCGAACCTATGTTTTGTTGGTGCTTTTAACGTGGTCCGACGTTAAGCAATAAACTCATATACCAGACCCAAAGAACATACTGATAAAGCCCACAAGTCATGACTGAATGAGAAGGTGGAGCGTATCAGAAAAGAAAGCAAAGGTGTTACATAATCCTGCTGATGCGTGGGAATTGCACCAGGCTTGACCTCTCGAGAGATCTCGAGAAGCTTACAACCCCCACCAGGCAGTGTACCTGATCGTTGTAGTATAGTATAGTGACAAGTACCGGGGGATTGATCGTTCAACTCAGGAATAGTGTCGCTAGGATTAGAAAGCCTAAAAACTAGGTCTAGAGGTGAGGGATGATTCTTTTTGTATTTTTATATTTTATAAAAGCAATTAAAAATCTCAGTTTTTAGAGGAGTGGGCGGAATTAGCTGCTAATCAACTAACCCAATAACTAAGATGCAATCAAAATAAAATAACAAAAATGAAAATAAACTAAATTAACTAGTGGTGAGAACTGAGAACAATATATGGGAGAATTGTGTTTACTTAGATTTCACTACTCCCTAGATATCTTTTACAGGTTAATTACTTGTTACAGTTGCGTGGATGACGGATTGTATTCCTTAATACCATTCATGGGGTGGCGTACTTACTTCCCCAATTCTATAAGCTCCTACTTCACTCCTATGTCGAGCTGGCTAAGAAGCTCCTAACATGGGATCATTAGAATTCGCTCATGCATTAAATACAACCATAAAAACCTAGTACACATCGGTTCATGTTTCTTAAGACGTTCAAGCAAGTTACACAATGGAGATCTGCCAGTTTTCTTAAGCCTAACATTGAAATCATTCATCCATTACAACTATAAACAAGCAATCAACCTATAATCAACATCTAAGTTTCATTACATCTAAGCAAACACACAATAGATCTAGCCTAGCATGTTAAAATCAAGAAAAGTGTAAGATATATTCAAACAACACATAGACATATTGAATGAATTGGAAGAATACTTATCTCAATTGAACATGAAGGGTTTCAAGGGGTGAAAACCCTTGAAAATACTGTTACAAACGAGCTAGGGTTTATTAGGTTCGGCTCTAAAATTCTCCACAAAAGTTCCTCTCTTAATGAATGAAAATTAGAAAAGTATATATAGATTTTTGGAGGTGACGACGTCAAGAGGAAAAATATGACGCCGTCATCTCGCCGCCAATAAATTTCTCGGACTGCCTAGATCTAGAGCTGACGCCGTCATGAGTAATTCTGCTCTAGGCCGTCACCAAAATTACTCTTGACGCCCTTGTTCTGACGCCGTCACGTTTTCTCTGGGTCGTCATCCATTTTGCTCTTGACGCCGTCATAAAATTCTTCTTGACGCCGTCAGGTACTGTTTCCAGCAAGGAAAATTAAGACTTTTCCGTTTTATTCACTTTTATGCTCCAAAAACGTCCAAAATGCTTCCTTTTCCAGAATTCACTACCAAAGTACCTAAAATCACAAAAGGAACGATTTAGGGCAATATTTGATCAAATAAATCCAAATTCAGGCTTAAATGACCCCCTAAAAACGGTTCATTTTTCGCCTCATCATATACCCTTACACTTGAGATTTGCTTGTCCTCAAGCAAATGCGCTTTTATTCTAGTCAAAATACAAGTTAGGGGTCATTTAACACTAATATAAAAGTAATTACAACAAATAATCGTTCCACTAAAGACCAAAGACAAGCACGGAGGTCATACACTAGCACCTCACAAATAGTGTTTAGATACTCACATCTCTCGGGTGTAATAAAGTATATATCACAATATGGAAATGGAAAACATCTCTCACTACCTGTCATAACAAAATAGATTACCATATGCTTGGGAAAGGATCAAACCTCCACCACAGGGCGTAAGCACCTAGGATAAACTATCAAAGAGATCTTTTAAAGGGTTGTAACGTTAGGTGTAGGGATATGTAATACAAGGTTTTGTTGGATATATGCAATCTTTACTGGTGGCAAGTTAATCATCTTGGTTAATTACATGTACAATATGGCGTTGCTAAGCCAAGACTAGACTCGACTTAAGCTAATAAATGAAAAATAACAAAAACATAAAATAAACATAGAATGAAACGGGATGGTAGTCCGTATGTTCTTCTCTTTTCTCTTTTCCTTTTTCTATTTTTTTTCTTTTTCATGATTTTTTGATTTTTTTTTTTTTTTTTTTTTTTTTTTTTTTTTGCATACACTCTTACCCTACCATCCAAATAATACATCATAGGGAATGAACATTCCCCTTACACTTGAATTTTTACATACTTTACAATAAACTAATCTAATGACTCGAATTAAGATAATCAAAACACTTGGAGTACTTTTAAGATTAACGCATATATGGGGGTAATAATATGATGTTCTTTCCCATTACTCCATAACACAAGTACTTTACCCATGAGTCCTAATTGTCCCAAAACAATATGTACAAGGATATGACTCGACTTAGCAACCATGTAATCAATTAGATAATTAACTAAGGGTTTAACAAATAACAATAATGCACTAAAGATGAGTGCATACACGGAAGGCTAAGGCGATTTGGGTGTACATTTAAGTGGGGTGTAACAAATTCTTTCTTTAAGTAAGATGCTTAAAGTTAGAAACGAAAAGATAGGCTCGGAGGGGTGTACTAGGGGTTTCGTGTACTAAAAATGAGTACAACGCTAAGGTGTGAGAAAAATTAATTGACTTTACTAGCCAAGTAATATGACTTAAATGGTCAAGTAAAATCCTACTACACGAATGTAGTCTCACTAGCGGTCTCGGGATGCATCACTAACGCAAGTTCTAGAATCTAAATGCTACCGGTACACTCATAAGCACTAATAGTAAATGCTTTTCCTATCAAATCTAAAGGCGAACCTCACATATTTGGGTGGAAAATTTTTCTGAATGGTACGGTTTTGTGCTAGTCATACAATCTCCTATCCATGAGACGCTTGCTAAGGCTAAAGTTTCACTCCTAAATGTTGTAAAAAATTTTAAATTTGGCGCTAAAATTACACTAACAAGTATTTCTCATAGTTTTATTACACATCTACCATCAAACAAACAAACTCAAGCGAAAGTGTATCTATAAGGTATCATCATTTACCCTCCCCTTACACTTAGGATGAACATTGTCTCCAATGTTCAATTAAAGAATGTAAAAGTGAAATAGGTAAAAGGATGAAATCAAATACTCCCCTGATTCGTTCGGTGTGGATAATGTGGTAACAAGGTTAGATCTTCCTCCAAGAAAATGAACAATCAAAGCTTCCCGTCCAGAAAAATAAATCATCTTCTTGTCAAACATAACCTGTTAAACCTGAGAAAACAAACAAGGCAACCTCGCATAAAATCGGCGGCAATCTATATATGCTACAAATCCTAGAAAAAAAGTAAGATATAATGCTTTGTGGAATAAGTGTTTGCAGATTTCCTGGAGATTATAAAACTAAAGATTTAACAAAAACTTTAAGACTCCGTTAGAAAAACAAAACTAGCAAAATTTCCAGAATTTTACACGTGACGCCGTCAGGAATTTCTTCCTGACGCCGTCAGAAGTGACCTGCATAAATCCTTGTGTTAAGTTTCCGGAAAATTTCTGGAAAAACTTTGTCCTACTTCCTGGAAAATCCTGCAAAACATCATCATGACTCGATACAAGCATTTAACTCTAACAAATACAAATATACATGTTCACTTAATATTGTGGAGAATTATGATCAATTTTGTTTCTTAAAAACATATTTGGGGTTTCCCCTTACACTTATCTTTTGCAAAATACCCTTGGATGAAGTTAAGACAAAGCCAAACAACAAAATAAAGTATTTTCACTATTTTAGTTTGAAACATGATCTTCCAACAATAAAAATAAAGCATGCATACGGAAACAAATAACAATCAAACAAAATAAAAATCACACAAATCATGGGTTGCCTCCCAAGAAGCGCTTTTCTTTATTTACGAGTCTTGTAGCTAGACTCAAGGTCATGGGCTACTACGTGACCTCATCTCTCGAGATAATGTACCCCATATAGTTGCGATCATTACTATCGTGGTGGTGGTGTTTCAATCTGTCGATACTTGCAATCACCTCACCTCCTCCATTACTTCTCAAGTTAGCCATCTCATCTTGGCTTATGTTTTCAATTGTGAAAGGCCCATACCACCAGGGACTCGGTTTATCGGGAGGTATCGTTATCTCCAAGTGCCTTAAGAGTACTAAGTCCCCTTTTTCGAATGGTACATGGGTCCTCGTTGGTTGACTATGTTCAAGCTCGACATGAACTTTGTTGCTTTTGCCTTTGCTTTTGCTTCCTTCGTGTTTAGTTTCTTGATAGCTTTTGATTCTTGCCTCCCATGCAAGTATCTTTTCCTGAACATGAATAGGTGATGTGTCAATGTTGTTTTTGAGCTTTCTCCCCATCAAACTCTCTTGCGCATATCGCGGGGTCATGGAAAAACTAATCTTTCTTTTTCCTGATTTAAGCTCAATTTTCCTATTTTCATACTTAATGACAACTCTTGCGGTGGTAAGGAATGGTGCCCCAAGGATTATTGGCATGCATCCACCCCCTTATCATCGATGATCATGAAATCAACGGGATACATGAATCCTGCGACATTGACCAACACATCTTCTGCGATTACCAGGGGGTACACGTAAGAGTGTCCAGCGAAGGATAGCCTAACGCGAGTGGGGGCTGGCATTTTTGACGTTAGTTGGGTGTAGATAGTTAGGGGCATAAGATTTACTTCTGATCCTTGGTCGGCGAAAGCGTTTAGATATTTCAAATTCCCGATGCTGGCCGGTATCTCGAAGTTCCCACACGCCATCTGCTTAGTAGCCACCTTTTGTACCAGTAGTTTCTCGAATATCGGCCCCCCAGGTAATGTATCATACTCATCTTTTCCCTCTTCCTCCTTCTCTGAAGCCTGTTTGGAAGATTGGTTACGCCCGTCACCCTTTATCCAATTAGTTATAGTGTTTTCATTTATATCATGTTTCAGGTAGTAACTTAAGGATTGGTATTTTGGCGGTTCTTCTGTGGTTTGTTCATTAGGGGTTTTTGCTTTCTCATTATCCGTGTGGACAATTGTGATGGAATTAACAAATCGGATAGTGGCGATGACGCTTTCTTTCCTCAGTAACATCCTTTCAGGGGTTTTCTGTTGGCATACTCCTCTACTAGGCTCATCCTCTCATTCATTTTTTCCTGCATCTCCTCCTTTTGTTTATAAACTGCTTCCTCGAATCTAGCAAGCCGCTCAGAATGGGTTGCCATATATTCCCTCATTCTGGCTTCAAATTCTGGGCTAAGTTTCTTGGGAGGAGAATAAGGTGGGGCATAGTTTTGAAAAGTCTCAACATTCTCTCTAGAGGGTGACTCTGATAACGGCGTTGAAGTCATTTTCGAGACAGAATTGACAGCAGCCCGTCTAGGACTTAAGGGTCTCTTTTGCCTTTCCTCAAAATAGTCAACTTTTGCCTCAAGTTTGCAGAGGAGTTCATCAGAGATTTGATTAGTCCCTTCAGGTGTCGAGATTACGTTGATGGCCGCTTTTATAGTGTGATTAAACTCCCATAACTCTTGATTATTGGCGGCAAGCTCGTCAATAATTGCCCAAGACTCCTCGGCGTTCTTATCACGCAATCTACCTCCTGCGGCTCTGTCGATGGTACGTTTAGTGTGATAGTCGACATGGTCATAGAAGATCTGAACTAATAACCAAAGATTTATACCATGATGAGGGACTTTGTGGAGTAGATCCTTGAAACGAGCCTATGCTTCGTAGAAAGTTTCACTCTGATATTGTTCAAACATCAAGATGTCATTTCTAAGCATCGCAGTCTTCCCTGGTGGGAAAAATTGAGCAAGGAAATGAGTGGTGAGATCATCCCATGAGGTGATAAATCCCGCGGGTAAACGTTCAAGCCATTGACTAGCTTGATCACGTAGAGAGAATTGGAATAGGTGTAATCGGGTCGACTCTCTAGTTGTAACATCAAGGTCTATAGAATCTACGATTTTAAGGAAGTCCTTGAGATGTTGATTTGGATCTTCAAAACGAAGTCCATGGAATGCACATCCGCTTTGCACCAACCGGATGGTGTCGGATCGCAAGGGAGACACATTGGCTCCTTGGGTGAGCTCAATGATGTTTCGGTAGCCTTGGTGGCTAGGTCGGGAGTACTCTCCTAGGGTTCAGGGCCTAAGAGGTTGGTTTGCTAGTGGTGGGTTTTGTGTGTGGTCTTGTTGTGGTGGGTTGATGGGTTCAAAGATGTTACCACCTTCCATGATGTCGGATGGTAAATAGTTACGAACAAAGGCACGAAGAAATAAGATAGACTAAAGAAAAACTAAAAATAAAAATAAAATCTTACTAGAAAGGAATCTAGCAAGTAAACCTAATAAAAAGAAATTCTAACCTAGACAATAACTATTCCCTGGTAACGGCGCCAAAAACTTGATGCGTGGGAATCGCACCAGGCTTTACCTCTCGAGGGATCTCGAGAAGCTTACAACCCCCACCAGGCAGTGTACCTGATCGTTGTAGTATAGTATAGTGACAAGTACCGGGGGATTAATCGTTCAACTCAGGAATAGTGTCGCTAGGATTAGAAAGCCTAAAAACTAGGTCTAGAGGTGAGAGATGATTCTTTTTGTATTTTTATATTTTATAAAAGCAATTAAAAATCTCGGTTTTTAGAGGAGTGGGCGGAATTAGTTGCTAATCAACTAACCCAATAACTAAGATGCAATCAAAATAAAATAACAAAAATGAAAATAAATTAAATTAACTAGTGGTTAGAACAATATATGGGAAAATTGTGTTTACTTAGATTTCACTACTCCCTAGATATCTTTTACAGGTTAATTACTTGTTACAGTTGCGTGGATGACGGATTGTATTCCTTAATACCATTCATGGGGTGGCGTACTTACTTCCCCAATTCTATAAGCTCCTACTTCACTCCTATGTCGAGCCGGCTAAGAAGCTCGTAACATGGGATCATTAGAATTCGCTCATGCATTAAATACAACCATAAAAACCTAGTACACATCGGTTCATGTTTCTTAAGATGTTCAAGCAAGTTACACAATGGAGATCTGCCAGTTTTCTTAAGCCTAACATTGAAATCATTCATCCATTACAACTATAAACAAGCAATCAACTTATAATCAACATCTAGGTTTCATTACATCTAAGCAAACACACAATAGATCTAGCCTAGCATGTTAAAATCAAGACAAGTGTAAGATATATTCAAACAACACATAGACATATTGAATGAATTGGAAGAATACTTATCTCAATTGAACATGAAGGGTTTCAAGGGGTGAAAACCCTTGAAAATACTGTTACAAACGAGCTAGGGTTTATTAGGTTCGGCCTTAAAATTCTCCACACAAGTTCCTCTCTTAATGAATTAAAATTAGAAAAGTATATATAGATTTTAGGAGGTGACGGCGTCAAGAGGAAAAATCTGACGCCGTCATCTCGCCGCGAATAAAGTTCTCGGACTGCCTAGATCTAGAGCTGACGCCGTCAAGTGTAATTCTGCTCTGAGCCGTCACCAAAATTACTCTTGACGCCCTTGTTCTAACGCCGTCACGTTTTCTCTGGGTCGTCATCCATTTTGCTCTTGACGCCGTCATAAAATTCTTCTTGACGTCGTCAGGTACTGTTTCCAGTAAGGAAAATTAAGACTTTGCCGTTTTCTTCACTTTTATGCTCCAAAAACGTCCAAAATGCTTCCTTTTCCAGAATTCACTCCCAAAGTACCTAAAATCACAAAAGCAACGATTTAGGGCAATATTTGATCAAATAAATTCCAATTCTGGCTTAAATGACCCCCTAAGAACGGTTCATTTTTCGCCTCATCACCTGCAACCATTTCAAAGCAAAACTTCCTGTTGCTAAAAATTCCCTGCATAAATGACCTGTTACCTAAGACAACATACATTTCTTATTCCGAATATGCACGATATATAAAATGGGCATATTAACATTGGGGTAAGGAGAATGGGAAAAATCGATACAATGCCTCAATAGTTTTATGCTTTGGCTCACATATAGTGCTGAATACAAAACATGGTTGCATCTCATGCCTTCCAGTGTTTGTCATGCCAAAATTATAAAACACCAAACGCATTGGGGTAAAGACATTTGGTCTAAAATATCGGTCGCAACTTTAAGGGATAACTACAAATGACCCAACAATTACCATAAAGGTAAAATATGCTTATAAAAAAGGTGAAAGAAAAAGAAAAAAAAAAGTGTTTTAATGCAATCTATATAGGCGTAACCTCAACTGCATGCGGCAGGGGAAAAAAGAAATACACAATTGCAATAAATATCAGACCTTAACAAATCCAGTTAGCCTTAGTTAGCAATCATCCATTGTCAATGTGCTAGTGTAGCAGTCTTGGTTCCCTTGGGTTGTGGAGTTGGACTATTCATTTGGCCATAACTAGAAAAAACTCCCTCATTCAAGCACCATTTACAACTGCTGAATCGAAAAAAACCTGAAAGCCCACATGAATTATCACCTTTCTATAACAAACCTGAAAGCCCACATTTTACTAATTATTTCAGTCAAGCAAACGAAAAAAAGTTGCAAAATAGTACCATGCATGAGACAATTTAAGAAACCAATATACAACCCATGCAAAACCCATATAACAATGGACTCCATAATAAATTATTCATACAATTTTCACCTAAACTTTTGACCAAGCAATAAAAATCTATAAGGCAAAATGTTTGCAGCACAAAATAAAACCCCAAACCAAGACTAAAGAACTACTAACATTGTTGACATAAATAATGTCTAAAAACATTGTTAGCATATTAACAATGTCTCTATGTTTTGATAATTACAAAGCATAAACTCATTAATCTAAAACTTATGACGTAAACAAGTTTTTAGTGCTTAATATTTGGCTTTGCTTCCATATCACTTAAGGTATGAATAAACAAAGGGTTTATTGCATTTCATGATCAAAGGAAATTTTTCTAATCACTAGAATTTTTATAAAATGTATTAAACATTCTATATCTTTTACAAAATTACTTTTGGAATTAAAAGAATATGCTTAATTCATTATAAATATATGATTTCAAATTTCCAACCAAAAATGGCAAATTTTATCCAGAAAAATATTCCCCACTAAAAGACAAGAAAATCCAACGTTCTGAAGGGGCGCCCCCCTTAATTCCTTAGGCGGCCCCCTTAATTCCTTAGCCGGCCCCCTTAATCATTAAGGGGACCGGCCATTAATTAAGGGGACCGGCCACGCTCCAGAACAATATTTTTCTCCCCTATAAATACTGGTTCATCCTACAGAATTTTCTCACCTTTTGCACTCCTAAACTTTCTGTTCTAGATCCACATTTCTTTTCTCTTAATCCTTTGATCATAAGTGCATAATTCTTTGTTTCAAAGTGATTCAAACTTCATCCTCTCAAGTGCAAGAGAAGAATACTTCTATCCTCCAAGACAAGAAGTATTACAACTTGTTGTGACCTCCACATCCAAGTTGTTGGTGCATCATCAAGATTATTTACATTATTTTTTGTGAAGATTGTTGTGAATATTTGATTGTAGATAGTTGTGCTAGATATATAGATTGTGTGATTAGTTAGTTGTTTGGTGTGAAAAAGAAAAGTTAGGAATTAGATTGTAGTGAAGAAGCTAGGTGTGGAGTAGTTAGTTGTGAAGTGAATTGGTGTGAAGAAGATAGGTGTGGAGTAGTTAGTTGTGAAGTAGATTGGTTTGAAGAAGTTGTGTAGAAGTTGTGACTTAGTTATGAAGAAGTTGTGGTGTGTAAATTGGTGTGTAAGGTTTTCTCCGCCATAAGGGAGCTTGTTGATATAGTGAAGAAAACTCTCGAGTTAGGTGCTCGGGGAGTGGAGTAGGGCAAGGAAGGTGTCCTTGTAGCCGAACCACTATAAATCTCTTGTCTCGCGGTTCGATCTTTCCATCTCTTATTTATTTCATTACTTATCATTGTTATATCTTATTTATTGATAGTTGTTTATATTGTGCAAGACTTGAGATCACATATTATCGAATCTAAGTTTTAAAAACTAAGAAAACACTAAAACTATCTTTTATAACAAATTAAAAAGACGTAAAACTATTCAACCCCCCTTCTAGTTTTCCACGATTGGTATCAAGAGCCACGTCTAACAAGATTTTTAAAATATATTGTATTTTAAAACTTGTAACGATCTATGGAATCTGAAAAATATTTAGAAGGGCAATCTATGCAAAGACAACCACTATTTGAAAGTGATGGATTTTTATATTGGAAAAATAGATTCGAAACGTATATGAAATCAAAAGATCTTGATCTTTGGCACATTATTACCTTTGGTGATTTTCCTCCTATTCAATATAATGTTGAAACTAAAATGGATGAAATTGTATCTTTCGAAGAACAAAATAATGATTTGAAAAAGAAACTAGCAAAAAATAATGAGGCTAAAATGGTCATTTATAATGCGTTACCACGCAAAGAATATGAAAGAATTTTTATGTGTAAAACCGCCAAAGAAATTTGGGATTCTTTACTAATTACTCACCAAGGTAATAGCCAAGTCAAAGATAATAAAATAGATCTTCTTGTACAACAATATGAATAATTTACGATTCCGGAAGAGGAATCAATTGATAATGCTTTTGCTAAATTTAACACTATTATCAAAAGTTTAAAAGCACTTGGTGAGACATTTTCTAGTAAAAATTGTGTTAGGAAATTTCTTAGGGCATTGCATCCAAAATGGCGAGCTAAGGTCACGACAATTGAAGAATCAAAGAACTTGATGACATTATCACTAGATGAACTAATTGGCAACTTGAAGGTTCATGAAGAAATCATAAGAAGAGATTCGAAAACGGTCAAAGTCAAGAAAGAACAAACCAAATCCATTGCTCTAAAAGCCAAAAAGGAACCTAGTGATGATGATGATTCAAGTGACAAAAGTGAAGACGAAGAATATGCAATGGCCGTAAGAGAATTCAAGAAATTATTCAAGAGACGAGGAAGATTCACTAGATCATCACGAGACGAAAGAAAAGCATTCCAAAGATAAACATATAATTAAACACCAGTCTTATGACAAATCTAAACAAAGGGCGTAAAGTCATCACTGAACTTATAGCAAGATAAACATCAGTCTTGTGACAAACCTCAAACAAACAGAAAAAAAGCCGAAGTACCATATATTTAGATTGCAACTGCATGTGAACTAATAACACGCATTTAACCATATTTCAAGTATCTAAATTATGAGGAATACTATATCCCAAAAGATTTACAAAAAAAGTTCCACACAATGATGTGGAAAGATCACTTGCCCAATCAAATAGATTATTTAGTTTTTACAACTTTTTTCATTGGATAAGTAATCATGCCACATCATTGTGTGGATTTTTTTTTGTAAATCTTTTGTGGACATAACTTTCTTCCTAAATTATGCATCATTTTTTCTTTTTGATTCAGGCAGCCTATACCACTACTTGTCGCCTAACCTACCCATCCACACTCAATCTCAAAAACTTTCAGAACTACTTACATACTGCATCATAAAGTAATAACCACATCTAAGCCCCTTAAAACACATAAAATTGTATAGCCTTATATTTTTTTCACAAAATACGTTACCTATAATAGTACGGCAACAACTGCATCAAAATTAAACCTACAAATGTATGCTGTTAAAACCAATTTCGTCCTGAAACAACCCAAAAAAAACACTACACTATAATTTCAAAAACCGGCACATAATTAAAAAATAAGAAGCATAAACTACACAAATATAAACATCCTTAAACTAAATATATCAAAATTTATTGAACCACAACCACACACATGCAATCGAAGCTCATATAAATATATCTAAAATTGATCAAGCTAAACTTATATTTTCGAATAAAGATGAACCACAACCACAAACATGAAATCGAAGCTATGCATGCGTAATCTTTCTCCATTTTCAATCCCGAGTTAGGTGATAACATCAATAAATCACCACAAAAGACACAATCTCATACACACAGTCTCATAATCACTTACACTCTCACATCACCATGTCACACATGAATTCGATTTCGAAGATAACCAAGGAGATAATATTAAGAGACCACCACAAAACACATAATCTCACAGACACAATCGTACACACACACCCGGATTTTGCAGATAATGAGGAGACTCACACGTATTATCAAGATGAAAGACACGTGACAATGTTTTTAAGACACGTATAAGGCAAGCCACAAAGAAAAACGACGTCGTTTTCAGACCAAGTTGAACCAACACATGAAACGGCGTCATTCCTAGGCCAGGGTAGTTAAAAAACTCTTAAAACGACGTCGTTTCAAAGCCCTCTAAAATGTGCGTTTCCCACGGTAAATGTATAATAGAGTAATATGAAACTCACGTACACCTATTAAGTGAGAATTGCAAAACTCTCAAAGGAAGTTTTACAATCCTCTAGGCAGTGTACCTAACCGTTGTAGTATAGTATAGGAAAGTCCGGGGGGATTGATCGTTCTCTAAGGGAATAATTTCGCAATAGTTGTGGAAAGGTCGAAATGTATGTCGAGATAGGTTTAGAGGTGAGGGATGATTTTTTTTGTGTTTTTATATTTTATGAAAGCAAGTAAAATCTCGGGTTTTGGAAGAGTGGGTGGAATTAGTTTCTAGTCAACTAACCCAAAACTAATAATTAAACTAAGATAATAAAATAAACGTAAAAGTAAATTGGTGGTAACTCTTATGATAGGAGAAGCAATGTTTACTTAGACATCTTTACTCCCTAGTTATCTCCTACTGATTTGTCGAATTGTCATGTTCTTGTTTTAATTGAAGCATTGTATTCCTTAATATTGGTCGTGGGGAGGTGCTGAAGTCCCCAACTCTATGAACATTAGTCTCCCCTAAAACCCTTAAAGTCTATTAAGTTTTCTAGGATTTACAAGCCGAAATTCACGCAATCAATACAATGAGGAAAACCAATAGTGCACTCTATGGTTGCGTTTTATAAGACGTTCAATCTAATACATATAAGAACTTAGCTAGTTTTCTTATCCTAACGCAAGACAATCAATTAAATAGGAGACGACAAATCAATTATCGATAACTAGGTTTCATTAAATCTAAGCAAACACTTAATAACTTAAGCTAGCATGTTTAAGTAATGAGAAGATAAACACATAATCAAACAATACATAGACATATCGAATGATCAAAGGAATAACTTATCTCTATTGAAAAATAAAGTTCAAAGGCTGTAAAAACCTTACAAAAGCATTGGGTGTTATTATTGATGAAATAGATGAGGATAATGATGTTGGTGCTAGTAACCCTAGTCGTATTGGTAGTAGTAGTTCTAGAAGTAATCGTTCTAAGAGGCTACTATTGGAATACGTTATACCTGAGCAACCATAAGTAAGTGATGAAATTAGTAGGTTTATTGAGTTACGTACTCAAGAGGCAAGGGTAAATAAAATACCTACTTAAGAGTCTAGGTTTACTCAGTTACTTTTTAAAGAGTCTTATTTTCCAGCTTTAGATGCAGCGCAAGATGCACTCGATGGGGTATTTGGAAGTATTAACTTAAGTCAGTTAGAGATAAGGTTAGTCAGGAACATGAAGTTGAAGATTTTTTGAGGGTATAAGATTATGAGCTGAATGATATGGTTGTTGGTGATAACGCGAGGGTCCATGAAAATGAACAAAACATTGATAATGTGGATCATATGGTAGTTGATGATCATGCTAGTTTAGAGGAAATTAATGATCAAGTGAACGCTAATAATGTAGGTGTTGATTCTGCGGGTTTAGATAGAACTAGTGATCAAATGAATGATAATGTAGGTGTTGGTTCTGCAGGTTTAGATGGAACCAATGATCATACAAATGATAATGTAGGTGGTGATTCTACTGGTTTACAGGATAGTTATGATGATGTGTTTTCACCACGTGGCCCCTTTGAAAATGATGATGAGAGTTATGTTTATGATGCAGATAGTGAGAAGGATGATATTGAAAGTGAGGACGATAACGAGGTCTTTTCTGATGAGAATAACATTATACATGAACCTCATGTTGATGTATGTTTTTATTTTGGTGCGAATTCACTTGATAATTATTAGTGCAAAAAGTGTAAGTGGGTTAAGATTGGGTTTGGTCTGCGTTAGGCCGTCCTTGGTGGACTGTCCGTTGTGTGAATTATGCACTAATCCAAGTATTAGATCGATTCCCTGCACAAATGAAAGTAAACCGTTAGCCTTACCGTGGGGACGGACCCCACGATTAAGCTCCGGCGTGAGAGTAAGTACTCATGTTGTCAGAGGAATGTATGTGTATTGAGATGTGTGAGAAATTCATACCTCGCGAGTGTGTTGATGCGGGATCACAAGACCTCACAAAAGGTTTTACTTCTCAAGGGATCTTGAGAAGCTTGAAATCCTCCAGGCAGTATACCTGACCGTTGTAGTGAAGTATATGGTTATCCCAATCTTTGGTTCCATTTATCTGGGCATGCATGATCTTGTGTGATTTTCATGGTATGTGCGTATGATAACTAAATCAAGAAAAAAAGAAGACCAAGTTAATTACAAATATCTAAAAGATATGTGAATCATCTCCAAAATATTTCTCATTAACACACATCAACAAACATGTACATACTAAATGTTGCAAAAGAGAATTTACAAACCGCTACCAACAATCAAAGATCTAAAAGATGTGTGAATCATCTTCAAATGTACATACTAAATGTGATTTTGGCCGGTTTATAAAGGAATGAATTAGGTTAAATCATTAATTATTCTTGCAACATTTTTAAGTTCATCTCTAATAACATCAAATAAGTCCATGATTTAAGTGTTAATTTCCCCCTTAATTACTCATCTTTTGTATTCATATGTTAGGATATATACTCTTATTTGTTTATATTCTGTTTTTAGGGAAAAGATGAGCAAAGGAACGAAGAAAGGTGGAAATCGAAGGACTAAAGAGAAAATATGTGAATTATGCGGATTCTGCACCAACTACGGCGTAGAGGTTTTATCTACCTACGCCGTAGCAAGTACTTATGAAGATCATGGTGTAGCTCAGCCATGACCACGGCGTAATGATCTAATAAAAGGGCTCTACGGAGTAGCCACTCTCCACCTATGGCGTAGACCCCAAAATGAGGCTGTAAAGAACTCACGTGGCCAAAGAAGAAGTTACGGCGTAGTTTCCCATATAACTACGCCGTAGAAGTATCTAAGGAAGAAACTACGCCTGTAGCACTTGATCAAGCTACGGCGTAGTTGATATTAGCAAAGGCTACGGCGTAGCAACTCATCCAGCTAAGCCGTAACAAAGTCAGGCCTATAAATACCAGCCCTAATTATGAGTTTATTCATTCAATTTTTACCACACAGAAGTTGGGAGAAACTCAGGGAGCAGGAGGAACGAAGTTCAGTCTGCATACAAGTCATTTCCAAGGGAGAATTCACAAACCAATCACAAGTTTATTCATTCCTTTGATTTGTATTCGATTCATGTTTACATTTGTGATATTAAAATCTTGTTTTACTGCAATTATGAATATGAGTGGCTAAACACCTCTTGGTGTTAGCATTGTTATGAAATTTTATTGTTATGATTTAGTTTTCTATGCATCTATTATCGTCTTGTTTGTATACTTTCTTGGCTAGTCTTAGGACACTCTAGTTTTGGTAGTGTTGAGTATTGGTAGTTCCTTGGAGGCTTGGTGAATTAACCCTAGGACACAAGACAATGAGGATGTGACTTGGTGATAGAAATATCACCATACATGTGCGAATTAACCCTAGGAACCTACCAATGCAATATGCTTAAAGAAGTTAGATGGGGTGTAAGATGTGACCAATAACCGCATCCCGCTAGACTTGTCCAAGTTAGGAGAGGTACTTAATGACTCTTGCATCTTCGTAGGTTCACTCCGCCCGATGAACTCTCTTCTTTGCAATAGGCAGGAATAGGACAAGGTGTAGGATAGATTTAGGTGATTTAACCCTCTGATCCTAAATGTATATAACCCCCAGACGAAACGATAGGATGCACTTTATAGAAAACTAATCATAATAATAACAAGAGTAGTAATTAGGTTAACACTGCTTCTCTCTACTGATTCTCTTCTATTTATTTACTTGTTTTGTCATTTACATTTATTAGTCAATTAATCTCTATAATCATTAAACCCCTTTTAAACGTGACACCAAACTTAGATAGACTCCGCACGCATAGCTCTTGGGATGACCTCGGCTTTACCAACTAGCTATACCTCACACGACCGGGTATACTTCCCGATAGTGCATTAGGTAGACCTTAGGTAAACGAGCAACTTTATAAATATTGAAAACTGGTCGGGAAAACCGCATCAAGTTTTTGGCGCCGATGCCGGGGAGCAATTAGGATTTTATTTAAGTTTGCAATTTTAATTTTTATTTTCAATTTCTCACGATCAGTTTTAAGTTTTAGGTACCATGGTAGAAATTGACATTGAAAACCTCACGCTTGAGGAATATTTGGCTCTCACACGAGAAGAGCGAAAGCCTGGTTTGTTTTGGTTAGGGTAGCTATTGGGGATGACATGCATTTTGAAATCAAGAATCAGTTCATAAGGGAATTACGAAAAGACCCATTCTCGGGAAGAAAGACGGAAGATGCTCACGAAGACATTGACAATGGTCTTTACATTGTTAGTCTATTCAACATTCCGGGAGTATCTCATGATGCGATTATGCTTAGAATATTCCCTATGACATTGACCGAAGGAGTCAAGAGATGGATCGATAGGTTACCAGCGGGGACTGATAACACTTGGAATCTCCTGAAGAAGCATTTCATCCAGAGATATTGCCCTCCTTCAAGGATGGCAAAGCAGCTTGAATATATTCACAACTTCAAGCAAGATGGAGATGAAACATTGTACCAAGATTGGGATAGGTACAATGATCTTTTGTACAAGTGCCCTACTCATGATCTCAACAAGCAACAAGTGGTCAATATTTTTTACAAAGGGATCAATATCTCCACCCGCCAAATGTTAGATTCTCAGGGACCAATCCCTAGAATGACCCCTGCTCAAGCCATAAAGGCTATTGAAGACATGGCAGACCACTCTTAAAAGTGACACGAAGGTGGAAGTAGTAGGAGCATTGCTGGAAATTCGGATGGAGTTACCTTAATCACCAACAAACTCGAAAGCTTGGGGCATGACATGAAGAAGCTCAAAGAGAATGTTCACGATATTCAAGTTGGTTGCAAGATTTGTAAAGGACCGCATTTGGCTAGAGATTGTCCTTTGAAAGAGGACGATGGAAAAACTGAAGAGGTGAAATATGGGGATGGTAGACCATTCCAAGGTTACAATAGTAACGGTTATCGTACATGGCCATCAGGATACAATCGACCACCTTATGGAGAGAGAAGATCTAGCCTCAAATAAACAATCAACAAATATCTTGAAGATTCGAAGAAGAAACAGGAAGAGCAAGATCGATGGCTAAAAAATTTTCAAGATGCCACTAACAAAAGCCTTATGAGCCATGATGAAACCCTTAAAAACCTTGGAGCTAAGATAGAACTTTTATCAAAAGACGCCAAGAAACAAAATGAACAAGCTAAGGTTTGCATGGCTATACAAAGGATAAATGAATCTCCAAATACGGAATCTGTGCAACAAAGAAGAAAATTCTAGAATCCTGAGGAAACGATTTTCACAAAGGAAGATGTTACCCAAAACGAAGAGCTCAAGATTGTTACGACTCATCCAAACAATGGTCAATTTAATGGCCGATATGTCCGATTACACTTGAAACAAAGTACCATTGGTGCGTTTCTATTCCGGTGGATAATCAGAAGTCCTACGACCTATGGCCATCATGCGACCCTAGTAAGGAGTTGTGCGACAGGGGCGGTGATGAAGAAAGGCTGCGTGGAAATAGACATTTATGGATTCAACTCTCGATCAATTTAGAAAGAATTTAAAATGGAGAGGGACAATATCTTTTGGCAAATGGGTACAAATCGTCTATGGGAGAGTTGATAGGGATAGGAAAATGGAAATTTGGGAAGAAGTTAATCGAGTTCATAATTACGACCATTTCCCTAACAATGCAATCAAGGATGATCATGTTAAAGAAGATCAAACTATAATTGGTGATGAAGAAAGTGGCAAAGGATCATTGGTGCGAGAAGGTTCGAATACATCATGATGATGGTATATCATTTTGGGCATCTTGCAACCCAAACACTGATCTTTGCGACGGTAGAAATGACACGGATAGAGTAGGAAACAATAAACACCTATGGACTTCTACCAATGATGACAAGAGAAGACTCCTTGAGTGGAATGGAACCATGGCATTTGATGATTGGGTTTGAATCATCTACGGTAAAGTCAAAAGAGATGAAAAACGAAAAATTTGGAATGAACTTAACAAAAAGGACATGCCACCCGCAATAATAAAAAAGGCTCTGCAAAATGATGTTAGTCATGACAATCTCACCTCATCTCAGATAGAAAGGATCGCAAACAAAAAACGCATTGGTTCGAGCAAATAAAAACCCGTGATATCAATGGTAATAAATTATGGGCATCTTGTGACTCCTATGAAGACGAGTGTAATGGAGGAAGTAGCATTGCATGAGTAAATGATGATGAGTACCTATGGACTTCAACAAATTATAACCAAAGGAATGATTTGGAATGGGTTGATAATTTAGGATTTGATGATTGGATTAAAATCAAATATGGAAAAACTAATGCAGCTACGAAGGAAAAGATTTGGAAGGGATGTGTGAGAGAGTCAAATCCATGCGAGTGTAAAGCCAATAATGAGGCAAAAGGAAAGGAGTATAATAAAACCACATGGGAAGATGAACAAGACCAACGCAAGAGGGAGGTTGTTGAAGAAAAACTAAACTAAACCACAATGGAATGGAATCTAATGATGATGACATCGACGGAATAATGGATTACCTAGAGTTGCAAGGGCCTGATGGGTTCACTGATCCTGATGACGAGACCTACGAACAACGACGGTGTAAACTTCTAGGATTACAATACAAAAGACCTCCACTAATCATTGCAGAAACATATGAGGTAACCAGATATCATTGAGGACCCGACGAAAGATTCTCGAAGGTACAGAGAATTGAGAGGAAGGAATATTGTCGCACCACCACAAAAGTTGCTTGGATGAGACATAACATACTTAAGGAAATAGACGTGTGTGGGCAAGTCCTTCATCAACCCACTTGAAGGAGCATGGCAGTGAGTCTAACTTAAAGACTCGATAATAAACAAAAGTGCTCTTTCGGAAGACAACCCAAATTATCCTTTTCCTTTTATTTTCTTTTATTTTGTTGGTTTGGTATGTTTTATGTTAATGATTTGCAGGTTATAGAGGAAGCTTTGCGTTGGGGAACCTATTTTTGGACTTTTGAACCAAGGAAAATTCCCCAGGCCTTAGCTACGGCGTAGCTCCAACCATCACTACGTTGTAGTAACCCCCAGGTGTCAATCTAGAGTATTTTAGCAACTACGGCGTAGCAACACATTCTAGCTACGCCGTAGCTTCTTTCTGTACCTAATTATTTTTATTTTACAAATCATATTTTAAACTTGTATTAGTTTTTAACTGAACTTTGTGGGTGTGTTCCCGGTAAACCCTCATGAGACTTCACTCATCCACTTGGGACACCAAGTGGTTTAAAAGGCTTGTTGCATACGCTAAATGCAACCGTGATTCCTACGAAAGCGAGTTAGGATTTTTATTTATTTTTATGCTTTTTTAGGTTTTATGCTTTTGGTAGTTGTGTGATTTCAGGGATTTGAAGTTTGCTCATCAGGCGAAGCGAAGGCACATTTTCCAACATGATCCTTCTATCATTTGCAAGAGTAAATTTCAGGTAAGTTATCATTCCAATTCTACTTTTTCCTCTTTATAATTATTTTATGTACAAAAGGGACTTTGTACAACTCAAGTAGGGGGACGAGAGTAGAATTATAACTTGAACTTTATGTTGCCCCATTTTTCTAGTTTATTTTAAAAAATTATGCCACTTTTAAAACTTTTGACATGTTTTTCCGAAACTAACTAGAATAGAACTTAGCCGAGCACATTAACCCTTAATACCATGGTGAGGTTTAGCGTATTTCAGTTTCCCCTGTTTATCTCAAATCCACCAAAATTCTGAGTGTGCCGGTAGTTTGTAAACTTTAGAACTTGGCATTTACATCATTTTGAAACCATAGACGAGTAGTGTATTGAATATTTGGAAGAAACTTTTTAAGAAGGCAATATTTTAGGATTATCACCCAAATAACCTATATGTGTGTGTTTATCGATTAGTCACATTGACTATTCGACCCCCGTGTTAAACCCTTTATTGCACTCGTGCAAGATACCCCTAGATACACCCTCTTGAGCCTATCCTTTCGTTTCTTACCCATATTATTGTTTTGATACACCTATTCGCCTTAGCCTACCGTGTAGTCTTGGTTTATGGTTGGGAAGTTGCCACTTGTTCTAGTTTGAGGTTCAAGTCAAGAGATTCAAGAATCCCCATATTTGAAGATCATGAGTAACCCACTATTGTTACATGTATAGTTCATCTCAAGTGGGGGGATATATTTATTTCTTGTTGAAAAAAAAGTTAAATTTTGTATGTAGATAAGTTATCTTTGGTGCAACCTTGCATAGCACCGTATTTTGAGCTTTGAAAGAATTAGTATCGAAGAGGCCACTTCGGTCACATATGAAGAATGAAGTTGTTGGTTCTTAATCGCCAACATGAAGACCAAGTGAGGTGCCCGTCATGACGTTCGCTAATGGCACACACTTGTTACATGATCAAATTTTTGCATCTTGAAGTTTGGATTTTGGATGAACAGCAAGTGGTAGCAACTTGGTTATAGGCTAAGACTATTTGCTTTCTTTTTCCTTTTACACCATTATTGTGCATCCCATGTCTTATCCTATCCTTAAGTTGTGAATCATGCTTAGGTGAAGGATTTGAGCAGTCATTGGTGTCTTGCCCGACATTCAGGTCATGTACCATTGCCTTTGTCGCCTTTGCCGTAGTATGTTAGTAACAACACTACACCCATAAGCCTTATATATGTTCACCCAATATAGCCATTAAAAATTGTTTCGGCCTTAGCTCTAGTGGTAGAGATTTGTGTAACCGCCAAGCTTATGATAGAATACATTCTATGACTGTGCGTTGAATGATTAACCCGAAATTAACGCTTAGATTAGGAGAGAGAGATGAGTGTTTGTTCCCATTTCTTGAGGCGTTCGGCTTTGATATATTCTAGCATACGAAGTTTTTAGACTTGTATTTTCCAGTTTCTTGGGAATTATCCTTTTAAAAATTATTCTAATAAGGTCTACTTGAGGGAAAGTAGAGATCAAGTGGGGGGATATTTGATAACATCAAATAAGTCCATGATTTAAGTGTTAATTTCCCCTTAATTACTCATCTTTTGTATTCATATGTTAGGATATATACTCTTATTTGTTTATATTCTGTTTTTAGGGAAAAGATGAGCAAAGGAATGAAGAAACGCAGAAATGGAAGGACTATAGAGAAAATATGTGAAGTATGCTGATTCTGCACCAACTACGGCGTAGAGGTTTTATATACCTACGCCGTAGCAAGTACTTATGAAGACTACGGCGTAGCTCAGCCATGACTATGGCGTAATGATCTACTAAAGGGCTCTACGCAGTAGCCACTCTCCACCTACGGCATAGACACCAAAACGAGGCAGTAAAGAACTCACGTGGCCAAAGAAGAAGTTACGGCATAGTTTCCCATATAACTACGCCATAGAAGCATCTAAGGAAGGAACTGCGCCCGTAGCACTTGATCAAGCTACGGCGTAGTTGATATTAACAAAGGCTACGGCGTAGCAACTCATCCTGCTACGTCGTAGCAAAGTCGGGCCTATAAATACCAGCCCTAATTCCGAGTTTATTCATTTACTTTTCACCACACAGAAGTTGGGAGAAAATCAAGGAGCAGGAGGAACGAAGTTCAGCCTGCATACAAGTCATTTCCAAGGGAGAATTCACACACCAATCATAAGTTTATTCATTCCTTTGATTTGTATTCGATTCATGTTTACATTTGTGATATCAAACTCTTGTTTTACTTCACTTATGAATATGAGTGGCTAAACACCTCTTGGTGTTAGCCTTGTTATGAATTTGTTATTGTTATGATTTAGTTTTCTATGCATCTATTATTGTCTTGTTTGTATACTTTCTTGGCTAGTCTTAGGACACTCTATTTTTGGTAGTGTTAAGTATTGGTAGTTCCTTGGAGGCTTGGTGAATTAACCCTAGGACCCAAGCCAATGAGGATGCGACTTGGTGATAGAAATATCACCATACATGTGCAAATTAACCCTAGGACGACCTACCAATGCGATATGCTTAAAAAAGTTAGAGGGGGTGTAAGATGTGATCAATACCCGCATCCCGCTAGACTTGTCCAAGTTAGTAGAGGTACTTAATGACTCTTGCATCTTCGTAGGTTCACGCCACCTGATGAACTATCGTCTTTACAATAGGCAGGAATAGGACTAGGTATAGGATAGATTTAGGTGATTTAACCCTCTGATCCTAAATGTATATAACCCCCAGACGAAATGATAGGATGCACTTTATAAAAAACTAATCATAATAATAACAAGAGTAGTAATTAGGTTAACACTGCTTCTCCATAATGATTCTCTTCTATTTATTTACTTCTCTTGTCATTTACATTTATTAGTCAACTAATCTCTATAATCATAAAACCCCTTTTAATTGTGACACTAAACTTAGATAGACTCCGCACGCATAGCTCTTGGGAAGACCTCGACTTTACCAACTAGCTATACCTCACACGATCGGGTACACTACTCAATAGTGCATTAGGTAGACATTAGGTAAACAATCAACTTTAAAAATATTAAAACCTGGTCGGTAAAACCTGCATCAACCTCAATCCATAACCAACTTTTAATTCTATACTAAATACGTGATCAATTCTTGCAACCCTTGGACTTCCATCTCGATGTTGTATATACTTTACATTAAATTATGGGACTCCATCTTGAATATCTTGATTACTCCACATTAAATTAGAGGACTCAATCTTATAGTATTACGAGGCATGCAGAACCCATAATTTAATGAATTCGGGGTCGAGTCAAGCTAGCGACTCGGTAAACAAAAACAGTAGCATGTACTTAGGGTTTTCACCCTAAGTGTGGGGGAGTTACCCCACTATGGTTACAAATAAAGTGAAAAAATGGTGTTTTTCCACGCTTAGCTTGTAATGTTGCCCTTTTGCGTTCAAAGAGTCGGCATAATAGCCGGGACTTTGAATATTGAGGACAATATTCATTCTAAGTGTGTGTGGGGGGGGGGGGGGGGGTATTTCGCTATTCTAGCGAATTTTATCACATTTTACTATCATATACCCCCCGTTTTTAGCCAAAATTTCAAAAAAAAAAAAATTCACTTAAGTTCAAAATTTTTTGTGGTTATCAGTCCGCCTTGTCTAACCGACAAAAGGGATTGGCTAGTCCAGGAGCAAACGGCTCTTAGTAAAGACATCTCAAACCCGTTGATGGCTTGCAATTTGCCAAAAATTGTATGGTAAATCAACTCGCCATATCCCATAAAGCGAATGAGTTGGCTAGCCCGCAAGATTATGGCTTGTGGTAAAGGCAGTGGAAAATCCATAATTGGTAATCAGCTCACCAAGATGTTGACTATTCCATCAAGAGTTGGCTAGTCCAGAAGCAAACGGCTTTTGGTAAAGATTAATCAAATCCGTTAACAGCTGGTGGTTTGCTCAAAATCACACGGTTATCAGGTGTACCACAGTTCTCACACCTGGCTACTCCAGAAGTGATGGCTTTTGGTAAATAGTTTAAAATCCATCAAGTTTTCAAAACAGTATTGCTAGGGACTAGCAATAGTTTAGTGTGGGGGATTGATGAGTGCTTAAACACTCATCATTTTTGGTCAAATCTGAACTGCAAAACATACAAAAACACTCAGAAATGCATCAAAATACTAAAAATATTTCAAAATTGTGTTTTACATGTTTTAGATGCAAAATGAGCAAAAACAGACGAAAAACGTACAAAGTTTGCAAAATTAGCAGTTTCAGTCCCCCAACTTTCAAAAAATTGACAAAAACAGTCCCTAGGCATTTATTTTGTATGAAAAGTCAATCAAGGTCCATGGAAAATCTAAATTTGTCAAAAATGGTCCTTGAAATAAAAGTTTTGAAAATTTACATTTAGGTCCCTGGAGTTTCAATAATTGACAGATTTGGTCCCTGATGGGGTATTTTTGAAAGGAAAATCATTTTTTTGTCCTTGGAAAATCAAAATGTGTCACAAATAGTCCTTGGGTGAAATTTTCAGAAAATTGCAAGTTTAGTCCCCGAGGTTTGGAAATTTACAAATTTGGTCCCCGGGAAATTTTGAAAAATGAAAATGCAAAAAATGGTTCTTGGATATTGATAAATGGCAGGTTTGGTCCTTATGGGTACTTTGGATTCTTGGCAAAACAGCCCCTTGGAATTTCAGTTTTACAAATTAGGTCCTTGTGATTAACATAAAAAACAAACGGACCCTTTCTATTACTACAATCCAAATCCACTTAAAAATCCAAACCCCAGCCCACCTATTCTCCCAAGCCCATTCCACAAAAGCCCACTCCCTAACTAATAAAACCCTACCCCGTTTGACCACCATCCCAAACACACACCCGTGAACCTTTTTCCCCCCTCCTAGCCTGCCATAGCCTGCACCATCCCAACACCATCATCACCTACACTGCCACACTCCACCCCTACCCCTCACTTTCCACCACTAACCTCCAAATTTATCCCACTGCTACAATTTATCAGTCCCAAGTGGTAATTTCTATTCCCGCCAAAATTGATATAAACGGTCAAGATCAATGGAAGCTCATCCAAGGGTTCAGAGGAAAAGTGGGGAAGTCAGAGAGGCACAAGAAAGATGTAAACCCTAGAATTTTTAGTATAAAAAGATAATTTGTATGCCATTGTATGGCAGTAGGTAATTTTAGGGTAAAAAGTAGTTTTAGTTTAGTTTTAAAAGTATTGTTAGCTTAAAAATCTCTGTTGTAAACTTTTAATTTAATGATAGTCTTGTTTTTCATCAAAAGTTGTTCAAGCTTATTACCTTGCTTAATTTCTACTTATTGTTGATGCTTACTTACTGTGCCGTTATTGATTAACTCAGCCTAATTTCCTTGATTATTTATTGAAGTGAGCTTAGATTGTGGTTCATAAGGATATCATTTAAAGTTCATTATAACTGTCTCATATTAGCTTGTAACTGCTCATGGTGTAATAGCTTAATAAATTGCTTATTCTGTCTTAATTACTGCTTGAAATAGTATAGGTTAGCTTATTATTGGTTAGTTATAATTTAAGGTCAGTTGGTTTAAATCTTACATAGAAACTGTTTCATATTAGCTTGTTATTGCTTTTTGTGTATTAGCTTAACAAACTTCTTATTCAGGGTTAGAATCTATTTTTTAGGATTTATATAACTTATTTAAGAGTGGACTTTCATAAATCTTGCCTTATATCAGCTTGTTTTAGTTTTAAACTCAAAACAGTCCACCCTAAAGGAGTGTTTGGCAAATGATGGTTCAAAGCCTTCCAAAGGATTTTTGTGGTTAAATTCAGTCTAGATATGTTCCATTAGGTAAGGTTAGGTTAGTCAAGATATAAAACTAATAGGTATTAGCTTAAAAAGTCAAAATGAACATGGTATTTCATGTATTCTTCCACTATTAAATTTTTAAGTCTCATGCTCATACATATCTTTGCATAAGTAGTTATGACAACCCATTTTAGTCACATTTCAACTTATTGCATCAATTTCAGTTACTAAGGAGCATTCAAAGTTCAGATTAGTCAAAGCCTTAATGATTTCTTAAAAGTCAAAAATTGCTTGTAATGCAGAAATCTCACTTTTTGTGAGTTTTTTCTAGATTTTTATGGATGGAATCAAGACTTGAATTTTCTTTTGGTTGAAGTATCCCAGCTAGGCTATATGAACCTTTGGTTATCTTATTTTTAAGATTTTTAGTTGAGCCTAGGCAAGAGCTTAAAGTTAACTGCTTGTTCATGTGAATGCCCTGCACCAGTTTTACCATTTTGACCCATTTTTCAAGAGACCACATCTTGCTCACCTTGGAATCTTAGGACTTGATGTTTAGTGATTTGGGTAGCCTGCTAGATGGACTTGCTAGTTCCATAAGTGTTTGGCCTGAATTGCTTTGTAGGTCGTGTATTTTTGCGCCTAAAGTTGTCTACTTTTCCCAAGTCTGCTGTATGCAATAGCAGAAACTACCTGAGCTTGTTTGATTTGTTGCTTTTGCTTGAATGTTAGCCTGTTAATGGTTTATCTCAGCTTGCATATGGTTGTTTGTGATGTGTTGATGAGTTGTTATTTTGGTTTTAGCTTATACTCAATCCTGTTTAGCTTTTAGCTTGTTTAAAAAAGGTACTCATTTAAGCTTTATCATTCACCACTGTTGTTGTTCATGAGCTTGCATTTTGCTCAGAATTACTCTTTTATCTGTTTTATTTATCGTTTTGTAAAGTTTATTGTTTCATCTATTTATTCTTGTACTTGTTTATCATTATTATGCTCATCTCATGTGTTTATTTTTTCTCATCAAAACCACCCATTGAATTATGGATACTGAGTCATCAGTATACATAAGCTAAGTCACAAGCTCATTGTGAGCTTTACAGTAGGTCCCACTGTGACTACTTGGGTTCTTTGAGAAACCCATAAACCTCAGTTTCTGGTTCCATGCTTATTTTTGGTTAATGAGCTTATTTGGATAAGCTAATGGTGGGCTGCAGATGCCTCATTTGGCCTGCATAAGTAGCAGAGTTTGGATTTGCTGATTTCATGTTGCTCAGCTTATTAAGTAAGCTTCTCTATTTGTTCTGCCTTATTTTGTGCTCATATTTGTTGCTTGTATCTTGATCTCACCTTAGGATCAGTTGATTAGCTTTATGATAGCTTTTTGATTTCAAAAACCTCATTCCAAGTTTTAATAAGGCATACCGTAGTGAGACTAAGCTTCCACAGAGCTTATTTCTCAGTTCCTTTCAGTTTTTGTTTACAAAAGTTTCTTGATTTCAGTAGGTTAGTAGAGTTGTAAAAGAAAATTAAAGAAAAAATCAAAAATATAATTCTAGTGATAGCTTCTATTTAATGTAATTTAGATTTTTAATTTTTCTTTTTAAATTTTTGTTAAGTACTTATATGTTTTTATATTTTTCTTAAATTTCTAGCATATTAAAGTATTTGTAGAATAATTTTCAGAATTTTTGCTTCTCATTTAGTATTTATTAGAATTTATATTAGTTTATTTAGTTATTAATTAAAATTAGCAAATTAAATAGTTTTAATACATTTTGTCAAACAGTAGTATCTTTTTATATTTTTTCTAGGTTCCTCATAATATTTAGTACTTGTATAAATTTTCTTATAATTTTCACTGTTAATTTGATAATTTCTAGATTTAATTTTAATTAAATTAGTTTAAGTAAAAAACCAAAAAGAAAATAGTTTTAGCATTTAAAGTTTATCTCAGAACACTTTTTCTAATTTTCCTAGCTTCTATAAGTTGTTAAGTATTTTTAAAAATTAGATTTGTAATTTTCTCTTTTCATTTGCTATTTTTCTCATTTAAGTTAGTTTAAATAGCTTTTAAAGTAATAATTAGGTAATTATTTAATTTTAAATCCACGAAAAGACAAAAACATGTCATTTTAATTTTAAAATTTTAGTTAATTTATAATTTTAGAAATTTAATTTCCATTTTTCTAGTATTAAAATAATATTATATTATATTAAAGTATTTAAATATTAATAATTAGTATTAAATAGTAATTAATTAATAATAAATAATTAAATAGTGTAAAAATTATTTTTCTTTTTCTAAAAATTTTCTTTTATCATTAGGATTGTAAAAATGTAATTTTCATATCCGTAGGTATATTATTTTACAAAACTCGCGTTTTATTTCGTACGCTAACGTAACTTTAATTCTAACGAACGCGTTTTTAGACTTAGCTCACGTTTTTAGGTTATCTGATCACCAGTAAATGTTAATATAGTGTTTCTAAGTTATTTTCATTCCTCATCTCGTAGCGTAATCCTTCACAACCCCTTTCTGTCCAAATTCACCCGATCACAACGTTTTTATACCATCACACCTCGTCGGGACATAACGACCCGGGGAAACCCCTATACTTCCGCGGAGAATTGGTTTTAGACGTTTGACTCGGTTGACCATCACCTGGTCAATTAGGTTGACCGTTTGGGAGCATTGGTTTAGCACCGATCAAATTTTGGCGCCGCTGCCGGGGAGGTCGTGCGCGTTATTCTAAACGGTTTTACAGATTAGTGAATCTGGATATACACTCATTGTATATTTACCATCCTTTGTTCATATTTTCTTATTATAAAAACAAAACCGTTCCTGAAAACATTTTAAACTCAGTTTTCAACGAACACAAAAACACAAAAATATTTTCTTTCTCATTTGTACAAAATGTTTATCCAAAAACCCAAAAACACTCTCCTTTACCCTCTCACATCTTTGATTCTTCAACCTTACCCCTCCCTAGCCTTTTTATTCTTTCTATGTCTCATCCACACTTTCTGGTTTGCCAGTGGTGTGGTAGTCCTTATAATGGTGGCAATTGCCCCAGCTGTGGCATGGTAGAGTCAGGAAACGGGTCTGTCTATAACCAAGATCCCTATTCCTACCATGACACGACTGATTTATTCCACCAGCTACCACACCATGATACTCAGCAGTTTTACTGTTGTGAGTACTGTGGTGGTTCACACTACAGTTCTGATTGTCAATCGGGAAACACGCTTGTCTATGAGCAGTTTTCCGATAACGATTATGACTCTAGCACATACGGCTCACAGCCTCAACAGTTTTACTGTTGTGATTATTGTGGAGGTCCACACTTCAGCTCAGATTGTCAATTGGGGAATCCATACCCTTGTGACAATTTTGACACACCCTATTATGACCAACCTCCACAGTACGATATGAATCAAGCACTTCTTCCACAAATGCAAAATATGATGAAAATCGTTGATGAGCTTAAGGGTTTAGTTAAAGACTTTGCCCAAAGACATACTCATAAAAAATCCATGGAAGAATTGCTAGCTGAAGAGCAGGCTGCTAGAATAAATTCCCAAGATGCATATGAAAAATTTGTTATGGAATCTATTGCAAGAGAAAAAGCAGCCAGATCTAGCTCTTTGTTCCGTTTTATTCCTGATGACAGTGATGATGAGGATACACTTGATATCCTTCAATTCTATAAAGATCCATCAAGTTCATCAGTGGATATCCCAGCAGTTGAGATTCCATCTCAAACAACTGCTATCACACCCGAGGTTCCCACTCACTCTCTGAACATGGGGGATGAGCATCTTAGCACTGTTCCTAATAAGGAATCGGACGAATTAATAAAGTCTAGTGTTGAGATCCTTGTCCCAATCCCGAGAGAGTCACATGGAACTCTTGAGCATATGTGTGATCTTCCTTCCCCTATTGAGTGTTCAAACGATCATTTTGAGACTTTCTCAGATTTTAATGATGATTGTACATCTCATGGAGACATTGAGTATATTGAGGCATCACTCCCCCAGTCTGATGTTGATCCTCTTCTTGAAGAGTTCGCCGATGAACTTACTCACATCAATCCACTTTCCTTGGAAAGTGATGATGGTCTCCTCGATTTCCAAGCCGATCTGGGAGAAATTGAAAGTCTCCTATATCATGATCAGTCACTCACTTCTGATCCCGACAGTCCAATAGAGAATGTTAATCTCTTTGTTCCCGAAAATTTCAATACTACTCTCACTAATCCTCTATTTGAATTCGAATCTGAATTCACTTTGATTTTTGATAATCCACTCTTTGATATTCAGAATGAGGATTGTGACGAGTCTATTCTGGAACATGAATTCACAAATTCACATCTTGTGAATAATTCTCTTCATGAGGAGTTCTCCGGTGAACTCACTCATCATATCATGACTCATCCGGAGTTTGATATCCCGGGGGGAGATTCACTCAATTATGAGAATTTGCAAATTCCCACCCACCCTCCCGGGATGTTTTTGAGCTTAACCTTAGAAATCCAAACTCAGGCTAATGAGCCTGATCTCGAGGAAGAATATCAAATCATGATTTTCATCATGGTCTTCTTCCTTTTCTTCACCTACAAGGTGACTTCTCTTGTTCTTCACTCCTTCGGGAATGAGGACACCATCTTTGATCCCGGCATTCTCATGTATCATTATCTTGAGCCGGATACTTATCTCTTCGGGGTGGAACTTTCACGTGCTTCAAATGTTTGTCCAAACATCTTGAATGAAAGTCCGATTGAGATTGTTTCTTCCACATCATGCTTCCCCAAGGACAAATGAATTCGGGGTCGAGTCAAGCTAGCGACTCGATAAACAAAAACAGTAGCATGTACTTAGGGTTTTCACCCTAAGTGTGGGGGAGTTACCCCACTATGGTTACAAATAAAGTGAAAAAATGGTGTTTTTCCACGCTTAGCTTGTAATGTTGCCCTTTTGCGTTCAAAGAGTCGGCATAATAGCCGGGACTTTGAATATTGAGGACAATATTCATTCTAAGTGTGTGTGTGGAGGGGGGGGGGGGTGTATTTCGCTATTCTAGCGAATTTTATCACATTTTACTATCATATACCCCCGTTTTTAGCCAAAATTTCAAAAAAAAATTTTCACTTAAGTTCAAAATTTTTTGTGGTTATCAGTCCGCCTTGTCTAACCGACAAAAGGGATTGGCTAGTCCAGGAGCAAACGGCTCTTGGTAAAGACATCTCAAACCCGTTGATGGCTTGCAATTTGCCAAAAATTGTATGGTAAATCAACTCGCCATATCCCATAAAGCGAATGAGTTGGCTAGCCCGCAAGATTATGGCTTGTGGTAAAGGCAGTGGAAAATCCATAATTGGTAATCAGCTCACCAAGATGTTGACTATTCCATCAAGAGTTGGCTAGTCCAGAAGCAAACGACTTTTGGTAAAAACTAATCAAATCCGTTGACAGCTGGTGGTTTGCTCAAAATCACACGGTTATCAGGTGTACCACAGTTCTCACACCTGGCTACTCCAGAAGTGATGGCTTTTGGTAAATAGTTTAAAATCCATCAAGTTTTCAAAACAGTATTGCTAGGGACTAGCAATAGTTTAGTGTGGGGAATTGATGAGTGCTTAAACACTCATCATTTTTGGTCAAATCTGAACTGCAAAACATACAAAAACACTCAGAAATGCATCAAAATACTAAAAATATTTCAAAATTGTGTTTTATATGTTTTAGATGCAAAATGAGCAAAAACAGACGAAAAACGTACAAAGTTTGCAAAATTAGCACTTTCAGTCCCCCAACTTTCAAAAAATTGACAAAAACAGTCCATAGGCATTTATTTTGTATGAAAAGTCAATCAAGGTCCATGTAAAATATAAATTTGTCAAAAATGGTCCTTGAAATAAAAGTTTTGAAAATTTACATTTAGGTCCCTGGAGTTTCAATAATTGACAGATTTGGTCCCTGGTGGGGTATTTTTGAAAGGAAAATCATTTTTTTGTCCTTGGAAAATCAAAATGTGTCACAAATAGTCCTTGGGTGAAATTTTCATAAAATTGCAAGTTTAGTCCCCGAGGTTTGGAAATTTACAAATTTGGTCCCCGGGAAATTTTGAAAAATGAAAATGCAAAAAATGGTTCTTGGATATTGATAAATGGCAGGTTTGGTCCTTATGGGTACTTTGGATTCTTGGCAAAACAGCCCCTTGGAATTTCAGTTTTACAAATTAGGTCCTTGTGATTAACATAAAAAACAAACGGACCCTTTCTATTACTACAATCCAAATCCACTTACAAATCCAAACGCCAGCCCACCTATTCTCCCAAGCCCATTCCACAAAAGCCCACTCCCTAACTAATAAAACCCTACCCCGTTTGACCACCATCCCAAACACACACCCGTGAACCTTTCCCCCCTCCTAGCCTGCCATAGCCTGCACCATCCCAACACCATCATCACCGACACTGCCACACTCCACCCCTACCCCTCACTTTCCACCACTAACCTCCAAATTTATCCCACTGCTACAATTTATCAGTCCCAAGTGGTAATTTCTATTCCCGCCAAAATTGATATAAACGGTCAAGATCAATGGAAGCTCATCCAAGGGTTCAGAGGAAAAGTGGGGAAGTCAGAGAGGCACAAGAAAGATGTAAACCCTAGAATTTTTAGTATAAAAAGATAATTTGTATGCCATTGTATGGCAGTAGGTAATTTTAGGGTAAAAAGTAGTTTTAGTTTAGTTTTAAAAGTATTGTTAGCTTAAAAATCTCAGTTGTAAACTTTTAATTTAATGATAGTCTTGTTTTTCATCAAAAGTTGTTCAAGCTTATTACCTTTCTTAATTTCTACTTATTGCTGATGCTTACTTACTGTGCCGTTATTGATTAACTTAGCCTTATTGCCTTGATTATTTATTGAAGTGAGCTTAGATTGTGGTTCATAAGGATATCATTTAAAGTTCATTATAACTGTCTCATATTAGCTTGTAACTGCTCATGGTGTAATAGCTTATAAATTGCTTATTCTGTCTTAATTACTGCTTGAAATAGTATAGGTTAGCTTATTATTGGTTAGTTATAATTTAAGGTCAGTTGGTTTAAATCTTACATAGAAACTGTTTCATATTAGCTTGTTATTGCTTTTTGTGTATTAGCTTAACAAACTTCTTATTTAGGGTTAGAATCTATTTTTTAGGATTTATATAACTTATTTAAGAGTGGACTTTCATAAATCTTGCCTTATATCAGCTTGTTCTAGTTTTAAACTCAAAACAGTCCACTCTAAAGGAGTGTTTGGAAAATGATGGTTCAAAGCCTTCCAAAGGATTTTTGTGGTTAAATTCAGTCTAGATATGTTCCATTAGGTAAGGTTAGGTTAGTCAAGATATAAAACTAATAGGTATTAGCTTAAAAAGTCAAAATGAACATGGTATTTCATGTATTCTTCCACTGTTAAATTTTTATGTCTCATGCTCATACATATCTTTGCATAAGTAGTTATGACAGCCCATTTTAGTCACATTTCAACTTATTGCATCAATTTCAGTTACTAAGGAGCATTCAAAGTTCATATTAGTTAAAGCCTTAATGATTTCTTAAAAGTCAAAAATTGCATGTAATGCATAAATCTCACTTTTTGTTAGATTTTTCTAGATTTTTATGGATGGAATCAAGACTTGAATTTTCTTTTGGTTGAAGTATCCCAGCTAGGCTATAGGAATCTTTGGTTATCTTATTTTTAAGATTTTTAGTTGAGCCTAGGCAAGAGCTTAAAGTTAACTGCTTGTTCATGTGAATGCCCTGCACCAGTTTTACCATTTTGACCCATTTTTCAAGAGACCACATCTTGCTCACCTTGGGATCTTAGGACTTGATGTTTAGTGATTTGGGTAGCCTGCTAGATGGACTTGCTAGTTCCATAAGTGTTTGGCCTGAATTGCTTTGTAGGTCGTGTATTTTTGCGCCTAAAGTTGTCTACTTTTCCCAAGTCTGCTGTATGCAATAGCAGAAACTACCTGAGCTTGTTTGATTTGTTGCTTTTGCTTGAATGTTAGCCTGTTAATGGTTTATCTCAGCTTGCATATGGTTGTTTGTGATGTGTTGATGAGTTGTTATTTTGGTTTTAGCTTATACTCAATCCTGTTTAGCTTTTAGCTTGTTTAAAAAAGGTACTCATTTAAGCTTTGTCATTCACCACTGTTGTTGTTCATGAGCTTGCATTTTGCTCAGAATTACTCTTTTATCTATTTTATTTGTCGTTTTGTAAAGTTTATTGTTTCATCTATTTATTCTTGTACTTGTTTATCATTATTATGCTCATCTCATGTGTTTATTTTTGCTCATCAAACCCACCCATTGAATTATGGATACTGAGTCATCAGTATACATAAGCTAAGTCACAAGCTCATTGTGAGCTTTACAGTAGGTCCCACTGTGACTACTTGGGTTCTTTGAGAAACCCATAAACCTCAGTTTCTGGTTCCATGCTTATTTTTGGTTAATGAGCTTATTTGGATAAGCTAATGGTGGGCTGCAGATGCCTCATTTGGCCTGCATAAGTAGCAGAGTTTGGATTTGCTGATTTCATGTTGCTCAGCTTATTAAGTAAGCTTCTCTATTTGTTCTGCCTTATTTTGTGCTCATATCTGTTGCTTGTATCTTGATCTCACCTTAGGATCAGTTGATTAGCTTTATGATAGCTTTTTGATTTCAAAAACCTCATTCCAAGTTTTAATAAGGCATACCGTAGTGAGACTAAGCTTCCACAGAGCTTATTTCTCAGTTCCTTTCAGTTTGTGTTTACAAAAGTTTCTTGATTTCAGTAGGTTAGTAGAGTTGTAAAAGAAAATTAAAGAAAAAATCAAAAATATAATTCTAGTGATAGCTTCAATTTAATGTAATTTAGATTTTTAATTTTTCTTTTTAAATTTTTGTTAAGTACTTATATGTTTTTAAATTTTTCTTAAATTTCTAGCATATTAAAGTATTTGTAGAATAATTTTCAGAATTTTTGCTTCTCATTTAGTATTTATTAGAATTTATATTAGTTTATTTAGTTATTAATTAAAATTAGCAAATTAAATAGTTTTAATACATTTTGTCAAACAGTAGTATCTTTTTATATTTTTCCTAGGTTCCTCATAATATTTAGTACTTGTATAAATTTTCTTATAATTTTCACTGTTCATTTGATAATTTCTAGATTTAATTTTAATTAAATTAGTTTAAGTAAAAAACCAAAAAGAAAATAGTTTTAGCATTTAAAGTTTATCTCAGAACACTTTTTCTAATTTTCCTAGCTTCTATAAGTTGTTAAGTATTTGTAGAAATTAGATTTGTAATTTTCTCTTTTCATTTGCTATTTTTCTCATTTAATTTAGTTTAAATAGCTTTTAAAGTAATAATTAGGTAATTATTTAATTTTAAATCCACGAAAAGACAAAAACATGTAATTTTAATTTTAAAATTTTAGTTAATTTATAATTTTAGAAATTTAATTTCCATTTTTCTAGTATTAAAATAATATAATATTATATTAAAGTATTTAAATATTAATAATTAGTATTAAATAGTAATTAATTAATAATAAATAATTAAATAGTGTAAAAATTATTTTTCTTTTTCTAAAAATTTTCTTTTATCATTAGGATTGTAAAAATATAATTTTCATATCCGTAGGTATTTTATTTTACAAAACTCGCGTTTTATTTCGTACGCTAACGTAACTTTAATTCAAACGAACGCGTTTTTAGACTTAGCTCATGTTTTTAGGTTATCTGATCATCAGTAAATGTTAATATAGTGTTTCTAAGTTATTTTCATTCCTCATCTCATAGCGTAATCCTTCACAACCCCTTTCTGTCCAAATTCACCCGATCACAAACTCGTTTTTATACCATCACACCTCGTCGGGACATAACGACCCGGGGAAACCCCTATACTTCCGCGAAGAATTGGTTTTAGACGTTTGACTCGGTTGACCATCACCTGGTCAATTAGGTTGACCGTTTGGGATCAATCAATTATCTATCTTGTACTCTATGCAACTACTAAACGACTCCAACTTGTTTCTAACTCTAAAAACTCTATCATAATAACTCCACATTAAATTTAGGGACTGAATGTTATAGTATTTTAGATAGATAGATGAGGCATGCAGAACCCGTGCTACGCACAGGCTTAGAATCTAATTGTTAATCACATATTCTTTCTGTGTTGTATGAAACGTTTTGACTTTCTTGTATAAGAATTTAAAAATATTTGATGTTGTTTTGGTTTTGTGGTGTTGTATTTTATAAATGGGCTTTTGGCTATTAAGTTGTGATGGCTTTTTTTCTTTTGGCCTATTACTTATTTGCATGATAAAAAAATGGCTTTGTTTCTTTTGGTCTATAACTTAGCCCTACAATACTTGTCCATTAGATGGTTTTTGCATGGTAATATGAAGCACACGGGGTCTATCTAATTGGTAATAGTTTGATGTGCGTTAAATATTTTCTTTATTAACTTTATAAGTTAAAGTTTATGTAATAATGTATATATAATAATAACACATAAAATGTATAAAAATCGTTACAAACCTTTTTAGCTTCATCTCATTTTAGTGTACAACTAATTTCATTGAAAATTAACATTGAAGTCTAACTAATATTAATAAATTTTATCAATAAACTCAATTCTAAATAGCTGACCAAATGAATATTAATTAACACACTATTAATAATTCCTAAAACCTTTGGACTCCACTATTATGTCTTAAACTTAATTTTTTTTTAATTTACAAATGGGTTCGAGCAAAAATTATGTACTTTTTCTTTTATATTTATTATTCAAGTTGCATGCTTACATAAAGTAATCACCCTAAAAAGTATCATTTAATCATTTAAATGTTGCTTTACATACATGCTCGTACACATTTTCTTGAATCAATTCGCACATGTGAGCTACATCAATAGAAAACACACATAAATTACATGTATATGAAAATGCTTTAACATAATACATATATCTATATATACCGCTACCAACAATCAAAGATCTAAAAGATGTGTAAATCATTTTCAAATATTCATACTAAATGTGATTTTGGCCGGTTTATATAGGCATGAATTATGTTAAATCATTAATTATTTTTGCAACCTTTTGCAACCCTTGCACTTCATCTTACCGACTTTTAATTCTATACTAAATGCCATGTGATCAATTCGGGCAACCCTTGCACTTCATCTCCTTTCATGATTGTATAGTTATTATGAGGCTGCATTAAATTCCGAGCATTAGTTATCTTGTACTCTATGCAATCTTGATGCCTACACAATAAATTGTAAGACTGAATCTTATAATATTACGAGGCATGAAGAACCCGTGCTATGCACAGGCTTCGAATCTAATTATTAATCGCGTATTTTTTCTGTGTATTGGCGAGTGTATGCTTAATTATTGTTTAGTATGTTGTATGAAACGTTTTGACTTTCTTGTATAAAAATTAAAAATTGTTTGATGTTGTTTTGGTTTTATGGTGTTGTATTTTATAAATGGGTTTTTGGTTATTAAGTTGTGATGGCTTTGTTTCTTTTGGCCTATTACTTATTTGCATGATAAAAAAAATAGCTTTGTTTCTTTTGGTCTATTACTTAGCTCTACAATACTTGTCCATTAGATGGTTTTTGCATGGTAATATGAAGCACACGGGGTACATCTAATTGGTCATAGTTTAATGTGTGTTATATATTTTCTTTATTAAGTATGTAAGTTAAAGTTTCTGTAATAATGTATATATAATAATGCCACATAAACTGTATAAAAATCGTTACAAACCTTTTTAGTTTCATCTCATTTTATTGTACAACTAATTTCATTGAAAATTAACATTGAAGTCTAACTAATATTAATCAATTTTATCAATAAACTCAATTCTAAATAGCTAACTAAATGAATATTAATTAATACACTATTAATAATTCTTAAAACCTTTAGACTCCACTATTATGTCTTAAACTTAATTTTTTTAATTTACAAATCGGTTGAGCAAAAATTATGTGCTTTTTCATTTATATTCATTATTCAAGTTGCATTCTTATATAAACTAATCACGCTAATAAGGATCCTTTAACCATTTAAATGTTGCTTTACATACATGCTCGTGCACATTTTCTTGAATCAATTCGCACATGTGAGCTACATCAATAGAAAACACACATAAATTACTTGTATATGAAAATGCATTAACATAATACATATATCTAAATATATTGCATTAGGTTAAATCATCAATTATTCTTGCAACCTTTTTAACTTCATCTTAATCAATAAACGACTTTTAATTCTATACTAATTGCTAAATATAATGTGATAAATTCCGGAAAGCCTTGCACTTCCATCTCGATGTTGTATATACTTCACATTAAATGCACCGGTGATGTTTTTCCGATAAAAGTTTGAACTTTTGCTTATGTTTAAAACTCATCTTTTTTATTTGATATTATAATTTACAAACGGCTTTAAGTCAAAATTATGTATTTTTTCCTTTCTATTCATTACTCAATGTGATATTTTTAATATGTCATATTTTGCTATTATGGCAAACTTATTTAATGGGCGTAAATATTGGTTTCTCACTGATGATTCTACATATGGAAAAAGAACACTTTGCGATGCGCGGACCTTTTTCTTTTCAATAATAATTCAATTGCACATGATAAATTCATTCTAATATTTCTCAAAGAGCATTCGAAAGCAACTACTTACATAAACTAATCACGCTAAAAAGTACCATTTAACCATTTAAATGTTGCTTTACATATATCTATATATATGCTTATCTATAACAATCACCTAAATATGTAAATGTATTTGCTTATCTATAACAATCACCTAAATATGTAAATATACATATATCTATATATATGCTTTACATACATGATCGTACACATTTTATTGAATCAATTCGCACATGTGAGCTACATCAATAGAAAACGCACATAAATTACTTATATATGAAAATGTATTAGCATAATACATATATCTATATATATGCTTATCTATAACAATCACCTAAATATGTAAACAAAGAAAATAGTTGGTATCCCAATCTTTGGTTCCATTTATCTGAGCATGCATGATCTTCAGTGATTTTCATGGTACATGCGCGTGATAACTAAATTAAGAAAAAAAAAGAAGACCAACTTAATTACAAAGATCTAAAAGATGTGTGAATTATCTCCAAAATGATACAAAATAGAATTTACATACCGCTACCAACAATCAAAGATCTAAAAGATGTGTGAATCATCTTCAAATATACATACTAAATGTGATTTGGCCGGTTTTTATAGGCAAGAATTAGGTTAAATCATTAATTTTTTTCTAGCAACCTTTAGCAACTCTTGCACTTCATCTAACCGACTTTTAATTCTATACAAAATGCCTTGTGATCAATTCAGACAACCCTTGCACTTCATCTCCTTTCTTGATTTTATAGTTATTATGAGGCTGCATTGACTTCCGAGCATTAGCTATCTTATACTCTATGTAATCTTGACGCCTAAAAAGTAAATTAGAGGGCCTAATCTTATAGTATTATAGATAGATAGATATAATGAGTTTAATAGAATGGTCATCATGATCTCAACATACAGTCGTACACCAACTCTACTATTTACCAAATCTCTATAATCATGTGTGTGATAGACGGATGGTCAACATATGTTACATTTTGATGCGTGGGAATTGCACCAGGCTTTACCTCTCGAGGGATCTCGAGAAGCTTACAACCCCCACCAGGCAGTGTACCTGATCGTTGTAGTATAGTATAGTGACAAGTACCGGGGGATTGATCGTTCAACTCAAGAATAGTGTCGCTAGGATTAGAAAGCCTAAAAACTAGGTCTAGAGGTGAGGGATGATTCTTTTTGTATTTTTTATATTTTATAAAAGCAAATAAAATCTCGGGTTTTGGAAGAGTGGGCGGAATTAGTTGCTAGTTAACTAACCCAATAACTATAGATTCAATCAAAATAAAATAACAAAAATGTAAATAAACTAAATTAAACTAGTGGTGTGAACAATAAATGGAAGAATTATGTTAACTTAGATTTCACTACTCCCTAGATATCTTTTACAGGTTAATTACTTGTTACAGTTGCGTGGATGACGGGTTATATTCCTTAATACCAATCATGGGGTGGCATACTTACTTCCCCAATTCTATAAGCTCCTACTTCACTCCTATGTCGAGCCTGCAAGAAGCTCCTAACATGGGATCACTAGAATTCACTCATGCATTAAATACAACCATAAAAACCTAGTACTCATCGGTTCATGTTTCTTAAGACGTTCAAGCAAGTTACACAATGGAGATCTGCCAGTTTTCTTAAGCCTAACATTGAAATCATTCATCCATTACAACTATAAATAAGCAATCAACCTATAATCAACATCTAAGTTTCATTACATCTAAGCAAACTCACAATAGATCTAGCCTAGCATGTTAAAATCAAGACAAGTGTAAGATATATTCAAACAACACATAGACATATTGAATGAATTAGAAGAATACTTATCTCAATTGAACATGAAGGGTTTCAAGGGGTGAATACCCTTGAAAATACCATTACAAACGAGCTAGGGTTTATTAAGTTCGGCCCTAAAATTCTCCACATAAGTTCCCTCTTTTAATGAATGAAAATTAGAAAAGTATATATAGATTTCACGAGGTGACGGCGTCAAGAGGAAAATTCTGACGCCGTCATCTCGCTGCCAACAAACTTCTCGGACTGCCTAGATCCAGAGCTGACGCCGTCATGTGTGTTTCTACTCTGGGCCGTCACCACTTTTACCCTTGACGGCCTTGATCTGACGCCGTCACGTTTTCTCTGGGTCGTCACCAAAATTGCTCTTGACGCCGTCATCAAATTCTTCTTGATGTCGTCAGGTACTGTTCCCAGCAAGGAAAATTAAGACTTTGCCGTTTTCTTCACTTTTATGCTCCAAAAACGTCCAAAATGCTTCATTTTCCAGAATTCACTCCCAGAGTACCTAAAATCACAAAAGGAACGATTTAGGGCAATATTTGATCAAATAAATTCCAATTCCGGCTTAAATGACCCCCTAAAAACGGTTCATTTTTCGCCTCATTATATACCCTTACACTTGAGATTTGCTTGTCCTCAAGCAAATGCGCTTTTATTCTAATCAAAATACAAGTTAGGGGTCATTTAACACTAATATAAAAGTAATTACAACAAATAATTGTTCCACTAAAGAGCACCTCACAAATAGTGTTTAGATTCTCACATCTCTCGGGTGTAATAAAGTATATATCACAATATGGAAATGGAAAACATCTCTCACTACCTGTCATAGCAAAATAGATTACCATAGGCTTGGGAAATGATCAAACCTCCACCACATGGCGTAAGCACCTAGGATAAACTATCAAAGAGGTCTTTTAAAGGGTTATAACGTTAGGTGTAGGGATATGGAATACATGGTTTTGTTGATATAGGCAGTCTTTACTGGTGGCGAGTTAATCATCTTGGTTAATTACATGTACAATGTGGCATTGCTAAGTCAAGACTAGACTCGAATTAAGCTAATAAATGAAAAATAACAAAAACATAAAACAAACATAGAATGAAACGGGATGGTAGTCCGTATGTTTTTTTTTCTCTTTTTCTTTTTCCATTTTTTTTTGCATACACTCGTACCCTACCATCAAAAAAAATACATCATAGGGAATGTACATTCCCCTTACACTTGAATTTTTACATACTTTATAATAAACTAATCTAATAACTCGAATTAAGATAATCAAAACACTTGGAGTACTTTTAAGATTAACGCACATATGGGGGTAATATATGATGTTCTTCCCCATTATTCCATAAAATAAGTACTTTACCCATGAGACCCAATCGTCCCAAAACAATATGTACAAGGATATGACTCGACTTAGCAACCATGTAATCAATTAGATAATTAACTAAGGGTTTAAACATGTAACAATCATGCACTAAAGATGAGTGCATACACGGAAGGCTAAGGCGATTTGGTTGTACATTTAAGTAGGGTGTAACAAATTCTTCCTTTAAGTAAGATGCTTAAAGTTAGAAACAAAAAGATAGGCTCGGAGGGGTGTACTAAGGGTTTTGTGTACGAAAAATGAGTACAACGCTAATGGTGTGGGAAAAATTAATTGACTTTACTAGCTAATGAGTGTCTAAATACTCATCATTTTTGTTCCTTCTGCACCACAAAAACAATCAAAAACACTTTAAAATGCTTCAAAATACTAAAAATATCATTGGACTGTGTTTTTATAAGTTTCAGGGACAAAAGGATTGAAAACAAATGAAAAACGAACAAAGTTTACATAATTTGCATTTTCAGTCCCTGAACTTTCAAAGATTGTCAAAATTAGTCCCTAGTCAAATTATTTCAAAGGGAAGTCAACTTAAGTCCTTGGAAATTTAAAAATGTTCAATATTGATCCTTGGATAAAAGTTTTCACAAAATTGCAAGTTTAGTCCCTGAACTTTGAAAATTGACAAAAATGGTCCCTAGGATATTAAAACTTTGAGAAAAACAATTTTTGTCCTTGTACTTCTCATCTTTGGCAGGAATGGTCCTTGGGAGAAAAGTTTGATGCAATTACATGTTTGGTCCCTGAAGTTTCAAAGTTTGGTAGAAATAGTCCATGGAGGTGTAAAAGTGAAAAATCAACATAAGGTCCTTGTACTATTAAATTTTGGAAAGTTTTCACCCTTGTGACAACTTTGGAATAATTACATGATCAGTCCCTGGAAAACAGAAAATTACAAAGTTAGTCCTTGTTATAATTTTTACACCAAACGGACCCAAGTTATTATTATAAGCCAAACCCAACACAACCAAAACCAAATCCAATCAAAACCAACCCCTGATCCATCACCTCACCCCATGCCCAACCATAAGCCCAATCCCACACACCCTTTAATATTTACCAGGGTCAAACGTGGTCAAATACCACCTCTTCCCTGCTTCCCTCCCACTCCTCTAATACTAGAAACCACCATGGTATCACCACCCCAACTTGCCCTGTCCACCACCTCCCTTATCCCTTCCACAAATTACACTTCCCAAACAACATTAAATGTCTTTCCCCCTACACACACAATCTCAGACCCAATTGGTATAAAACCAACTTTCCCGCCAAATTGAATTAAAGGCCAAGATTGAGTTTTTGTGATCCAATGGTTAAAATTAGTGATGGTAAATTCTCCTGGGACCCACTGAAGCTCTAAAAGTCACTTATATATGAAAAAAGAAGACAAAGAGAAGAGTATGTAGGAGTAGTGTACTGTAGGTAGTCGTTCTTAGTATAACTAAAATTCCAATTATATTTCTTTGTTTCAGAAGCTTGTAATCAGTTATTTTAATATAATAGCAGCTTTGTATCATCTTAATTTCAGCATTTCTTTTATAAATTCAGATTTGGCATATTTAAGTGAAATTGACAAAGTCATTTAAATGTGTTAAAAACTGTTGTTAATGTTCATTTAAGCCCTATTAAGTTCACTTGTAAGCTTTTATAAACTTTCAAAGCTTTAAAAGAAGTTTTATTCATTTTAACTAAAAAATCACAAAAATATTAAATAAATAGTCATAAAATACAAAAATCAGTTTGTATGAAGATGGAAGCATGGTGGATGGTGAATACTGGACTCTCATGGTAGTAGTACCTCAGGGGAGGTGTTAGTTTGGTTATAGGTTCCATGGTTACTTGTCTCTCAGTTTGACACACCTTGTAAGCATTTTTCTATAACTTTGGTACTTTACTGTAGACACTTTAATAAGTGCTATTCTCTGTGTTTTTATGTTTCTTTGTTATGTTTTAGTGATATTATTGCTTGAAATACCTAGTTTAATCATTAGCATGCATGTTGCTTAGTTTTTTACAACTTCACTGTCAAAATTAGCTTGTTATTGAATCATGGTGTTTTGTTGTTTTTGTTGGTATGTTTGCATTTAATTAATATTATTTCATGTTGTTAAACCCTTATGTATGAAACTCATGGTCTAAATCTGTGATAATCTTTGAAAATCTTCAAAATCAGTCCTTAAGGGGGTGTTTGGATAAACTGAGTCTTGTAGGTCCCAGTAAGTTTCAGTTGTTGTTTGATATTGAGACATGCTTCATTAGGTCTAGTTAAGTCAAGTACGACATAAAATACACCACTCCTTCACCAAAAGTCAAAAATCACTTTTAATTTTTAATGGTGCATACATCAGATAAGTACTAATGTGCATAGTCATAGATATAGTAGCGTAAGTAGGTATAATAGCTTAATCTAGTCTCATTTCAGCTTAAAAACTTATTTTCAATCATTAGAGATCAATCAAAGTCCATTTAAGTCAAAAGTCCATATTTCTCAAAAAAGTCAAAATTACCCATTTGGCAAAAATCTCAAAAATTGCAAGATTTGTTTAGAATTTGTTGTTAGGATCTAGGACTTGTGCTTTTCAGGAATTGTAGCCCCCCACCTCAACTTTGAAGTCCCGTATTTCTTATATTTTTGTGATTTTTTCTGTGGGCCCCACAACCCCCCAAACAGGGCTGCAGGCCCCTGCTGCACCAGCAAACCACCCCAAACCCACCACTTTGGTGGGTTCCACAGGCCACCTCAGTGGGCCCCACAACCTCCCCCTTGGTTCTTTGGACTCACAAGCTGGCCACCTTTCCAGTGGTACCAAGCTTTTGAGCTTAAACACCCTTGTGGGCCCCCTAGATCAGCCACAACTTTGTCCCATTTTCTGTGTGTAATCAAGGAATTCAAGTGCTTATTTTTTGCTTATTGGCTTATTCATTGATGGTTAATTAGATTTGTAAATTTTTTTTATAATTATCTAGTCATTTTTAGTATAATTAGTGATTTAAAATAGTTTAATTAATATTATTAGTATTTAATTAATAGAAAATCACAAAAAGACAAAAATACATATTCTTAAGTTTTTATATAATTTTTAAGTTATTTTAGAAGTTTTAAAAATAAATTTTCATTTTTCTTAAATTTTATTTAATATTATATCATATTTTGTATAAGTTAAATATTAATAATAAGTAATTAAATAGTTTTATTTAATAATAAATAAGAAAATAATCAAAAAAATAATTTTCCTTTTAATTAAATTTTCTTTTAATATTAAGTTTATAAAAGTTTCATTTTCACCCCCTGTAGTTTATTTTTCCTTAAAACTCACCTTTTTCCCAACACGCAATCGTGTCTGATTTTAATTTGATTTACGTCTATACACATCTGTTTTCCCGTGATTGTTAATACTGTTATTCCTAATCATTCCAGTAGTGTAAAACAAATCCAAATCTTTATCTGGTTACTTCCCATTCAAATTCACCCGATCACAAACCCGTTTTTTTTTGTACCATCACACCTCGTCGGGACATAACGACCCGGGGAAACCCCTATACTTCCACGGAGATTGACTCTAGGCAATTTGACTTAGTTGACCATTCACCTGGTTAGTTTAGTTGACCGTTTAGGGCCAATCACTAGCCAAGTAATATGACTTAAATGGTCAAGTAATTATGATACGGGTTTAACACAAGGGTGACCCTAATGCCTCTTATCATGTAGTAAATCCTACTACACGAATGTAGTCTCACTAGTGGTCTCGGGATGCATCATTAACGCAAGTTCTAGAATCTAAATGCTACCGGTACACTCATAAGCACTAATAGTAAATGCTTTTCCTATCAAATCTAAAGGCGAACCTCACATATTTGGGTGGAAAATTTTTCTGAATGATACGGTTTTGTGCTAGTCATACGACTCCTATCCATGAGACGCTTGCTATGGCTAAAGTTTCACTCCTAAATGTTGTAAAAAATTTTAAATTTGGCGCTAAAATTTTACTAACAAGTATTTCTCATAGTTTTATTACACACCTACCATCAGACAAACAAACTCAAGCGAAAGTGTATCCTATAAGGTATCATCATTTACCCTCCCCTTGCACTTAGGATGAACATTGTCCCCAATGTTCAATTAAAGAATGTAAAAGTAAAACAGGTAAAAGAATGAAATCAAATACTCCCCTGATTCGCTCGGTATGGATAGTGTGGTAACAAGGTTAGATCTTCCTCCAAGAAAATGAACAATCATAGCTTCCCTTCCAGAATATAAATCATCTTCTTGTCACACATAACCTGTTAAACTTGAGAAAACAAACACGGCAACCTCGCGTAAAATCGGCGGCAATCTATATTTGATAATAAATCCTAGAAAACAAAGTAAGATATAATGCTTGTGGAATGAGTGTTTGCAGATTTCCTGGAGATTATAAAACTAAAGATTCAACAAAAACTTTAAGAATCCGTTATAAAAACAAAACTAGCAAAATTTCCATAATTTTACACGTGACGCCATCAGGAATTTCTTCCTGACGCCGTCAGAAGTGACCTGCAGAAATTCTTATGTTAAGTTTCCGAAAAATTTCTGGAAAAACTTTGTCCTACTTCCTGGAAAATCCTGCAAAACATCATTATGACTCGATACAAGCATTTGACTCTAACAATTACGAATAAACATGTTCACTTAATATTGTGGAGAATCATGATCAATTTTGTTTCTTAAAAATATATTTGGGGTTTCCCCTTACACTTATCTTTTGTGAAATACCTTTGAATGAAGTTAAGATTAAACCAAATGACACAATAAAGTATTTTCACCATTTTAGTTTGAAACATGATCTACCAATAATAAAAATAAAGCATGCATACGGAAACAAATAATAAATCAAACAAAATAAAAATCACACAAAACATGGGGTGCCTCCCAAGAAGCGCTTTTCTTTATTTACGAGTCTTGTAGCTAGACTCAAGGTCATGGGTTACTACGTGACCTCATTGTTGGTTTCACCTTCTGATTGTAAATGTTCTTTATAGAGACAAACCACCTTTTTCTCAATTGCTCCTATAATCCTATTGGCAAATTCCTTATCGACTTTATACTTCAGTCCTAGAGTCAAGCAAACTTTGTAGAAAAGACTCTTCTTTTCCCATACATAATCCATGCCCTTTTTCTTATCCTCTTCATTGATGTCCTCAAAAGCACCAATGTTATCCATGTCAAATCGGGGCACAAAATAAAATTCTTTCATTCTATTAGGCATCCTATAAATTATCCTGTCGGTGTTACTAGCAAATCGAATTGTCCCTTCTATCTCATCATATTCTAACTTGGACTCTTCAACAAACGGTTTACCAAACACAACATTGGATGAGCGACAATCAATAACATTAGCAAGATCTTCAACAACCATAAAGTCAGTGATATAAGTAAAATTCCCAACAAAGACATGTAGACCTTTAATTCTCCCGACACAGTTACAAACTCCACCGGGGTATTTGGGATCTCTTCTAGGTCCAAGTCTTGTTTTCACTATATCATTATAGACACTTGATGACATAATGTTGATTGGGGATTTAAAATCAATGTAAGCATTGTCAATATGTCTATACCCAATCATACATGGTATCTTAGCATTCTTAGGATCGCCTCTCTTTATCTTAGGTTCGATTCTAGTAAAAGGAGGTCGAGGGTTATCAATAAGATTACTATAGTACGCAATCTCCTCCTTAGTGGGGTATAGATTAAAATAATCATCTAGCTTTAGATCAATCTCCCCTTCTTCAAGTTCCTCAACAACATCCTCAAAATCTTTAGCCCCTAGGTCCTTATTTGAATACAAGGCGGTCGCTAGGTCACTAAATGCATGTTCAAGCTCAACTTTAATCAACCTATTAAGCTCCCTAAGTTCCCTAATCTCACTCTCAATCTGTTCACGCAACAAAGCCACTTCTCTAGGGGAAAGGGGTGGATTCGCATTTTCCATAATGGTCAACGGAATAGTCAATGAATTTATTTTACCAACAAAGGCACAAAGAAAAAAAAGATAGACTAGAGAGAACCTAAAAATAAAAATAAAATCTTACTAGAAAGGAATCTAGCAAGTAGACATAATAAAAAGAGATCCTAACCTAGACAATAACTATTTCCCCGGCAGCGGCACCAAAAACTTGATGCGTGGGAATTGCACCAGGCTTTACCTCTCGAGGGATCTTGAGAAGCTTACAACCCCCACCAGGCAGTGTACCTGATCGTTGTAGTATAGTATAGTGACAAGTTGTCACAACTCGTAAATTCTGGTCTTTTCCCGAACTCTCACATTTACTATTCATTACTATTCATCGATCACTATTTATCATTTTACTATTCATCATTTTTGAGGTCAGTTTGACATTCTGAGAAGCGTTTTAAAATTTTACTATTCATAAAACACTATTCACCTCCGGAGAAAATTTGTCATTTATACGTGAGTTGCGTCATTTCTGTAAACGTACGGTTATTTACCTAATAAACGTTATCCTATAAACTATTACTATGAATAATTGATCCGACAATCCCAACTATGGTCCTAACACATTTTTATACTCATTATAATAATATAAAAATTATATTATTAATTTGCCCGGTATTTTGGAAATTTATTTAACTTATATCGTACGCCTAATTTATTTACGACGGTTTTCGTAAAAACTAAACAATGATCACCCGAACACCCAATATTTATACCCAACATATTTTCATAATTTCTACAACTTTATTTTATCCCGGTTAACTCCATTAACATTTATTTTTAGTTAACCCGGTACCCGGTACACCTTAAAACTACAAATAAACACATAATATCTTACAAATATCAACAAACTCTTACACACCCATCCCCCTTGTTTTGCCGCCCCCCCCCCCCCCCCTCCTTACTCATTTCTTACATCTTTGAATTTTTCTTACTAACTAATTAATGCATGTCTAAAAGATTTTCTAACCTATATTATATATATCATACACTACACATTTTTTTCATTTCATTTCACAAATAACAACTAGCAAACTCATTCCTCTTTTCTCTCTTTGTGGTGTTCGGCAAAACAACAAGGAACAAGAAGAAACATGTATTTTTTTTCAAGATCAAGTATCATACTTAGTATATTTTGTACTCCTTTTTGGGTTTTGTAATAAAAACTCAAGGTTTCTTAGGTTTTACTCATCTAAGCTCTATAATCTTTCTAGTAAGTTGTCAAACTCTTGTTTATAATTTCTTCATGTTATTTTTATGGTCATATGATTTCCATTCAAGATCTACATGCATATGTTAGTTATACCACTCATTTATATATATATATCTAACTTTTGAACTCTAGAAATGGATTATAGTTAGATCCTTGTTAGATCCACTTGATTTATGATGTTTAGGAACCCATGACACCCTAAGAAAGTGTATGGTAAGATTAGACTAGATTTGTGGTGATTGAAAGTGGTTTGGTTGAAGTTGGAACTAGATTGGAACACTAGAAATGGTTTTTGAAACAATATATTTACCTACTGTTGCTATTTTTAAAACGTGGGAAAATCAGTAGATGATGGTAATTTTTGATCAAAGATTTAGAAAATATTTTCAAAAACGAAGCCGTGGGCGAAAGAACGGATTAAAACGAGTTTATAACGAAGGAGATATGATTTTTGTAAATTAAACGACGAAAACTATTTTCTGAAAAACTGCATGCTGTTTGACAGTTTTCGACGGGCAAATAGAGGCGTTAAACGTAACCTAGAGGAGCCGAGTTATCAAAAATATATTAGTATATACTAAAACGAATCCGTGGATATAAAGAACGAGTAAAATGAGCTTAAAACGACCAAGATATACACTTTTGAAACTAGGCGAACTATATATATATTTGACAACTTCTAATAGCACATATTCTCTTAAGTTATGGAAACACTATAAATCAACGCCAACACTTATTTTCAAACTACAAGTGGTATTGACTTCATGTGCATGTACATTCATCGCATCCCCTCATAATTTAAGTAGATCGTATCATTCGTTCATTATAGGTCACGGTTAGAGATCGAACCTCATTTCTGTGTATCCACTTTATCATCGTAGCTATCGCACCAGGTGAGTCATAGCCCCTACTCTTTTAAATTGTTTTGTTAACTTTTTGGGGGAGAATACATGCTCGTTTTTACATGAATTACTACTTGACCTTTTGAACTTGACTTGACTTTTGAACTTGACTTAAACTTTTGACCCTAATGTACCGTACGTACTATGACCTAAAGTCTCGCCATTTTTGGTGGAGCGTGCAAAGTCTCACCTTATTGGTGGAGCGTTCTTAACCCTAAAGTCTCGCCTTATTGGTGGAGCGTGCTAAGTCTCCCATGTTCGGAGCGTTCTTAATCGTATATAATAGTTGTATGATGTACTGTTCGTACATTCGCATTGTTCGACGCCTATTAGTAGTATGGATAGCGCTATTAGAGGTCGGCCAACCTCTCGTCCACCATGTTACGGGACGCATATTATTTAATTAGGGGCTTTGCATGGCATACATTATTATATAGGTGGTGCTTATATTGTGACTTATTATGACCACGGGTACTTGACTACTAAACATGCAACTATTTTAGCAGTGGGTTGTAAACACACAGGTTACAAGTCTCTTATGGCGGGACTTGTAACTGAGTGGATTTACGATGCCTTTGCTGTGTGATCATTTTTCTATAGACTTTATTTGTTAAACAAACTCTATGAACTCACCAACCTCGTGTTGACACTTTAGCATGTATTTTCAGGTTTTAACCAATGGCACGCTACAGGAGGTTTTGGCAGGGCATGGCATGGTCATAGAAGACTCTGATTATTTATATGGGGACCGTTTTAAACTATTTTAAGGGCCTACTTCCGCACTACTTTTAAAAATGTAAATTCAACATTTTTGATTAAACGATTTTATTTTAAATAAGTAAAGTGAAAACCATTTTTGTACTTGTTTTGTGATATCGATTGAGTTACACCCCAGCTACACGTATGCTTCCGATGGACCCGATTTTGGGGGTGTGACACAAGTACCGGGGGATTGATCGTTCAACTCAAGAATAGTGTCGCTAGGATTAGAAAGCCTAAAAACTAGGTCTAGAGGTGAGGGATGATTCTTTTTGTATTTTTTATATTTTATAAAAGCAAATAAAATCTCGGGTTTTGGAAGAGTGGGCGGAATTAGTTGCTAGTCAACTAACCCAATAACTATAGATTCAATCAAAATAAAATAACAAAAATGTAAATAAACTAAATTAAACTAGTGGTGTGAACAATAAATGGGAGAATTATGTTTACTTAGATTTCACTACTCCCTAGATATCTTTTACAGGTTAATTACTTGTTACAGTTGCGTGGATGACGGGTTATATTCCTTAATACCAATCATGGGGTGGCGTACTTACTTCCCCAATTCTATAAGCTCCTACTTCACTCCTATGTCGAGCCTGCAAGAAGCTCCTAACATGGGATCACTAGAATTCGCTCATGCATTAAATACAACCATAAAAACCTAGTACACATTGGTTCATGTTTCTTAAGACGTTCAAGCAAGTTACACAATGGAGATCTGCCAGTTTTCTTAAGCCTATGAAATCATTCATCCATTACGACTATAAACAAGTAATCAACCTATAATCAACATCTAGGTTTCATTACATCTAAGCAAACACACAATAGATCTAGCCTGGCATGTTAAAATCAAGACAAGTGTAAGATATATTCAAACAACACATAGACATATTGAATGAATTGGAAGAATACTTATCTGAATTGAACATGAAGGGTTTCAAGGGGTGAAAACCCTTGAAAATACTGTTACAAATGAGCTAGGGTTTATTAAGTTTGGCCTTAAAATTCTCCACACAAGTTCCCTCTTTTAATGAATGAAAATTAGAAAAGTATATATAGATTTCACGAGGTGAAGGCATCAAGAGGAAAATTCTGACGCCGTCATCTCGCCGCCAATAAAGTTCTCGGACTGCCTAGATCCAGAGCTGACGCCGTCATGTGTGTTTCTACTCTGGGTCGTCACCACTTTTACTCTTGACGGCCTTGATATGACGCCGTCACGTTTTCTCTGGGTCGTCACCAAAATTGCTCTTGACGCCGTCATCAAATTCTTCTTGACGCCGTCAGGTACTGTTCCCAGCAATGAAAATTAAGACTTTGCTGTTTTCTTCACTTTTATGCTCCAAAAACGTCCAAAATGCTTCCTTTTCCAGAATTCACTCCCAAAGTACCTAAAATCACAAAAGGAATGATTTAGGGCAATATTTAATCAAATAAATTCCAATTCCGGCTTAAATGACCCCCTAAAAACGGTTCATTTTTCGCCTCATCACATTTATAGTTAATGATAAAAAAGCAAAAAGGTAGATGAAAAACCACCTATGAGTCTATGACCATGCCTACTAAGATAAAACACCTTTGCTGTTGGCTACCAGTTTAGTCAAGTTGTTTGTGATCCATTCCAATCACCATATATGATATTTATAAGGGAAAAACCTAGCTACATTACAAATGTAGCCAATTGGCTACATTTCCTTTGAAAGAAGTTTTAATAATGTACATTTCAGTCCTTGCGGTAAGTCCCTGACACATATTTTCCCCCTGTCCCCACCCTTTTTTTCCAAAGAAAATGTAGCCAATTGGCTACATTGTAATGTAGGTATTTTTCCCCTATTTATAATCTTAGTTTTTTAAATGACAATTTTAGCTATCTCACAATATTTACAACACAAATTTATCTCACATATCATAAGCAGGACTTGAACCTATAGCGATTTAGTTTTTCAGTTTTATTTGAGACACCTTGGACAATTATATTAGCGGTACAACATTTAAACACAAAACAATCATTTTATCAGACAGCTCAAATTATTCTTCAGGGGTTTTCTAAAATACCTAATATAAATTAGTAAGTCATTGTTTCATAGTTAGTTTTTTTGTGGGAACTTTAGTATGAGTATTGACTTGTATTTTTTGTTTCTTTGGATCCCTTCCTGTATTAATTATCTTGTTTAATTGAGGAGATGTTTCGTGTTGTAATCTTTTGCCCGTTTGAGGTTCTATATTTATTGTTACCTTTAAAAGGGAAATTTTTTGACACACACTATATCTAGACTATAATTAGTACGAGGCATGCAGAACCCGTGCTACGCACAGGCTTTTAATCTAATTGTTAATTGCGCGTATTGTTTTTGTGTATTGTCGAGTGGATTTGTATTTTTAGTTTAGTATGTTGTATGAAACGGTTTTAGTTTGTTGTTTAAAAATATAAAAATGGTTGATATTGTTTTGGTTTTTTGGTCTTTATATTTTCTAAATGGGGTTGTCGTTATTAAATTGTTATATGCTTGATGTAATTTCCTTTGATTGTTTTGGCCTATTACGTAACCCAACAATAATTTTGAATTATATGGTTTTTGCATGGTAATACGAAGCACACTGTCTTTTTCTTATTTGTTATAGTGTAATTTGCATTAATTATTTTTGTTATTAGGTTCGTAAGTTTTGATTGTATTACATCTGTTGTAAGTATGCCATTATTTGTTTGGTGATTTTTATATTTAATATTTTTATAACATATTAGTATTTATTTATAAAGTTTATGATTAAAAACTAAAGTTAGCTTCATCTCATTTTATTGTACAACTAATTACATTGAAAATTAACATTGAAGTCTAACTAATAATAATAATTTTATCAATAAACTCAATTCCAAATAGCTAACCAAATGAATATTAATTAACATATTATTAATAATTCCTAAAACCTTTTGTACTCCACTATTATGTCTTAAACTTAATTTTTTTAATTTACAAATGGGTTCGAGCAAAAATTATGTACATTTTCTTTTATATTCATTATTCAAGTTGCATGCTTACTTATACTAATCACGCTAAAAAGTATCATTTAACCATTTAAATGTTGCTTTACATATATGCTCGTGCACATTTTCTTGAATCAATTCACACATGTGAGCTACATCAATAGAAAACACACATAAATTACATGTATATAAAAAATGCATTAACATAATACATATATATATATATATATATATATATATATATATATATATATATATATATATATATATATATTGCATTAGGTTAAATCATCAATTATTCTTGCAACCTTTTCAACTTCATCTCAATCCATAACCGACTTTTAATTCTCTACTAATTACTAAATATCATGTGATCAATTCCGGCAAGCCTTGCACTTCCATCTCGATGTTGTATATACTTCACATTAAATGCACCGGTTTTGTTTTTCGATAAAAGTTTGAACTTTTGCTTATGTTTAAAACTCAACTTTTTTTATTTGATATTATAATTTACAAATGGCTTTAAGTCAAAATTATGTATTTTTTTTTCTTTCTATTCGTTACTCAATGTGATATTATTAATATGTTGTATTTTGCTATTATGGCAAACTCATTTAATGGGCGTAAATATTGGTTTCTTACTAATGATTCTACATATAGAAAAAGAAAACACTTTGCGATGCGCGGAACTTTTTCTTTTCAATAATAATTCAATTGCACACAATAAATTCATTCTAATATTTCTCAAAGAGCATTCGAAAGCAACTACTTACATAAACTAATCACGCTAAAAAGTATCATTTAACCATTTAAATGTTGCTATACATACATGCTCGTGCACATTTTCTTGAATCAATTCGCACATGTGAGATGCATCAATAGAAAACGCATATAAATTACTTGTATATGAAAATGCATTAACATAATACATATATCTATATATATGCTTATCTATAACAATCACCTAAATATGTATGAAACAAAGAAAATAGTTGATATCCCAGTCTTTGGTTCCATTTATCTGAGCATGCATTATCTTGTGTGAGTTTCATGATACCTGCGTATGATAACTAAATTAAGAAAAAAATAAGGCCGAGTTAATTACAAAGATCTAAAAGATGTGTGAATCATCTCCAAAATGTTGCAAAAGAGAATTTACATACCGATACCAACAATCAAAGATCCAAAAGATGTGTGAATCTGTACATACTAAATGTGATTTTTGCCGATTTATATAGGCATGGATTAGTTTATATCATTAATTATTCTTGCAACCTTTCGCAACCCTTGCACTTCATCTAACCGACTTTAATTCTATACTAAATGCCATGTGATCAATTCGGGCAACCCTTGCACTTCATATCCTTTCATGATTGTATAGTTATTATGAGGCTACATTGAATTTCGAGTATTAACTATCTTGTACTATATGCAATGGGACTCCATCTTGAGTATCTTGATTACTCCACATTAAAATGAATTCGACACAAAAAGTGGAGCCTACGATTACCCCTTCCCACTAATTACGACACATTCTCACTTTCATGTCCCTACCAACATACCAAAACTCAATTTTTCATGAATAACAACATCAAATTTTATACATATTTGTAAGATTAAAATTAAAACAAATAATTTGTGAACTTCAATTAACACCATATATATAGTAACCATTGGTAAAGAGACCCTCAAATCCCTCTCAAAAAATATAGATTAAAATAAATTCTCAAAATATTAATTTTGTCTAGTTATACTTTCCATCAATTCAACTTTGATTTTGTATTATTTCCAATGTCTTGGGGTGGATACATTGCAACCTCTTAAACTGTTTAAGTGGAAGGAAAAAATAAATAAAAGCAAGATTCAAGCCACCATTAATATTCATCAAAGCTTTGTCACACTAATTATAAACCTTGTTTACATATGATTTTCATTTTCTTGCATGCCTAATTTTTTGACAGTTCTTTCATAAATGTGGAGATATTATCCACTTCGTCTCCATCTTCCACTTTGTTTTGTTATCAACATCTTGATATACCCCGTTAGCGTCACTAACCACTTATCAATACCTGCAACAATAACATTAATAAACTACTAACCAACCTAAAATTTTAAAATAGGTTAGCAGATCTAACCCTCGGGTCCTTCTCAGACAACAACACATCCATTTGTCTTCCATAAACTTCAAAGTTGGACTATCAACCGACTTCACATGCAAGAAAGTTAACCATTTGCTTACCTTTGCATGTATACCCCCTTGCATTAATCAAGTCAATATTTCTACATGAACCATTGCACGTAACATTAATATGCATAGTACACTTTCATTGGATGGAGAAACTTTACATTAACCAACTAAATTCAATCCCATATGTGAGAAGCTACACCAAAAAAAACTTTATCACACTATAAGGAAAAATATGGAAAAACTATTGACTAAAAAAGTGATAATGTCAATATCTATTTCAAAACTATTTATCTAATTAGCAAGCTTGTTAATTCACAGATCTTGAGCCATAAAAACAGATGGGGTATATACCAAGGTTACGGTTATTGATGCCAATGAGTTCAATACCATCAATTGCTAGCATGCGATTCATTTCATTCTCATCATGTGCCTAGAAACAAAAAGTAGAGATCAAAAGGAAATTGGTTAGTTGGTGTTGCACTTAATTTACACACAAACAATAATAAACTAACAGCAAACATGTGATTCATACAAAATTATCAAACTACACACAAATTAAAGTTTCACACACACACACACATCATTAACAAAGACCAAATGGTGTTATTTATAGTATTCAATGATGGTGGTTGAAAGGTTTGTACATTTATTTGAAGGCAAATGAAATGAGCAAATGATTAAATGAAAATAAAGGCTAGCAACACTTCGTATGGTTTCAATCATTTACATTTGAAACACTAAATATAGCTCATATGTACTTACCACTTAAGCATGAACATTAAATCAAGGTACTTACGCATAAAGCCTCCGCATAATGAAACTCTATTTTCTACATTTAATTTCGAGTATTAGGTAACTTGTACTCTATGCAATCTTGACGCCTCCACATTAAATTTTAGGACTCAATCTTATATGTTTATAGATAATATAAAAAGAGTTGTAATGTCAGAACTCACAAAGGTATTAATCGTAGAAGGGCTGGAATTTTAGATATCAATACAAAGAGGGGTATTTATGTAGACTAAGATAAAACACATGGACTATGAATGTAATCAAGCGTAACTTTTAGGTATTAATCGGTTCAAATATATCCAACCTTTATGGGTGTCTGGGATTGCAGTGTGATTCAATACTAATAAGAAGCAGATATCCACTTTTAAACCACAATGCCAAGCACCCCTTATTCATACAACACTGTTATATTCCTCAAACTCTTTTATTTATTTATTTATTTTTTAATTTTATTTATTTTTTATTTTTTTATGACTAGTTATGCCCTTTAGATAGATACAACAAGAAAAAAGAATTTTTCTTCATGCTTTTATAAACTAAGATAAACAAAAATTCATGCCCAATTTCTTCTCACTTGTTAATGTGGTACTACTAGACTATTTTATTTATGAGTAGTGATATGGATGTGAAAAAACGTAGTTATTACTTATTTAGTTATCATTGGAGTGGTTAGTATAAAACATTATTAATGAATCACCATCGTTATTCATTACTGTTTAGTAGTTAAATTTTAGTTGTTGATCATATTGGATGTGAAATATATACTAATCGTGTCAAACTGTCAATTCGTTTTTGTTTTTATAATTTCTTATATGGTAACAAAATTTGACTGACATGATTTATATATTTACATACGTCAAAGTATCAAACCACTTTTTTCATTACATGTAAAAGACTGTTGATTGTGTGAAAATCAACTTATTATAGTATAGTATCGAAATGATCCGCATGAAATACGGATCACCCGAGTCGTATCCGAGTGAAGGTGAATGGAATCAAGAATATTGATTCGTGAAAATCGTGAATTGAGAAGTGTAAAAGAGAAAATAGTGATCAAATAATTCAATTATTAACAAACAATTAAAAAATATGCAAGAAGTACAAGCTAGATATACACCAAAGTTTAAAATGTAAAAACGGAAATGCAAACGCGTATATTAAAACGTAACTTTTAACGAAAAATGATCCTACAAATGTGAAATAATTTTCTAAAAATCTTAAACTACTAAAATGAATTTCCAGAAAAAGAAAATTATTTTTTTTACTTTTCTTTTATTTTCTATGAACTTATTTCGATTTTTGTAATAATGAATTAAAAATGGAAGAAAATAGAAAAATAAAGAGGAAAAATGAAAATTTAATTCTGAAAAATCTAAAATATAAAAAAAGAATTTCCTAAAATATTTTTGTATTTTTCACAGCTTTTTTCTGAATTTTTATGGATTTTTGTTGATTAAAAACTATTTTAAAATGATTAAAAATCAAAAGAAAATTAAGAAAAATACTAAATCAACTTGGAAAAATCTGGAAAAATTCCAGAAAATCAAAAATGATAAAAAGAACTTGAGGAAAAATTTTGGAATGAAATGAAGCTGATTAAGTGCTTATTTGGACCAACTGCTTATTCACAAGTGCTTATTAATAAGAACTTATGAACCAAAATGAATGAAGCTCTCAAAATAGTCTTTCTATGCTATTTTATGCTCAGTTATGCAAAGTATGACCAATTTCAATCACAGAAATCCACAAACTCAAAGTTAATATGCAATAAGTCCAAATAATAAGCTCATATAATAAGCAGTCCAAGAACAGACAATCCCAGAAGCCAAGCTATGATTCAAAATACTCAAACTTCTCAAATGAAACTCAGAAACATTAACTAAACACAGATATAGGCACAATTGAACACTAGCAAGCTTATATAGTTCAATCAGAACCCTGTCTCAAAGGAGCTTATAAACAGAAGCAATAAGCTCTTCCAATAAGCTCAAAAGTGCAAATAAATGGGGGCAAAAGTATCACTGCTATAATGAGATACAATTTCAAGCAATCAACAACCTAAACCTACTATATGCTATTTAGAAATAAGCCTAGTTCAGCAGCTAATAACAATAAAATTCAATGTAACAGTTGACTTTCAAATGAACACTTAACTTTGACAAAAGTGAATTTGAGCAGCTAAATTCTACAACTAAAATGATGTAATAAGCTGTTATAAATCTATTTTAAGCTATCTCTAAGTGTATTACAACTATTAGCTAAATCTCACTATCAATTAAGTCCTAAATCCAACTGTGAATGCAACTATTTTTAATTATGACTATGAAGACTTATACTACTGATTTTATTAATTAAACCACTATTTCTACTCTAGTTAATCTAGGTGTGCTCAAATGTCAGAAATCAAACAACAAAAACACTCAATGAATGACAGATCCAAACATCCCTTATTAGGCAGTTTCACTACAAGTACATGCTAAACTCCACAAATCTCCAAGCTATTGATTCAATTATCTATAAAATCACTATATTAAACTAATTTCAAAAACTAAAAACAACAGGATCTCAGAAATGCAACACAACAGATCCGCAATAACAGATATTCAATAAGAAACTCACTCAGATTCAATTAACTATGATCAAACAGTTATCAATCAAACTCAACTATACTAACAACTATCTTGAACTCAGTAAACTCAATCAAATACAAAGATGCTACTACAATCAACTAGACTAAAATTCAAAACAACTAAAAAACAGATGATCAAATGAAAATAAGCTAACTCAGGTCTAAGCTAACAGATCTAATACTAATCTAACAAACACAATCTCAACTAAACATTCTACTGAAATGGTAAATCCAATCAATACAACAATAACTACTATTGAAATCTATTAAAACATAATTTTACCAATACACTCCCCCTCAGCATGAACAGAGGGGGACTCATTGAGCTTGCCTATCTCTAGGATAGGCAGGACCTTCCCTTTCTGTCCTAGCTTATCTAATTTACCACCTCAGGATTCAATGATCAATAGAACAATGTATTCACTTGTGAGAATGAAAAGGAAACTGATATACAACAAGCTACAGAGCTTGTGTATATAGCTTATAAGCTGATGCAGCTTATTTGAAACTTAACAAAACTAATTTGAAACATTTTTTTTCTTATAATTTTCTGATTTTTATTTATTTTTTTCTTTTTCTAAAATGACTTATTGCTAAAACAAAAGTAATAGTATTTAAGCTAATGAAAATTGAAATTAAGCAGAAATAGAAAGATATAAGGTAAAATAAGCAGTATGAAATGATTATTAAGCTAAATGATATAAAAGGAAACTGCAAACTTTTATTAAAATTTTAAGTAAACATTACAAAAACTAAGCTAAATACATTTTAAAGGAATTTTGACAGAGTTTCACTACTAAAATTCTACACTCCTAAATGGCTACTAAAGACATCTATATATAGGGGAGGAGTGAGGTGAGGCTCACGGATTGCCAAGCTGGCAATCCATGTGAATTGTGCTTGTTGATATCTTCTCAGAGCCGTGAGATCAATCCCAATCATTTCCCAATTGATAAGTACACTTGGATCAGAAATCGTGACGCGTTCGCCCCAATGATAGCCTGCCATGTAGCCCCCCGTGTGCTTCTTCGCTTTTGACACACTCTGACATCATCACAATCTTCTAGAAATGTACTTGATTTGACGTCTTTGCCTTTAATGACGGTAATTAATTTGCTTTGGGGGCTAGGGTTCATCTTCTGGGTAAAAATGAATTGGGGATGAATAAGGCGGGGTAAGGTTTTTATTTATTTGTTTGACCAAGTTTTTTTTTACTCTTTGACCTTTTTTTTTACCCGTAGATAATAGTTTGACCTGTAGACTTGGGCTTGGGTAAATGGGGTTGGGCAATGGGCTTGTATGATTGGACTTGAAAATGGATTTAATATTTGGACATAGGCTTATTTCCTTTTCAGCTTTAGTAGTAAAAATATTACAAGGACTAATTATGTAATTTGCTGAAATCCAAGGGACCAAATCTGTAATTATTCCATAATAAATTCCAAGGGCTTTTCTTGACTTTTCTGAATTCTTGAAGGGTTAACTTTGACTTTTCTTTTGAAGGACTGAATGTATCAAATTTCAAAGTGCAGGGACCATTCTTGCCATTTGATCAAACTTCTCACAAGGATCACTTTAGCTCATTAATCAATCTCTGAGGACTTTATAAGCTCAAAATGATTTCCAGCTTGACTTTCTGACTCTTTCTACTCTCATGCTCGTTATTGCCGGGTTTTTGCTTGTTTTTCGTCTTTTTGTGATATATCCGTACCTGCACATTCACAAATATAAAACACGCAATTCTTTGGCATTTGTTAGCATAATTAGTCTATTTGGGTCGGTATTTGCCATGAAAAAAGTGTGTGAATTAACACATACCAACTGTCAAATGGATGCATGTATTTTATGATGCACATATAGCGGGCCGGGCAGCCCTGAGAACAATGAGGATGCTGATGATGATCAGATCTGGCTACACTGGGTTTTTTGTTTTTGATTAACTGAAATATGTTTGTTGCCCAGGAAAATGGCGGTTGGTGGAGTAGATGTGGGTTGCTAGGAAATGAGTAAATGACACATAAGAAAGATAATAAAAGAAAAAGTAAAAGACAAAAATCGTTTTTACCAGTTTAGAACGTAACGAGCGGGGAAGCCCGCGCATTGCTGCGGGAGTGCTTTGTTGTCGAGTGGTATATGAACAGTTTGTAAACATGCAAATTCAGTTCACGACTATACATGTAAAGGAAATAGTATACGTAATTGTGATTTTTATAAAAGGAACAAATCATTGATCCAATGTATGTGTCTTTGAAGTAAAACTGAAACGTTATACTTTTAACACTTTTCTGAATGTCAAGTTAATAATCAATAAAACTTCTTAGCTTCAACATTCACTTCTGTGACTATATCTTGCGGAATTTGCTTTGGTGATGGGGTTAATTGCACATCCAGCTCTACCTTGCAATCTCGGCCACAATGGTTCGTACCTGTTTTTCATCTAGAAATGATCCAGGTACCTGAAATCATGTTCAGGAGATGAGAGATGTAGTTAAATCACATGAAAACTACCATTACTATGAGTAGTGGTTGGCTGAATTACAAATATAAAAGACCACTACGCATGTTATTACAACAAAAGAGTGATAAAACGAAATGAAATGATAATCTGTATCAGCTAACCAAGTGTGTGCGCACCAGGTTTGTTGTGTTCGTAATTCAGCTAAGTGGTATACAAATGCTCAATATATCAGTTTTTTTAATTCCTCTATGCTCAAAAAGCCATTTTTTTCGTATTAGTATTAGATGAATCTAAACTGCTATACAGAAAATAAGTCAATATATACACACCTCGTTTGTGCGCGGAAGAGGCAGGCCCGTTGTAACATCCTGAAGAACTTAATTTCGCTCCCCAACAACATCATGCACCTCGTTTGTCTCGGGAAAATTATTTTCTGCATCATTGGATATTCACATAAGAGTGAGCAATTGAGGTATCTTAAATTGATATCTGAGTTAAATTGTATTTCCCGTAATCAAATGAGTAACTTATCTTACAATATTGTTTAATATGCTAATTTTATATCACTCATTTGATTAGTATCTGATACAATTAATGCAAAAAACTAAAGTTTTTTACTATGGTACTCTGCTACAGAGCACTTACTTAAATCTGTTATTGTGTCGTCGACAGTCTCTATCTTGTGATATCTCATATTCTATATTCATTTTTTTAACTATCTATTTGTCACGTAAACGCAAAACTTGTCTAACTTAAGAATTTAACTAAAAACCTTCGATCGTGAATTATGTGAATCGAAAAAAGGTTTTTCAGCATCGAGTTTTAACTATATATATAAAACCAACTGAATTTACTAATTAAAAACATCATTTGCAGATGTAAATGACGGAATAGAGGTCCTGTTCCACCTATTTCAAATATCTTATACACCAAATTTAAAGCTTATTAACCTGTCCGGATCTATGAGCAGGAACTCTAAAGGTTACTAATGCTTTTACATGTGGCATTACTTTAACAAAACTCAATCATCTCAACAACTGAAAAAAAAGAGCACAGAACCGTATCTTAACAAAACATCTACTTTTATGAGCAAACACGTTAAAAGTATTACCATGGCAGCCGTTCAACCTACTGTCGCACCAACAAACAAAGTTCCTGAACCACATCCCCTGAACCACACCCCTTGAACCAAACCCCCTGAACCAGACACCTTGGTCCATACCCCTTGAACAGGTAATGGTGTCACTGTAACATCCGTGTTTAACAGTTAAGTGACAAAGAGCCCCTTAAACTTAATAATTCGATTCAGTCGATAGATTTTTCAATCTTAAAGAATAAGAATAGAAGCATTAATCTAAATGTTATGTTAAATATCATGTTGATAATTCGACGGGATTCAATAACTATACTTTTTAGTAGCAAATATGGTAACAAAACGTCAAAAAAAGTTGGTCAACTATATAGAGTCACATACCTTGTTACTTGATTTCTTGGCATCATTGTGTTCTACCGCCGCTAACATGGGGGCTGCAATGTGGGACCATATTTGTTAAAAAGGACCCGCTGACGTACTTCATGGACTCATATAAGAAATTTTTCTCGAAGCCAGTAGATTAATGTTGCCGCTAATAACTATGAATTTACCTTGTAGTAGTTGTTTGCTGGTATTTTGCAAGATGTATCTGCATTTTCTATCTACCTCCAATTAAATAATGATTGAAATTAGTTATATTTGAGTGCGCAACGAATTGAAAATGCTAAAATAGGTAACGGATGTGATGAGTGTCTAAATACTCATCATTTTATACCAATCTGAACTGCCAAAACATACAAAAACACTTAAATATGCATCAAAATACTGAAAATATCTTAGAAGTGTGTTTTTTATGTTTCAAATGCAAAATAAGCAAAAACAGATGAAAAATGTACAAAGTTTGCATAATTGGCAGTTTCAGTCCCTCAAGTTTCAAAATTTGTCAAATCTAGTCCCTGGTATATCAAAACATGAAAAATATCATCAAAGGTCCTTAGGGATTCATAAGTTGTCAAGTATAATCCTTTAAAGTTAAAAATTTCAAAACGACAACTTTAGTCCCTCAAGTTTCAAAAATGTCAAAATTAGTCCTTAAGGTTTTAAAAATGGGAAATTAATAAAATAAACCTTGTACTATTCTTAAATGACAAAATTCGTCCTTATGATAACATTTTGGGAAATTACATCTTCAGCCCCTTAAAAATCCAAATTTACATAAATGGTCCCTGGAGTTTAAGAAATTGGCAGAAAAGGTCCCGGGATTTTGAAAATGGAAAATTACATCTTTTGTCCTTGTGTTATGGTTTTATTGCAGGTTTAATCCTTGAAAGTAGTTTGGGAAAGTGGCAAACTCAGCCCCTTAATTTTGTCAAAATTACAAAATTGGTCCTTGTTTAGTTATAATACCAACCGGACCCTTATTGTTATTAACCCAAAACCAAAACCTAATCCAATCCAAAAACAAAACACAAGCTCAGCCCACCCATTTTCCCTAGGCCCAAACAACCCTCGGCCTACTCCCTTTTATTATAAAAAATGGGTCAAACCCTCGTTTGACCACCCAATACCGCCAAACCACACACACTATTCACCCTCCTCCCTCACCCCTGCTTCACCCAAAACCAGGTGGTTTCACCACCACCTCACCACCTTTCCACCTCACCAACCTACTCCCTTCCACCTCACAACCTTATCCCACACCACATTAAATGCTATTCCCACCAATTTTCCCTCTAAACCACTCCACATCCTCTGTTTTCATCATACAACCCCAACTTGTTCTGAAAACATCTCATTTGTCCCCTGACACCTCCACAACCCTCCAATAATCTTTAATTGCTCAGCTTTGGCCCCAAGTTAACTTAGAGACTTTTTAGCGCCAAAATGATTTAAACGGATAGGATTGATTCAGAGATTGGATGGTCAAGATTCAAGTGGGATATGCTCAGAGTACTTCAAAGAACCCTAATTGGAGCCTATAAAAGGAAGAGAAGCAGAAGAGTTTAGTATCTAGTTTAATTTTAATAATTGTATGTCAAATGTACCAGTTTTCTAATTCTAGTGTATCTTAAGTTTTCAAGTATAATCTCTAGTGTTTTCAAGTGTATTGTGAAACCTTTTAAGTAATAAACTTCAAGTTTGTTTTGTTATCTCAGTTTATACAAGTTTAAATTTATATCAAAAATCTCAATAGTCTCTAATGGTGTTTGTAATGGATGATAAGGATCAATAAGCACATATAAGCTCCCAATAAGCTCAATAAAGCTTTTAGTAACTTACAAATCAGTATAAGATAAAAAATTCCAAAAATACAAAATTAGTCAATGAAAGTCAACCGTGGCAATTGGTTTTGATTTCTGGGATTCAGAGTGATTTGGAAGCGTAAGGAAGCTTTGGAGTTGGGTTTAGATCCTCAGGGAGGAATATAGGTTCTTGGTTCTTGGTCATTGATCCTCACAGCCTTGAACTTGTAAGCAATCTATCTATTTTAAAGCTTATTTCCTATATTCATTATTGTGTTTGTTAGATTTTGTTTTTCTATGTTCATTTAAAGTAATTTAGTGATAATATAAACTTAAGTAGCTTAATTGTTTGTTGAAATTAATAGTGGTTTAGTATTTCATAATTTAGTAATAAGAAGCTTGATTTTGATTTCTAAGTTGTAGTTGTTATTATTGGTATATTTGGACTTAAACAGGTTTAAACAAGCATAATAAAAGGATTTGTATTAATTGTATGGATTAAATAAACTGATTGTTAAGGGAGTGTTTGGATCAATCTAGTGAGCTAAGCCCTTGTTGTTGTTTGGTGTTTATCTGTGTTTCACTAGGTTGCAGTAGTGAGATTTAGGTCACTTAAGGCACAAAATTGTGATTTCATACACCCAAAGTCAAAATAACATGAATCACGACCACACAGTTAACTGTGTGATGTTTGAGTCCCATAAATCATCACATAAGCTCATTAGTTGTAACTTTAGTCTAAAATAACTCTATTTAAGCTTTTCATATCAGATATAATCAGCTAGGATCAAGTAAAACTCATATAAGTCAAAGTTAGTTCATAAATTAGAAAGTCAAGAGTGTATGCTTCAATTTTTCTCAAAAATGGTAGGAATTTTCATGATTTGTGTATTTGGATCTAGGGTTTGAAATTACTTGGGTAATTAGTCTATCAGTAGAACTTAAGGTTTCCATGGTTTTTACATTTTTGTGAAATTTATTTGTGGACCTTTTTGCCCCTTGAACACACCTGCAGGGGAAGTAGTCTCCCCTGTGCATCAGATCACCATCTCACCACCACCACTTTGGTGGTTGATTGTGGCCACCCCAGTGGGTCCCACACTCCAAATCTTGGTTCTTACAACCCCCCTCCTACCAGGTTTTCAAAGTTGACCCTTTGTTTGACCTAGTGATCAGTGGACCCCACCTAAATCACCCTCATAAGTCTGTCCCATTTCTGACCCAGAAACCACATAAGCAGTTGCTTATTATAGCTTTTTAGCTTATCTTATGAGCTTATCTCATCAAATATAGTTTAAATAAGTCCAAATAACTTAGGTGAACCTGACTTAACCAGTGTGGACCCCACATAACTCCAATTTAGCTTATTTCTTTGTGTGGTCAAACTTGGTCAACTGTCTAGGGTAATAAGCACTCTCAGTGCTTATTCTAAGTTTCCAAATTAGTTATCTTTGTAAAAGTTTCTTATTTTAAGTATTTTAATTGTTTTATAAAAGAAAAACCAGAAAAAGCCAAACTTAATTATAGTGATAGCTTCTATTTAATAGAAATTATCTAATTAATTTTCTTTCAGCTTATTAATAAGCACTTTTCCAATTTTATAATTTTATTAATTTCCTAGTACCTTTAAGTAGTTAATATAATTTTCTTAGATTTTTCCTAAGCAGTTTACTATTTATTAGATTTAAAAGTTGTTTAAATAATTAAATAGGTAATATTAGTAATTAAATAGTTTTCTTTAATTTTAATTAACAACAGTAGAATTTTATATTTTTCCTAAGTTTTATAAAGTAGTTAAGACTTTTAGAAAATAGTTTCTTAATTTCCACTGTCCATTTTCCAATTTTCATATTTAATTTAATTAAATTAGATTTAAAATAATTAATAAGTAATTAATTAGTGAAATAGCCTAAAATATAATTTTTAGAAGTTTTTATAATTTTGTAGGATTCCTGTAATGGTTAAGTACTTTTATAAATTTTTCCATAATTTTCTAAGGTAATTTAGTAATAATAGTAATTTAAAATATTTTAATTAGATTAATTAATTTGAATAGTTTTTAATTAATAAAAAACTCATAAAAAGACAAAAATATTTATTTTCATTTTTTATACTTTCTTTAAGTTCTAATTAAGGTTTAGAAATTATTTTTGCAAGTTTTAAGGTTAATTTGTAATATTTGTCATTTTTAGTTAAATTAAATTAGATTTAATTTAGATTTTTAAATAGTTTTATTAATTAAATAATATTTAAATATTATAATAATCATTTTCATAATTTCATTTTCATTTTCAATTTTCTTTTAATTTTAAGTTTTAAAGTTTCAAAAGCACCCCCTGTAGTTTGTAATTTGTTTAAACCCACTTGTCTCTGTCTGTAATCTGATTTACTTATTTGTGCTTTTATGTGTATCTCTGTTATTATTTATATCTTTTCATATTATCTAAATACCAAGCAATCAGTAGTATAATCATTCCCCAATCATTTTTGTTACTATCCTCAGTACCACTCATTCCTCTAATCGTTCAAAATACAATTTCAATCTCGTTGGGATTTAACGACCCGGGGATTTCCCTATATTTCCACGGATTTTAATACTTGACTTTTTCTCCCAGGTGGGCCTATCAACTGCACACGGTTGACTGGTTGGTTTGGGAGGAGTCAGGATGCATTAAAAAAAGGCTACAAATACCAACCATAAATATGATACCTTATGAAAAGTAACATTCCCAACGCAATCAGACATAGTAGGTTCGAAAGCTACCAATTGACGCCACAGGACCTACGCTTCAATGCTCCTAAAAAATGAGTGTTACGATGTCAGTCATGTGGTTGTGGCAGATTACGTTTTAGTCATCCGACCAAACACTTTAATACACATATTACAAAATCGTAACCAACTTGAATACCAAATTAAAAATTTGCGAAACAGTAAACTGAACAACGGCAATCGGAGCAACACTAGCACCTCCTCTTAATTCCCCTTTTGTCAGCCTGCAAAACTGACAAAACATCATTAAGTTCACCCAAAAAACCACCCACTAAAAAAACTCTTCAATTAGCAGTTATTTGAAAGTGAAGATTACCTGCATTCATGTCTGCATTTCTCGATGATCCAACTTTACTGTGGTTCCTTTAATTCAAGTTTGGAAATAGGTCAGCCATAATTTTGCATCTCTTCTCACATTTACCTAAATCTTGAAACTCAAAAGCTCGAACCTGCAAATATGACAATAGAAACAATCACGAAACAATGTTTGATTCATCACTCAATGGACCATAAAAATAAGTATGAGTTTAGAATGATTCAGACTCATAAATTAGAATCAAGTGTTATAACTAATATCATGTAATACGCAAAGTAATGGAACCTAAAGTTTGCCATACCTACCTGCTCTCAAGTACCAGATACTTCATCCTAGTCTTTTCTTTAACACGTTAAAACTATCGTAGAGTACTCAACTTTTACCAAAAGGAAACACAGCCTTCACGTTTTTGGTTATGCCAGAATATAAAAGAGTGAGATGTTAATTAGCATCTGGAATGTAATACACTTTTACTAAGCAATGATCAATTTGACAATACCACGATTAAACACCATAAATTCCATTTTTTCAGATCCAAATACAAAAAACTTGTAATTAAACTAACATCTAACCATTACCTTGAACCAAGTTCAAAGGGTCTTTCAGGTAACATCATTCGACTTCAGTCCATTTCCACCATAATTCCCAAGCAAATCATGAAATTGAATCCCCTTTCCACTCGGACTCTTCAACCTCCACACCACCTGTAAATAACAACAAAAACAACAAAGTGACAAACCAATAAAAACCCTCAAAATTAAATAGAAAACAACCAAGATATAAGCTTTAAATACCGCAAGCACCACTGAACCACACCCCTTGAACCAAACCCCCTGAACCACACACTGAAAAATTAAACAAAACCCATAAATAAAAGTACATAATTTTTATATATAAATAAATAAATAATTAAATAATGTTTGCATTTTTTTCACACCAATTATATTTTTCAGGTATCTCACCTTGTTCCTCATCTTGTTGAGCGAAAACCTAGTTTTTGCCTCTTGATTAACTGCAATTAAATCTTGAAATATGAAAGGTACACCCAAAAATGAAAGCCTAAGACTGGTTGAAGGCAGAACCAACCCTAAAAATTAACAATCATCAAGACATCGAAACTTACTTGGAAGATGCACGTCTACGGGCCAAAGTATCAGCATCTTGGTTGTGTATTCGATTTGATAGTGATGTGTGGATAATCGGTGCGTGTCTTTTTAGAGAGAGGACCGTGTGTTTTTTTAGAGAGAGGAAGATAATATTGGTGTGTGGAAGCTTCAAGAGAGTACGTCTTTATTTATTATTATTTTTTTTGTTAACGGAACGGAGAAACGAGAAGCATTGTAGCGCTAATGAACAGTTGCAAATAACGGGACTGAGAACGGAACAGAGCTCCCTTTTAGCATACACCCAGGTGAAGAAAACGGGTGTGTAACGGGTTTTGAATGGAACGGGACTTTGGGTTTTAGTATATATTATAATATAATTGGTCAAAAGATTGTTAATATTGGTATGAATTTGAATTTTGAGTATTTATAGTGGTAATTACCTTAATTAGTTCATACATTTTTAGACTTCACCCGTAGAAATAGAATGGTGTTTCTTCATTTGTTATGCCAAGTCACATGTGCTCTCTTTGACTGTTTTCCACTTTATTTTTGATAAAATTGGATTTTTTATTTTTTATTTTACTTTCTCTGTCACAAATTAGTCATATATAATAGGTTGACAAAATGTGTGGTTTTAATGGCCTGCGAGTAATCTTAAAGGAATGATTTCGGTTAACGAATCAGTTCCAAAAATATTGTCCAAGTTTTTTCACCCATACACGAAAAGCCAAAAACATTTTACTGTGAATATAATTACATAAAAGTTTACCACCGCAAACCAAGGCAGAACACCTACCAAATGGGGGTGTGAACATAATAAGTTCCCAAACTTAAGATAAAAACTTACCATTATATTCCTGTGATTGGTGTACCTTTTTCAAAGAAGCCATTTCATTTGTGATTATTGGATTTAAGTTCACTGTGGTTTTGGCCCGATATTGTTTTGAAAATTGTTTTAGTGCATGCGCACTCGTTCACAATCACGACGCAATCGTCATAAAAATGTAACCAAGTTACGTACTGTTGAAGAAGAACACACACTAAAAATGAACGACGAGCCCCCAATCCCTCCCAAGGAGGAGCCAGTTCTTGACACCCGAAAAATGGAGGAACTGTGTCAACCTACCATGCACGGGAGGGGTGGACCCATTGCACCACTTACAATTGGAGCCTCGGATTTTGGACTAAAACACAACATGATACAACAGGTCCAGAATTCATGTCAGTTCCACGGTTTGCCGGGTGACGATGCTAACAAGCATCTCGATAAATTTTTAACTGTCACCCAAAGCATGAAACAAAATGGCGTCACCGACGACGGCCTACGTTTGTACCTTTTCCCCTATTCCCTCACTCATCATGCGACTTCATGGTTCCATCGACTTCCAAAGAATTCGATCCACACTTTTGATGAGATGATCACTAAATTCCTGGCCAAATACTTTCCACCATCTATGGTCACAAAGCTGAGGAATGATATCAGCAACTTCAGACAGCTTCCCGAAGAGTCCTTATTTGAGGCATGGAACGCTACAAACTTGCTATTGATCGGTGTCCCAATCATAACATGCTTCTTGTCTCCATTATTGATACCTTTTATAATGGTTTGACACTCCGTCATCGTGACACTATCAATGCTGCTGCTGGGGGCACCTTTATGAAAAGGACCCCTGAAGAGTGCTATGACTTAATCGAAAATATGACTGCCCATCATAATTTTTGGGACTCATCTGCTGAGAGGAATGACTCATTTAAGTCAGCCACTCCGGCAAGCAATGAAATATCCATCCTAGCTAAAAAGCTGGATGATTTGTCTACAGCAGTTTTGCGTATCCATCAGACAAATCATAATCAAGTCAAAGCTGTTAACCCAAGTTGTGAAACTTGCGGTGGTCCACATCCTTACACAGAATGCCCAGCCTCCGGTGGCTCGGCTCATGAAAACGTGTATGCAACTTAAGGCTCCTATAATACGGGAGGTAATTCTTACCAACCGCAAGGAGATCGAAACCTTTTGAGCTACCGATCTAATAACTACATTGGACCACCAGGGTTTAATCAGTCCCAGAACCAAAATGGTCAAAACAGAAACCAGAACTTTAACCAGAACCGAATGAACCAAGGTTTTAACAACCAAGGGAATTTCAACTCTGGTCAAAACCAGGTTCAACAAAATCAGAACCAAGGGAATTATAACAGAAATCAAGGTCAGAACAATTACCCATAGGGTAATTTTCAACAACAAAACCACTTCCAGGGTAATAACAACCAGCAACATGGGAATTTCCAGAACAATAGGGCTCAAAACTTTCCAAATCAAAATCATGCCATTGTTCCAACTGGACCATCATCTGATGAGTTACTAAAATAGTTTATGAAATCCCAAGATGAACTGAACAAAATGCTGGTTAGTCAAATATCTGATTTGAAGAAGTCTTTAAATGATCGACCCTCGGGCTCAGGTACTACTTTACCTAGCAACACAATCGCTAATCCAAGGGGCGATGTAAAGGCGATCACCACACGAAGTGGAGTTTCTTATAAAGGACCCACAGCTCCGTCTACCACTTCTCCTATCCCGGTAGAGGAATGTGAAACTGAGGATACTACGGATACGGTACTTCCTACTAATAACGGAGGTACCAATGACATCCCTCCTCCAGTTATTCCGGTCCCGACTGCCCCTAAAAGAGTCGTGTTTGAAACTACCGAAGGTCCTGTTGAAAATCCAAAAGCCAACCCAAAACCATCAATTCCATATCCCTCACGATTGCAAGACCATAAGCTCCGTGAAAAAGCTAATCATCAGATGGAAAAATTCTTTCAGATTTTTCAAGAACTACACTTCGATATTAGTTTCGCGGATGCTCTTCTTTTAATGCCCTAATTCGCATCGACAATCAAAAACCTGTTGAGCAATAAAGAAAAACTGTTTGAGATGGCACGAACTCCACTCAATGAGAACTGTTCTGCAGTTCTATTGAAACAGCTTCTCGAAAAGCTAGGAAACCCTGAGAGATTTCTAATACCATGTATTTTCCCGGGGATGGTTGAATGTTTTGCCTTGGCCGATCTTGGTGCAAGCATCAACTTAATGCCCCACTCAGTTTGGAAAAAGCTCTCTCTTCAGGCACTTAGTCCCACATGCATGACTCTCGAGCTTGCAGACCGTTCAATTTCACGTCCCCTTGGTATTGCCGAGGACGTATTTGTAAGAGTGGGAAAGTTCCATTTTCCGGCAGACTTTGTCGTTGTTGATTTCGATGCAGATCCAAGAGTTCCTCTCATTCTTGGGAGGGGATTCTTAAGAACGGGACGTGCATTAATCGATGTTTTCGATGAGGAAATCACGTTACGAGTTGGCAATGAAGCGATAACGTTTAATCTTGATCAAACCTCGAGATACTCCTCGAATTATGATGCTGAATCGGTCAACCGAATTGATGTCGTTGACATTGCATCCGGGGAGTAAGCTCAGGAAATCCTTGGATTCGCTGATAAATATCCGAGTGGCAATCCCACTCCCTCTTCTCACCCCATAATCGCTAATTCTTCTCCTTCCCTCACTCCATTTGAGGGAAGTGATTTCGTCATTGAGGAATTAGAGGCCTTTCTCAAAAGTGATTCAGTTCCTGAAGGAATTGATAACCAAGATATTGACCCGGAGAGGGATATACTTCTCCTTGAGAAGTTATTGAACAAAGATCCTTCTCCCATTCCTGTTCTACCTCCACAACTTCATAAAGCGGAAGTCAAATATGTTGAGAAAAATGATGATTTCCCCGAGGTCGAACTTAAGGACATGTGATTGAGCCTAAACCACCTAACTTATATTGACCAAGGAATGGTCAACAAAGTCCAACAGCCTAGAACCAATGCTCCGCGGAAGTATAAGGTTTCCCCGGGTCGTTATGTCCCGACGAGGTGTGAATTGTAATCAAACGGTTTCGTGACCGGGTGAATTTGGATGAGAAAAAGGTTTGTGTATGATTGAACTAAGGAATCTACAATGAAATAGCTTAAACAAGCTATGTGGATAAGACGGGAAGCTAAGAAAAACCAGAAACGATAAAAACCTAAAAACGCGTACGTAATGTTTAAATAAAACACATACGTACAAAATAAAACGTAAAAAAATGAAATCTGAAAACACCCAGGGGGTGAAAATGACTTTTTTACAAACTTAAAAGTTAAAGAAAATTTATTGAAAAAGAAAATAAATTTTAACCCTAATTAATTATTTAATATTAATTAATTACTATTTAATACTTATTATTAATATTTAAAATACTTAAATATAATACAATATTAATTAAGCACTAGGAAAATGAAAAATAAAATTTCTAAAATTATAAAATAACTAAAAATAAGTTTTAAAACTAAAAATATGTGTTTTTGTCTTTTTGTGGTTTTTATATTAATTAATTACTAATTAAATACTAATTATCTAATTAACTATTTTAAATTAAGAAAATTACTAAATGAACAGTAAAAATTCTAAGAAAATTTATAAAATTATTTTATAACATATAAAAGCTATAAAAAATATAAAAACTAGGTTTTGATTCATAAAAACTAATTATGCTATTTTAAACTTAATATTAATTAATAATTAATAAAACTAAAATTAATTCTAATAAATACTAAAAGATAAAATAAAAATCTGAAAAAATTATTATAACTACTTTAACCTAAGATGAAATTATTAAAAATATAAAAACATAACTTACTTAATAAAAATCTAAAAATGAAAATTAAAATTAAATTAAATTAAATAGAAACTATCACTTATTTTAAATTGACTTTTTTGGATTTTTTTTCTTTTACAAACTTATTTAATACCTTAAAACTACAAACTTTTGTAAAAACAATTAATTTGAAACTTAAAAATAAGCTGATAAAAAGCCAAGAGTTGAGACAGTTGACCAAAGTTGACCAAAAGGCAAAATAAGCTTAAATGACCAAGGGTGGGGCCCACAATGGTGGAGTCTGGTTTCTCTGAGTTCAATGAACAAGATTAAGCAGCTCTTGATCAAATGAATGGCCTGAATAAGCCAAAAGACTCAAATAAGCACTTTGTTTATTGGTAACTGAAGCAGATTATGGGACAAGGTTTATGACCAATTTCAGGTGGGACCCAGGGGTTCCCAGGTCAAAGCATTGGTCAAAATGGGTTGTGTGGAAGGAGAGGAGTTGAATGATGCCAAGAGGGGGGTTGTGGGACCACAGAGGTGGTCAGAAAACCACCACAAAGGTGGTGGTGTGGGTGTGCAGCTGCTGAGACAGAGCACAGCTGATTGGATATTCAGTCAAACTCAGAGGCTCAAAATTGAACACAAGCTAGAACCACCCCAAACATAAACTTGCATAGGTTCACACTAACCTAAATGAGCTTAAAACAACAAATATTAAAACAATACATAAGCTAGAACAAGTATTAAACAAGCTAAGTGTAAACTGAGCTAAGCAGAATATGGGCAACTAAGGGGGGGGGGTAAATAAGCTATAAAGATAAGCACTTAAGGAAAAACAAAAAAGCAAAATGTTAAAAACAGATATGTATGATCTCAGAACAACAAAGAACTAGACTTATGGTGCAAAGGTAAGCAAATGAAATTTGGTTGAGGTATTTGGGTAAATCTGTGAGCAGGGCAACAAATGAGTCAACTGACCCACTTTGAGCTTGAATTTTAGTTACCAAGGGGCCTTCCAATCCAAAGTTTGTTTTTGTTTCAGATAAACAGGCTACCAAAGTTCACAAAACATCAAATCTTAACTGTTTTCAACCAAAATTGAACCCTATAGGAACTTTAGAAATCTGTCTCAACTTCTCAGTTATGACCCTTTGACTTTTTAGTTAACTTTGAACATTTTGACTTATAAGAGATTAAATGAATCCTAATTAATTTAACTAGTTCAAGTAACACTAAACTAAGCTTAATTCACCTACCTAACTTAGTTTCATAATAAATTTAAACCTGTGATTTCATAAAACTACAACAGTTGAGCAGTTGTGGATTCTCAAAGTGATTTTTGACTTTGGTGTGAATGAAACTTGTTTTCTAGTTTTGACTATGCTACTAGTACCTGAACTAAGTTTGTTCAAACCAAAAACAACAACCAAACACTGCTAAATCACCCAGATTCACATTGAACCAAACACTACCTTAACTGATGCAATTTTTAGATTTAAAGTAATTTAGAACAACCAAATCTATGCTACTGCCTCTAGCTTATTACTTAAACTCAACATACTAATTTGGAACTAAGGTGAGCAGACAATAGGCATTATAACAATCATAAACTAGTTACACTAAATATCACAATGAAATTTGGAATTTCAAACTGCAAGGGTCTGGTTTGAGTTCTTACTCTTGAACACAAAGGCAAAGGCATGTAACTAATCACTATACAAGCATGATTAAACCAAGAATAAGTAATTGTGATAAGCAAGACATAACAGGCATGAGAATGAAAAATGTTGACTATCATTGACTAAGATTGAAAAACAACACAGGAGGATAAAATAAACTGAAACTTGCATTAATACCTGAAATAATACACTGAGTGAGATTGAAACTAGCATACATGGATTGTCTTAAACTAATTTAAACTAAACGGCTTATATTAAATTAAAACTAAACCTAAAAACTATGTATTAACTAACTGCCTTATAAATTGGCATACAAGAGAGTATTTATACTATCTAGGGTTTGCTCTGAGTGTATCCCACTTCTCTTTTGATCCTTGGATTTCTGCATTTGATCTTGGCCGTTGAATTCATCTTGGCGGGAAAAATGGAAATAACAAGTTGGGAGGTCTGATGAATTGGCAGGTTGTGTTTTGTTGGTTTGTTGTTGTTTGAGGTGAGTAGGAGGGTAGAGTGTGGTGAAGGTGAACATAGGGGTGATGATGAGGGGGGCAGTGTTTGCAGGCTGAGGTTTTGGAGGGGAGTGGAGGTCAAATGTTGGGGTGTTGACTGGGATTAAAAAAAATGGGGGAGTGGTATTATTTACTTGGTGGGCTGGGGTGGTAATTGGGCTAGGTGGGATTGGATTTAGTTATTGGATTAGGTTATGGGTGGTAATAAATAAGATAGGGTCCGTTTGATGTTGTAACTAAAAACCATAAGGACCAATTATGTAACATTCTGAAATTTAGGGGCTGGTTTTGCCAAACATCCAAAGTGTCATCAAGGGTGAAATACTCCAACTTTCAATAGTCCAAGGTTTAAAAATGTAATTTTTTCACTTTTGGTCCTTCAGGGACTAAAATTGCAAATTATTGAAACTTGAGGGACCAAAATGAACTTTTCTCCAAACTTTTCATCCAAGGACCATTTTTGCCAACTTTTGATTTTTCAAAGACTTTTGTTGACTTTTCCATCCAAAACTATTTCCCAGGGACCAAATCTGTCAATTTCCAAAACTCCAGGGACTGAACTTGTAAATTTCCAAAACTTTCCAATTTTTCACCAAAGGACTAAATATGACATTTTATGATTTCAAAATGACCTTTGGTGATAATTTTCCATATTTTGAATATCCAGGGACTAGTTTTGTAATTTTATGAAAGTTGAGGGACTGAAACTGCCAATTTTGCAAACTTTGTGCGTTTTTCATCTGTTTTTGCTCGTTTTGCATCTAAAACATATAAAACACAATTTTGAAATATTTTTAGTATTTTGATGCATTTCTGAGTGTTTTTGTATGTTTTGTAGTTCAGAATAGACAAAAAATGATGAGTGTTTGAGCACTCATCAACATGCCTCCTCATCTCGAATATGTATTCCTGGAAGGTAACGATAAGTTACCAGTCATTATTGCAAAAGACTTAAAGGATGAGGAGAAAACCGCGTTGCTTAAAGTTTTAAAGTCCGACAAACAAGCAATTGCTTGGAAACTCTCAGACATAAAGGGTATTAACCCGGATTTTTGTACACACAAAATCCTAATGGAAGAGGACTTTAAACCTGCCGTGCAGCATCAAAGAAGGGTAAATCCAAAAGAAGTTATAAAGGCAGAAGTTATCAAACTTCTTGATGCGGGATTGATTTACCCTATATCAGATAGTCCTTGGGTTAGCCCAATACATTGTGTTCCAAAAAAGGGCGGCATTACGGTTATCACAAATGAGGATTACGAGTTGATACCAACTCGTTTGGGTACAGGGTGGCGAGTATGTATTGATTATAGAAAGCTTAATGAAGCCACCCGCAAAGACCATTTTCCTCTGCCCTTTATGGATCAAATGCTCGAAAGCCTAGCGGGGAATGAGTATTATTGCTTCCTCGACGGCTTCTCGGGTTACTTCCAAATTCCCATTGATCCACAGGATCAAGAGAAGACTACCTTCACATGTCCTTACTCAACATTTGCCTATCGTCGCATGCCCTTTGGGTTATGCAATGCTCCGGGCACTTTCCAGAGGTGCATGATGGCTATTTTCCACGACATGATCGGGAAAACCATGGAGGTATTCATGGATGACTTCTCAGTCATCGGGAATTCTTTCGACTCATGCCTCTCCAATTTATAAAAAATGCTTCAACGTTGTGAAAACACTAATCTTTTTCTAAATTGGGAGAAGAGCCATTTTATGGTTAAGGAGGGCATTGTCCTCGGCCATAAAATTTCAAAAAATGGGATTGAGGTCGATAAGGCCAAAATTGTTGTTATTGCTAAATTACCTCATCCCACCACTGTTAAAGGAATAAGGAGTTTCCTCGGCCATGCCGGGTTCTATCGGAGATTCATACAGGATTTTTCCAAAATAGCCCGGCCAATGACTCATCTTCTTGAAAAGGATGCTCCTTTCGTCTTCTCCCCCGAGTGCATCGAAGCTTTTTCTATTTTAAAGAAAAGGCTTACCGATGCATCAATCCTTGTTGCCCCCGACTGGGACTTACCCTTCGAACTTATGTGCGATGCTAGCGACTTCGCTATTGGTGCAGTTCTGGGGCAACGCAAAACCAAACATTTCCAGCCAATACACTACGCGAGTAAGACCATGAATGAGGCTCAAACACACTATACCACCACAAAAAAAAAATTATTAGCTGTGGTATATGCCTTTGAAAAATTTCGGCCTTTCTTAATCTTAAACAAAAGCATGGTGTATACGGACCATTCGGCTCTGAAATACCTGTTCACTAAACAGGACGCATAGCCAAGACTGCTCCGTTGGGTCCTGCTCCTTCAGGAATTCGATATTCTCATAAGAGATAAAAAAGGAGCAGAAAACCTTGCTGCTGATCACTTATCCCGGTTAGAAAATCCTCCTCAGGATATTCTCGAGAGAAAAGAAATTAATGAAACTTTTCCTCTAGAGACTCTAAATCTAATCTCTACCCGAGATGATGCCACTACCCCATGGTTTGCCAACTTTGCAAATTACCATGCGGGAAATTTCGTTGTGAAAGGGATGTCGTCCCAACAGAAAAGAAAAATCTTTAAAGATGTGAAACACTATTTCTGGGACGACCCCTACTTGTTCAAAATATGTGCGGATCAAGTCATCCGACGGTGTGTCCATGGCCAAGAAGCCATGGAAATTCTTAAAGCTTGTCATGATGGACCCACGGGGGGACATCATAACCCAAACTACACCGCCAAAAAGGTGTTTGATTCAGGATTCTTTTGGCCCACGATCTATAAAGACGCCCATGAACTTATCAAAACTTGTGAGGCTTGCCAGCGTCACGGGAATATTTCCAAAAAGAATGAGATGCCGCAAAACGCCATCCAAGTCTGTGAAATATTTGATATGTGGGGCATTGATTTTATGGGGCCATTCCCATCTTCACGAGGGAATAAATACATACTCGTGGCTGTCGACTATCTATCAAAATGGGTTGAAGCAAAAGCTTTACCTACCAATGATGCCCGAGTAGTCGTTAAATTTTTAAAGTCTCTCTTTGCCAGATTCGAGACTCCTCGTGCCATTATCAGTGATCATGGCACTCACTTCTGTAATGAACAATTTGAAAGAGTGATGCTGAAATATGGTGTAACCCACCGTCTTTCGACAGCATATCACCCCCAAATAAGTGGGCAGGTGGAGGTCTCAAATCGGGGTATTAAGAGAATTTTGGAGAGGATGGTTGGTGAAAACCGTGCCTCTTGGTCGGATAAGCTGGACGATGCATTATGGGCTTTCCGCACTGCTTACAAAACACCCATCGGGTGTACTCCATATAAGCTAGTGTACGGGAAAGCATGTCATCTTCCAATCGAATTAGAACATAAGGCCTATTGGGCCTTAAAACATGCAAATTTCGACCTTCAGACAGCGGGTAATCACCGTAAAGTTCAACTAAACGAACTAAATGAATTACGTGATCAAGCTTATGAAAATTCTTTAATCTATAAAGAAAAGACTAAGAAGATACATGACTCTAAAATTAAGAACCGCATTTTCAACGTTGGTGACAGAGTTCTTCTTTTCAATTCAATATTAAAAATTTTCTCGGGAAAACTAAAAACCCATTGGTCTGGACCATTTACTATAACAAAAGTATACCCATATCGAACTGTTGAGTTATTGCAACCCGACGGTCCCAATTTCAAAGTAAATGGTCATCGGTTAAAACACTATTTTGGAGGGGACATACAACCAATGGTGGTCCCAGATCTCCAAACTTTCCCCATGGACCAATAAATTCGGGGTCGAGTCAAGATAACGACTCGGTAATCAAAAACAGTAGCTACCTCATGGACAATTTAATTCGAGGTCGAGTCAAGCTAGCGACTCGGTAATCAAAAACAGTAGCAATATGGGTTTTCACCCATATTTCTGTCTTCTTTCCCCTTTCTACCACCCTAGTGTGGGGGAGATGAACCACATGTTGTACATATGTATATATTCTTTCCAAAAAAAAAATGCGTTTGTATGTAAATAGACTAAAACAAAAGGTTTATAGTTTTTCCTTCTTAAGTTCTAAGTCTTGGTGGGACACCAAGTACTTTGAATATTGAGGGCAATATTCAGTTCTAAGTGTGGGGGAGAGTTCTCACGAATTCAAAACACATGTTCCATCAAGAACCCCCATTTGATCAAAATTACCAGTTTTTTCACACTTAGAAATGCAAATAATGGTTAACAATCCACCATGTCTAACCCACAAAAGGATTGGCTAGTCCAGGAGCAAACGGCTCTTGGTAAAAACATCTCAAATCCGTTGACGGCTTGCAATTTGCCCAAAATTGTATGGTTCCTCAACTCCCCATATCCCATAAAGCGAATGAGTTGGCTAGCCCGCAAGATTATGGCTTGTGGTAAAGGCCGTGGAAAAACCATAATTGGTAATCAGCTCACCAAGATGTTGACTATTCCATCAAGAGTTGGCTAGTCCAGAAGCAAACGTCTTTTGGTAAAGACAAATCAAATCCGTTGACAGCTGGTGGTTTACTCAAAATCACACGGTTATCAGATGTGCCACAGTTCTTACATCTGGCTACTCCAGAAGTGATGGCTTTTGGTAAAGAGTAAAAATCCATTAATTTTTTCTCAAAACATTGCTAGGGACTAGCAATAGTTTAGTGTGGGGAATTGATGAGTGTCTAAATACTCATCATTTTATACCAATCTGAACTGCCAAAACATACAAAAACACTTAAATATGCATCAAAATACTGAAAATATCTTAGAAGTGTGTTTTATATGTCTCAAATGCAAAATAAGCAAAAACAGATGAAAAACGTACAAAGTTTGCATAATTGGCAGTTTCAGTCCCTCAAGTTTCAAAATTTGTCAAATCTAGTCCATAGTAAATCAAAACATGAAAAATATCATCAAAGGTCCTTAGGGATTCATAAGTTGTCAACTATAATCCTTTAAAGTTAAAAATTCCAAAATGACAACTTTAGTCCCTCAAATTTCAAAAATGTCAAAATTAGTCCTTAAAGTTTTAAAAATGGGAAATTGATAAAATAAACCTTGTACTATTCTTAAATGACAAAATTGGTCCTTATGATAACATTTTGAGAAATTACATCTTCAGTCCCTTAAAAATCCAAATTTACATAAATGGTCCCTGGAGTTTGAGAAATTGGCAGAAAAGGTCCCTGGGATTTTGAAAATGGAAAATTACATCTTTTGTCCTTGTGTTATGGTTTTATTGCAGGTTTAATCCTTGAAAGTAGTTTGGGAAAGTGGCAAACTCAGCCCCTTAATTTTTTCAAAATTACAAAATTGGTCCTTGTTTAGTTATAATACCAACCGGACCCTTATTGTTATTAACCCAAAACCAAAACCTAATCCAATCCAAAAAAAAAAAACAAGCTCAGCCCACCCATTTTCCCTAGGCCCAAACAACCCTCGGCCCACTCCCTTTTATTATAAAAAACGGGTCAAAACCCCGTTTGACCACCCAATACCGCCAAACCACACACACTATTCACCCTCCTCCCTCACCCCTGCTTCACCCAAAACCAGGTGGTTTCACCACCACCTCACCACCTTTCCACCTCACCAACCTACTCCCTTCCACCTCACAACCTTATCCCACACCACATTAAATGCTATTCCCACCAATTTTCCCTCCAAACCACTCTACATCCTCTGTTTTCATCATACAACCCCAACTTGTTCTGAAAACATCTCATTTGTCCCCTGACACCTCCACAACCCTCCAATAATCTTTAATTGCTCAGCTTTGGCCCCAAGTTAATTTGGAGACTTTTTGGCGCCAAAATGATTTAAACGGATAGGATTGATTCAGAGATTGGATGGTCAAGATTCAAGTGGGATATGCTCAGAGTACTTCAAAGAACACTAATTGGAGCCTATAAAAGGAATAGAAGCAGAAGAGTTTAGTATCTAGTTTAATTTTAATAATTGTATGTCGAATGTACTAGTTTTCTAATTCCAGCGTATCTTAAGTTTTCAAGTATAATCTCTAGTGTTTTCAAGTGTATTGTGAAACCTTTTAAGTAATAAACTTCAAGTTTGTTTTGTTATCTCAGTTTATACAAGTTTAAATTTATATCAAAGATCTCAATAGTCTCTAATGGTGTTTGTAATGGATGGTAAGGATCAATAAGCACATATAAGCTCCCAATAAGCTCAAAAAAGCTTTTAGTAACTTATAAATCAGTATAAGATAAAAAATTCCAAAAATACAAAATTGGTCAATGAAAGTCAACTATGGCAATTGGTTTTGATTTCTGGGATTCAGAGTGATTTGGAAGCATTAGGAAGCTTTGGAGTTGGGTTTAGATCCTCAGGGAGGAATATAGGTTCTTGGTTCTTGGTCATTGATCCTCACAGCCTTGAGCTTGTAAGCAATCTATCTATTTTAAAGCTTATTTCCTATATTCATTATTGTGTTTGTTAGATTTTGTTTTTCTATGTTCATTTAAAGTAATTTAGTGATAATATAATCTTAAGTAGCTTAATTGTTTGTTGAAATTAATAGTTTTTTAGTATTTCATAATTTAGTAATAAGAAGCTTGATTTTGATTTCTAAGTTGTAGTTGTTATTATTGGTATATTTGGACTTAAACAGGTTTAAACAAGCATAATAAAAGGATTTGTATTAATTGTATGGATTAAATAAACTGATTGCTTTGAAAAACCTCACATAAGACAGTTAAGGGAGTGTTTGGATCAATCTAGTGAGCTAAGCCCTTGTTGTTGTTTGGTGTTTATCTGTGTTTCACTAGGTTGCAGTAGTGAGATTTAGGTCACTTAAGGCAAAAAATTGTGATTTCATACACCCAAAGTCAAAATTACATGAATCACCACCACACAGTTAACTGTGTGATGTTTGAGTCCCATAAATCATCACATAAGCTCATTAGTTGTAACTTTAGTCTAAAATAACTCTATTTAAGCTTTTCATATCAGATGTAATCAGCTAGGATCAAGTAAAACTCATATAAGTCAAAGTTAGTTCATAAATTAGAAAGTCAAAAGTGTATGCTTCAGTTTTTCTCAAAAATGGTAGGAATTTTCATGATTTGTGTATTTGGATCTAGGGTTTGAAATTACTTGGGTAATTAGTCTATCAGTAGAACTTAAGGTTTCCATGTTTTTTACATTTTTGTGAAATTTATTTGTGGACCTTTTTGCCCCTTGAACACACCTGCAGGGGAAGTAGTCTCCCCTGTGCATCAGATCACCATCTCACCACCACCACTTTGGTGGTTGATTGTGGCCACCCCAGTGGGTCCCACACTCCAAATCTTGGTTCTTACAACCCCCCTCCTACCAGGTTTTCAAAGTTGACCCTTTGTTTGACCTAGTGATCAGTGGACCCCACCTAAATCACCCTCATAAGTCTGTCCCATTTCTGACCCAGAAACCACATAAGCAGTTGCTTATTATAGCTTTTTAGCTTATCTTATGAGCTTATCTCATCAAATATAGTTTAAATAAGTCCAAATAACTTAGGTGAACCTGACTTAACCAGTTTGGACCCCACATAACTCCAATTTAGCTTATTTCTTTGTGTGGTCAAACTTGGTCAACTGTCTAGGGTAATAAGCACTCTCAGTGCTTATTCTGAGTTTCCAAATTAGTTATCTTTGTAAAAGATTCTTATTTTAAGTATTTTAATAGTTTTATAAAAGAAAAACCAGAAAAAGCCAAACTTAATTATAGTGATAGCTTCTATTTAATAGAAATTATCTAATTAATTTTTTTTCAGCTTATTAATAATCACTTTTCCAATTTTATAATTTTATTAATTTCCTAGTACCTTTAAGTAGTTAATATATTTTTCTTAGATTTTTCCTAAGCAGTTTACTATTTATTAGATTTAAAAGTTGTTTAAATAATTAAATAGGTAATATTAGTAATTAAATAGTTTTCTTTAATTTTAATTAACAACAGTAGAATTTTATATTTTTCCTAAGTTTTATAAAGTAGTTAAGACTTTTAGAAAATAGTTTCTTAATTTCCATTGTCCATTTTCCAATTTTCATATTTAATTTAATTAAATTAGATTTAAAATAATTAATAAGTAATTAATTAGTGAAATAGCTTAAAATATAATTTTTAGAAGTTTTTATAATTTTGTAGGATTCCTGTGATGGTTAACTAATTTTATAAATTTTTCCATAATTTTCTAAGGTACTTTAGTATTAATAGTAATTTAAAATAGTTTAATTAGATTAATTAATTTAAATAGTTTTTAATTAATAAAAACTCATAAAAAGACAAAAATATTTATTTTCATTTTTTATACTTTCTTCAAGTTCTAATTAAGGTTTAGAAATTATTTTTGCAAGTTTTAAGGTTAATTTGTAATATTTGTCATTTTTAGTTAAATTAAATTAGATTTAATTTAGATTTTTAAATAGTTTTATTAATTAAATAATATTTAAATATTATAATAATCATTTTCATAATTTCATTTTCATTTTCAATTTTCTTTTAATTTTAAGTTTTAAAGTTTCAAAAGCACCCCCTGTAGTTTGTAATTTGTTTAAACCCACTTGTCTCTGTCTGTTATCTGATTTTCTTATTTGTGCTTTTATGTGTATCTCTGTTATTGTTTATATCTTTTCATATTATCTAAATACCAAGCAATCAGTAGTATAATCATTCCCCAATCATTTTTGTTACTATCCTCAGTACCACTCATTCCTCTAATCGTTCAAAATACAATTTCAATCTCGTTGGGATTTAACGACCCGGGGATTTCCCTATATTTCCACAGATTTTAATACTTGACTTTTTCTCCCAGGTGGGCCTATCAACTGCACACGGTTGACTGGTTGGTTTGGGAGGAGTCAGGATGCATTAAAAAAAGGCTACAAATACCAACCATAAATATGATACCTTATGAAAAGTAACATTCCCAACGCAATCGGACATAGTAGGTTAGAAAGCTACCAATTGACGCCACAGGACCTGCGCTTCAATGCTCCTAAAAAATGAGTGTTACGATGTCAGTCATGTGGGTGTGGCAGATTATGTTTAAGTCATCCGACCAAACACTTTAATACACATATTACAAAATCATAACCAACTTGAATACCAAATTAAAAATTTGCGAAACAGTAAACTGAACAACGGCAATCAGAGCAACACTAGCACCTCCTCTTAATTCCCCTTTTGTCAGCCTGCAAAATAGACAAAACACCATTAAGTTCACCCAAAAAACCACCCACTAAAAAAACTCTTTAATAAGCAGTTATTTGAAAGTGAAGATTACCGGAATTCATGTCTGCATTTCTCGATGATCCAACTTTACTGTGGTTCCTTTAATTCAAGTTTGGAAATAGGTCAGCCATAATTTTGCATCTCTTCTCACATTTACCTAAATCTTGAAACTCAAAAGCTCGAACCTGCAAATATGACAATAGAAACAATCACGAAACAATGTTTGATTCATCACTCAATGGACCATAAAAATAAGTATGAGTTTAGAATGATTCAGACTCATAAATTAGAATCAAGTGTTATAACTAATATCATGTAATACGCAAAGTAATGGAACCTAAAGTTTGCCATACCTACCTGCTCTCAAGTACCAGATACTTCATCCTAGTCTTTTCTTTAACACGTTAAAACTATCGTAGAGTACTCAACTTTTACCAAAAGGAAACACAGCCTTCACGTTTTTGGTTATGCCAGAATATAAAAGAGTGAGATGTTAATTGCATCTGGAATGTAATACACTTTTACTAAGCAATGATCAATTTGACAATACCACAATTAAACACCATACATTCCATTTTTTCCGATTCAAATACAAAAAACTTGTAATTAAACTAACATCTAACCATTACCTTGAACCAAGTTCAAAGGGTCTTTCAGGTAACATCATTCGACTTCAGTCCATTTCCACCATAATTCCCAAGCAAATCATGAAATTGAATCCCCTTTCCACTCGGACTCTTCAACCTCCACACCACCTGTAAACAACAATAAAAACAACAAAGTGACAAACCAATAAAAACCCTCAAAATTAAATAGAAAACAACCAAGATATAATCTTTAAATACCGCAAGCACCACTGAACCACACCCCTTGAACCAAACCCCCTGAACCACACACTGAAAAATTAAACAAAACCCATAAATAAAAGTACATAATTTTTATATAAAAATAAATAAATAAATAAATAATGTTTGCATTTTTTTCACACCAATTATATTTTTCAGGTATCTCACCTTGTTCCTCATCTTGTTGAGCGAAAACCTAGTTTTTGCCTCTTGATTAACTGCAATTAAATCTTGAAATATGAAAGGTACCCCCAAAAATGAAAGCCTAAGACTGGTTGAAGGCAGAACCAACCCTAAAAATTAACAATCATCAAGAAAACATAGAAACTTACTTGGAAGATGCACGTCTACGGGCCAAAGTATCAGCATCTTGGTTGTGTATTCGATTTGATAGTGATGTGTGGATAATCGGTGAGTGTGTTTTTAGAGAGAGGACCGTGTGTTTTTTTAGAGAGAGGAAGATAATACTGGTGTGTGGAAGCTTCAAGAGAGTATGTCTTTTTTTTTTTTTTTTTTTTTTTTTTTTGTTAACGGAACAGAGAAACGGGAAGCATTGTAGCGCTAATGAACAATTGCAAATAACGGGACTGAGAACGGAACAGAGCTCCCTTTTAGCATACACCCAGGTGAAGAAAACGGGTGTGTAACGGGTTTTGAATGGAACGGGATTTTGGGTTTTAGTATATATTATAATATAATTGGTCAAAAGATTGTTAATATTAGTATGAATTTGAATTTTGAGTATTTATAGTGGTAATTACCTTAATTAGTTCATACATTTTTAGACTTCACCCGTAGAAATAGAATGGTGTTTCTTCATTTGTTATGCCAAGTCACCTGTGCTCTCTTTGACTGTTTTCCACTTTATTTTAGATAAATTTGGATTTTTTATTTTACTTTCTCTGTCACAAATTAGTCATATATAATAGGTTGACAAAATGTGTTGTTTTAATGGCCTGCGAGTAATCTTAAAGGAATGATTTCGGTTAACGAATCAGTTCCAAAAATATTGTCCAAGTTTTTTCACCCATACACGAAAAGCCAAAAACATTTTACTGTGAATATAATTACATAAAAGTTTACCACCGCAAACCAAGGCAGAACACCTACCAACTGGGGGTGTGAACAAAATAAGTTCCCAAACTTAAGATAAAAACTTACCATTATATCCCTGTGATTGGTGTACCTTTTTCAAAGAAGCCATTTCACTTGTGATTATTGGATTTATGTTCACTGTGGTTTTGCCTCGATATTGTTTTGAAAATTGTTTTAGTGCATGCGCACTCGTTCACAATCACGACGCAATCGTCATAAAAACGTAACCGAGTTACGTACTGTTGAAGAAGAACACACACTAAAAATGAACGACGAGCCCCCAATACCGCCCAAGGAGGAGCCAGTTCCTGACACCCGAACAATGGATGAACTGTGTCAACCTACCATGCACGGGAGGGGTGGACCCATTGCACCACTTACAATTGGAGCCTCGGATTTTGGACTAAAACACAACATGATACAACAGGTCCAGAATTCGTGTCAGTTCCACGGTTTGCCGAGTGACGATGCTAACAAGCATCTCGATAAATTTTTAACTGTCACCCAAAGCATGAAACAAAATGGCATCATCGACGACGGCCTACGTTTGTACCTTTTCCCCTATTCCCTCACTCATCATGCGACTTCATGGTTCGATCGACTTCCAAAGAATTCGATCCACACTTTTGATGAGATGATCACTAAATTCCTGGCCAAATACTTTCCACCATCTATGGTCACAAAGCTGAGGAATGATATCAGTAACTTCAGACAGCTTCCCGAAGAGTCCTTATTTGAGGCATGGAACGCTACAAACTTGCTATTGATCGGTGTCCCAATCATAACATGCTTCTTGTCACCATTATTGATACCTTTTATAATGGTTTAACACTCCGTCATCGTGACACCATCAATGCTGCTGTTGGGGGCACCTTTATGAAAAAGACCCCTGAAGAGTGCTATGACTTAATCGAAAACATGACTGCCCATCATAATTTTTGGGACTCCTCTGCTGAGAGGAACGACTCATTAAAGTCAGCCACTCCGGCAAGCAATGAAATATCCATCCTAGCTAAAAAGCTAGATGATTTGTCTACAGCAGTTTTGCGTATCCATCAGACAAATCATAATCAAGTCAAAGCCGTTAACCCAAGTTGTGAAACTTGCGGTGGTCCACATCCTTACACAGAATGCCCAGCCTCCGGTGGCTCGGCTCATGAAAATGTGTATGCAGCTCAAGGCTCCTATAATACGGGAGGTAATTCTTACCAACCGCAAGGAGATCGAAACCTTTTGAGCTACCGATCTAATAACTACATTGGACCACCAGGGTTTAATCAGTCCCAGAACCAAAATGGTCAAAACAGAAACCAGAACTTTAACCAGAACCGAATGAACCAAGGTTTTAACAACCAAGGGAATTTCAACTCCGGTCAAAACCAGGTTCAACAAAATCAGAACCAAGGGAATGATAACAGAAATCAAGGTCAGAACAATTACCCACAGGGTAAATTTCAACAACAAAACCACTTCCAGGGTAATAACAACCAGCAACATGCGAATTTCTAGAACAATAGGACTCAAAACTTTCCAAATCAAAATCAAGCCATTGTTCCAACTGGACCATCATCTGATGAGTTACTAAAACAGTTTATGAAATCCCAAGATGAACTGAACAAAATGCTGGTTAGTGAAATATCTGATTTGAAGAAGTCTTTAAATGATCGATCCTCGGGCTCAGGTACTACTTTACCTAGCAACACGATCGCTAATCCGAGGGGCGATGTAAAGGCGATCACCACACGAAGTGGAGTTTCTTATAAAGGACCCACAGCTCCGTCTACCTCTTCTCCTATCCCGGTAGAGGAATGTGAAACTGAGGATACTACGGATACGGTACTTCCTACTAATAACAGAGGTACCAATGACATCCCTCCTCCAGTTATCCCGGTCCCGACTCCCCCTAAAAGATTCGTGTTTGAAACTACCGAAGGTCCTGTTGAAAATCCAAAAGCCAACCCAAAACCATCAATTCCATATCCCTCACGATTGCAAGACCAGAAGATCCGTGAAAAAGCTAATCATCATATGGAAAAATTCTTTAAGATTTTTCAAGAACTACGCTTCGATATTAGTTTCGCGGATGCTCTTTTTTTAATGCCCAAATTCGCATCAACAATCAAAAACCTGTTGAGCAATAAAGAAAAACTGTTTGAGATGGCACGAACTCCACTCAATGAGAACTGTTCTGCAGTTCTGTTGAAACAGCTTCTCGAAAAGCTAGGAGACCCCGAGAGATTTCTAATACCATGTATTTTCCCGGGGATGGTTGAATGTTTTGCCTTGGCTGATCTTGGTGCAAGCATCAACTTAATGCCCCACTCAGTTTGGAAAAAGCTCTCTCTTCAGGCACTTAGTCCCACATGCATGACTCTCGAGCTTGCAGACCATTCAATTTCACGTCCCCTTGGTATTGCCGAGGACGTATTTGTAAGAGTGGGAAAGTTCCATTTTCCGGCAGACTTTGTCGTTGTTGATTTCGATGCAGATCCAAGAGTTCCTCTCATTCTTGGGAGGGGATTCTTAAGAACGGGACGTGCATTAATCGATGTTTTCGATGAGGAAATCACGTTACGAGTTGGCAATGAAGCGATAACGTTTAATCTTGATCAAACCTCGAGTTACTCCTCGAATTATGATGATGAATCGGGCAACCGAATTGATGTCATTGACATTGCATCCGAGGAGTATGCTCAGGAAATCCTTGGATTCGCTGATAAATATCCGAGTGGCAATCCCACTCCCTCTTCTCACCCCATAATCGCTAATTCTTCTCCTTCCCTCACTCCGTTTGAGGGAAGTGATTTCGTCCTTGAGGAATTAGAGGCCTTTCTTAAAAGTGATTCAGTTCCCGAAGGAATTGATAACCAAGAGATTGACCCGGAGAGGGATATACTTCTCCTTGAGAAGTTATTGAACAAAGATCCTTCTCCCATTCCTGTTCTACCTCCACAACTTCATAAAGCAGAAGTCAAATATGTTGAGAAAAATGATGATTTCCCCGAGGTCGAACTTAAGGACCTGCCTCCTCATCTCGAATATGCATTCCTGGAAGGTAACGATAAGTTACCAGTCATTATTGCAAAAGACTTAAAGGATGAGGAGAAAACCGCGCTGCTTAAGGTTTTGAAGTCCCACAAACAAGCAATTGCTTGGAAACTCTCAGACATAAAGGGTATTAACCCGGATTTTTGTGCACACAAAATCCTAATGGAAGAGGACTTTAAACCTGCCGTGCAGCATCAAAGAAGGTTAAATCCAAAAATCCACGAAGTTATAAAGGCAGAAGTTATCAAACTTCTTGATGTGGGATTGATTTACCCTATATCAGATAGTCCTTGGGTTAGCCCAATACATTGTGTTCCAAAAAAGGGCGGCATTACGGTTATCACAAATGAGGATAATGAGTTGATACCAACTCGTTTGGTTACAGGGTGGCGAGTATGTATTGATTACAGAAAGCTTAACGAAGCCACCCGCAAAGACCATTTTCCTCTGCCCTTTATTGATCAAATGCTCGAAAGACTAGCGGGGAATGAGTATTATTGCTTCCTCGACGGCCTCTCGGGTTACTTCCAAATTCCCATTGATCCACAGGATCAAGAGAAGACTACCTTCACATGTCCTTACGGAACATTTGCCTATCGTCGCATGCCCTTTGGGTTATGCAATGCTCCAGGCACTTTCCAGAGGTGCATGATGGCTATTGTCCACGACATGATCGGGAAAACCATGGAGGTATTCATGGATGACTTCTCAGTCATCGGGAATTCTTTCGACTTCATGCCTCTCCCTTTTAGAAAAAATGCTTCAACGTTGTGAAAACACTAATCTTTTTCTAAATTGGGAGAAGAGCCATTTTATGGTTAAGGAGGGCATTGTCCGCGGCCATAAAATTTCAAAGAATGGGATTGAGGTCGATAAGGCCAAAATTGATGTTATTGCTAAACTGCCTCATCCCACCACTGTTAAAGGAATAAGGAGTTTCCTCGGCCATGCCGGGTTCTATCGGAGATTCATACAGGATTTTTCCAAAATTGCCCGGCCAATGACTCATCTTCTTGAAAAGGATGCTCATTTCGTCTTCTCCCCCAAGTGCATCGAAACTTTTTCTATTTTAAAGAAAAGGCTTACCGAGGCACCAATCCTTGTTGCCCCCGACTGGGACTTACCCTTCGAACTTATGTGCGATGCTAGCGACTTCGCTATTGGTGCAGTTCTGGGGCAACGCAAAACCAAACATTTCCAGCCAATACACTACGCGAGTAAGACCATGAATGAGGCTCAAACACACTATACCACCACAGAAAAAGAATTATTAGCTGTGGTATATGCCTTTGAAAAATTTCGGTCTTACTTAATCTTAAACAAAAGTGTGGTGTATACGGACCATTCGGCTCTGAAATACCTGTTCACTAAACAGGACGCAAAGCCAAGACTGCTCCGTTGGGTCCTGCTCCTTCAGGAATTCGATATTCTCATAAGAGATAAAAAAGGAGCAGAGAACCTTGCTGCTGATCACTTGTCCCATTTAGAAAATCCTCATCAGGATATTCTCGAGAGAAAAGAAATTAATGAACTTTTCCTCTGGAGACTCTAAATCTAATCTCTACCCGGGATGATGCCACTACCCCATGGTTTGCCGACTTTGCAAATTACCATGCGGGAAATTTTGTTGTGAAAGGGATGTCGTCCTAACAGAAAAGAAAATTCTTTAAAGATGTGAAACACTATTTCTGGGACGACCCCTACTTGTTCAAAATATGTGCGGATCAAGTCATCCGACAGTGTGTCCATGGCCAAGAAGCCATGGAAATTCTTAAAGCTTGTCATGATGGACCCATGGGGGGACATCATAACCCAAACTATACCGCCAAAAAGGTGTTTGATTCAGGATTCTTTTGACCCACGATCTATAAAGACGCCCATGAACTTATCAAAACTTGTGAGGCTTGCCAGCGTCACGGGAATATTTCCAAAAAGAATGAGATGCCGCAAAACGCCATCCAAGTCTGTGAAATATTTGATATGTGGGGCATTGATTTTATGGGGTCATTCCCGTCTTCACGAGGGAATAAATACATACTCGTGGCTGTCGACTATCTATCAAAATGGGTTGAAGCAAAAGCTTTACCTACCAATGATGCCCGAGTAGTCGTTAAATTTTTAAAGTCTCTCTTTGCCAGATTCGGGACTCCTCGTGCCATTATCAGTGATCGTGGCACTCACTTCTGTAATGAACAATTTGCAAGAGTGATGCTGAAATATGGTGTAACCCACCGTCTTTCGACAGCATATCACCCCCAAACAAGTGGGCAGGTGGAGGTCTCAAATCAGGGTATTAAGAGAATTCTGGAGAGGACGGTTGGTGAAAACCGTGCCTCTTGGTCGGATAAGCTGGACGATGCATTATGGGCTTTCCGCACTGCTTACAAAACACCCATCGGGTGTACTCCATATAAGCTAGTGTACGGGAAAGCATGTCATCTTCCAATCGAATTAGAACATAAGGCCTATTGGGCCTTAAAACATGCAAATTTCGACCTTCAGACAGCGGGTAATCACCGTAAAGTTCAACTAAACGAACTAAATGAATTACGTGATCAAGCTTATGAAAATTCTTTAATCTATAAAGAAAAGACTAAGAAGATACATGACTCTAAAATTAAGAACCGCGTTTTCAACGTTGGTGACAGAGTTCTTCTTTTCAATTCAAGATTAAAAATTTTCTCGGGAAAACTAAAAACCCGTTGGTCTGGACCATTTACTATAACAAAAGTATACCCATATGGAACTGTTGAGTTATTGCAACCCGACGGTCCCAATTTCAAAGTAAATGGTCATCGGTTAAAACACTATTTTTGAGGGGACATACAACCAATGGTGGTCCCAGATCTCCAAACTTTCCCCATGGACCAATAAATTCGGGGTCGAGTCAAGCTAGCGACTCGGTAATCAAAAACAGTAGCTACCTCATGGACAATTTAATTCGAGGTCGAGTCAAGCTAGCGACTCGGTAATCAAAAACAGTAGCAATATGGGTTTTCACCCATATTTCTGTCTTCTTTCCCCTTTCTACCACCCTAGTGTGGGGGAGATGAACCACATGTTGTACATATGTATATATTCTTTTCAAAAAAAAATGCGTTTGTATGTAAATAGACTAAAACAAAAGGTTTATAGTATTTCCTTCTTACGTTCTAAGTCTTGGTGGGACACCAAGTACTTTGAATATTGAGGGCAATATTCAGTTCTAAGTGTGGGGGAGAGTTCTCACAAATTCAAAACACATGTTCCATCAAGAACCCCCATTTGATCAAAATTACCAGTTTTTTTACACTTAGAAATGCAAATAATGGTTATCAATCCACCATGTCTAACCCACAAAAGGATTGGCTAGTCCAGGAGCAAACGGCTCTTGGTAAAGACATCTCAAATCCGTTGATGGCTTGCAATTTGCCCAAAATTGTATGGTTCCTCAACTCCCCATATCCCATAAAGCGAATGAGTTGGCTAGCCCGCAAGATTATGGCTTGTGGTAAAGGCCGTGGAAAAACCATAATTGGTAATCAGCTCACCAAGATGTTGACTATTCCATCAAGAGTTGGCTAGTCCAGAAGCAAACGGCTTTTGGTAAAGATAAATCAAATCCGTTGACAGCTGGTGGTTTGCTCAAAATCACACGGTTATCAGATGTGCCACAGTTCTTACATCTGGCTACTCCAGAAGTGATGGCTTTTGGTAAAGAGTAAAAATCTATTAATTTTTTCTCAAAAGATTGCTAGGGACTAGCAATAGTTTAGTGTGGGGGATTGATGAGTGTCTAAATACTCATCATTTTATACCAATCTGAACTGCCAAGACATACAAAAACACTTAAATATGCATCAAAATACTGAAAATATCTTAGAAGTGTGTTTTATATGTTTCAAATGCAAAATAAGCAAAAACAGATGAAAAACGTACAAAGTTTGCATAATTGGCAATTTCAGTCCCTCAAGTTTCAATATTTGTCAAATCTAGTCCCTGGTAAATCAAAACATGAAAAATATCATCAAAGGTCCTTAGGGATTCATAAGTTGTCAAGTATAATCCTTTAAAGTTAAAAATTTCAAAATGACAACTTTAGTCCCTCAAGTTTCAAAAATGTCAAAATTAGTCCTTAAGGTTTTAAAAATGGGAAATTAATAAAATAAACCTTGTACTATTCTTAAATGACAAAATTGGTCCTTATGATAACATTTTGAGAAATTACATCTTCAGTCCCTTAAAAATCCAAATTTACATAAATGTGTTGGGAATTCTGTGAAGTTAGAATTCTGCTGCTGTTTCTGCTGAAGAGTAGGATTCTGCTGAAGAAGTGTATCTACTGAAGACTAGTTTCAGCTTTATTAGTTTCTGCGGATATAGTATTTCCGTATTTTATTTTGGATATGCATGAGTTTATTTAGGAAGTGATAATGCATATCTTTTAGAAGTTTTAGAATATACGTTTCTTGAGAAACGGTTTAGGGTTCCTTGAGTATAAAAGGAACACACGGTTTATGTATTGAATAATTTTAGTGAATACTCTTATTATAATTAAAAGATCCATAGAGGATCAAGAGTTCTTAGTATCAAGCTTGTGTTTTGTTTCCGCTTTATAAATACAAGTTGCAGAGATTGTCTATTAGTGTGTTATTGATTACAGTGACATTACTAACGATTCTAGAGTGCTCAAGAAGATCTATCAAGGTCTTTATATATTGATTCAACAAGTGGTATCAGAGCCTCGAGAGAGTCTCTGCCATACTAAGAAACACAAATCTTACACCTTTACAATCCAAACAAATCACCAAACATGCCTGGATCGGATGATGATGTTGATACAACCCAGAACATTAACACCACTTCTCTTCAACAACTCAACCTCTCCAACAGTAATGCTAAGTTTCCATACTTGAAGAATGCAGAAGATTATCATCTGTGGTCCATGAAGATGCAGAACTGGATCACAAACATTGATTGGAATCTGTGGGAGGTTGTTAAGAAAGGGAATAGTCTGAAGAAGCATATTACAGATGCTGATGGAGTTGTTACTATTGTAGGACCCAAAACTGCTGAAGAGATTCTGGCTGTGCAGAGGGAGAGTAAAGTCAGAACAATTTTGCTCCAAGCTATACCAGATGACCACATGGGTGACTTCCATTTTATGGAGGATGCCAAGGACATTTGGATGGCTATAAAAGCAAGATTTGTTGGGAATGAGGAATCAAGAAGGTAGCAGAAGTCTATGCTGAAGCAAAAGTTCCAAGAATTTCAGATATCTGAAGAAGAGGGAATTCATAAGGGTTATGACAGGTTTCATCGAATATTAAGTCAACTTAATCAGTTGAAGGCTAGACCCGACAATGAAGACTGCAATGCTAAATTTCTGAGATCTCTGCTGCCATCTTGGTTACAAGTTTGTATTGCTCTCAAGACCAAAGGTGGGTTGGACATGATGTCTTTTGATGACCTCTACAATAGACTTAAATCACTTGAGCCTGATGTTAGAAGTCCCATTCGTCCATCCACTCATTCTGCATTTGTTGGTGCCTCTACTAAACCTGTGCATCAAGCCTCAAGTTCATATTCATCAGGAGCATCTTTTCAAACTCATAATCAATCTGCTCCTAAATCAAAATCAGGTAGTGTGTTGGAGGATCTTATTCATTCATTTGTGGCTGAATATGAACCTCAGCAGTTTATTGCTTATGAGGATTTTGAACAGGTAGATCCATTGGAAATGGAGGAGATGCACTTGAAATGGGAGCTTGCAATGATCTCAATGAACATTAAGAGGTTTGAAGCCAAGTCTGGAAGAAAGTTTGGTTTTAATGGAAGAGAAGCAGCAAGGTTTGATAGAAGGAAGGTTAAATGCTACACTTGTGGGCAAGTGGGACATTTTTCAAGAGAATTCAAAGAAAGAAAGGCTGGAGATGAAGTTAGATATGGCTCTTATCCAGTAGAAGCAGGGAATAACAAGACTGTACCTTCAAAGGCTATGGTGACTCTGGATCACCAAATTGATTGGGCTGACCATGAACCTGCTGGAGAGGAAGCTTCTACTTCTTCACAAGTGAATCTGCTGGCATTCACACCTTCAGAAGACAAGAAGGAGCAAGTCTCCTTGATGGGAATCTCTCAGGTAACCAACTGTGTGTTTGGATGTAGTGTAAGATACAATGAGCTTAAACAAGAATTTGATGAATTGAAACCAAAATACAATGAGTGTTATGTTGAAGTAGAGTCTTATAAAATGGCTTTAAAAACTTTAGAGAAACAAAAAGTCTGGTTTCAAAAGAATCAAGTTAAATATGATGAAAAAATAAGAGTTCTAGAAAGTGATTTAGAGGTTGCTAAGATAGACTTAAAATGTACTGAAAAAGAGAAGTCTGATTTAGAAAAGGAAAAACAAGAGTTACAAGCTAAATTAGATAAAGAGATAGCTGGTCGTATGAAATGGCAGGAAGGGGCATCTAATTTAAGTAAATTAATTGATGGTCGCCAATCTGTTAGGTCTAGAAAGGCATTAGGATATGAGAAATATATAGACCCTGAAGAGCTAACCTATCCTGATATGTCTAGTGTTTTTGACCCTGAACCAGCCTTAGCTTATCAAACACCTGTTAAATATGTTAAGGAAGGGGGAATAAATGTTGTGCCTGGACCTATAAGAGGGGAACACATGCCTATAGACTTGTCCAAACCTGTTGACTTTGATGGATCACATCATTTATATGGCAAAAAGTCAACTGACTTGCAAGACCCTATTGTGAAATCTAATGACTTTGTCTCTTGTTGTAACAGTGACAAGTCTTCTGATGAAGGGTCTACCTCATTTGCTAGCTGTGATTCAAGTGAGAAGTCTGACCTGCCCAAGACCATGCCCAAGACCACTCCCAAAACCATTCCAAAGACATCACCCAAGACTCCCCACAAGCCTTCTAGAGTTGCTGCTGATAACAAGACAGTTTCTACTGAAGACTTGTTTTTAAATTCTTTGCATAATAATACTTTTGGCTTTGTTAAAAACAATTATGTTTGTCATGGTGATTTGAATACTTTTTCATGTTATGGAAATTCTTTTGGTTTAAATAAATCTTCTAAAAAGAAGAAGTGTTTTGTGTGTGGAAGTAAATATCACTTGATTAAGGATTGTACATTTCATGAGCAAAGAATGGGTGGATGTGTTAGTCAAAGGAAACCTAGGCAAATGTGGAAGAATGTCAGTGAAATACCATCTTTTGTTCCACATCAGCAGAAACCCAATTCTGCTGAATCACATTCTTCATGGAGAAGAACCAGTACTAGACCTTATGTTCGACCCACTAGTTCTTTCTTTTCTAATGGTTATTGGCCTAATTACTTTGACTCAATGTATTATGGTGGTGTATATGGGAATACTGCTGTGAAGCCCTCAGCAGGTTGTTCTTGGACTAAGAAGGGACCTAATATGCATTACAGGCCCAAGAACAATGGTGGATCTAAAACATCTACATGGCCTATCACTGTTGATCCACAAGGCATGCTCAAGTCAGTAATGACTTGAGTCTCCAATGTGTACTAATTTTGTAAATTTTGTTGTTGTTGTAGGAACATCCTTTGAAAAGTACTGAAGTAGGTATTGTTGATAGTGGTTGTTCTATAAGTATGTCAGGGAACAAGGACAAGATGCATGACTTTGAGCCCATTGAAGGAGGAGGCACTGTAACCTTTGGTGGTGGAGATGGCAAAATTACAGGGAAAGGAACCATTAAGACACCCTTGTTAGACTTTGAAAATGTTTACTATGTGAAGGAACTGGAGCATTTTAATCTAATCTCAGTATCACAAATTTGTGACACTAAGAATAAGGTATTTCTTCTCTGAATATGAGTGTCTTGTACTTTCCAAGGACTTCAAACTCCCAGAAGACACAACTGTATTGCTGAGAGTTCCTAGAACCTTCAACTTATATACATTCAATCTGAATGATGTTAAGCCAGAAGGTGATCTAACATGTTTGGTAGCCAAAGCTTCCCTGGATGAATCTAATAAATGGCATAGAAGAATGACGCATGTGAATTACAAGACCATCAACAAGTTATCCAAACTTGGTCTTGTTAAGGGCCTTCCTTCTAAACTCTTCACCAATGAACACAATTGTATTGCTTGCAACAAGGAAAAGCAACACAGAGCCTCTTACAAAGCAGTCAAAGTTGTGAGCACCATTTCTGAACCTCTTCAGTTGCTGCACATGGATCTTTTTGGTCCAACTCCCATTAGAAGTATTGATCACAAGTACTTCTGCCTGGTTATCACAGATGATTATAGCAGGTTTTGCTGGGTATTCTTTCTCAAAACTAAAGATGAAACAACTCCAATTCTGAAAGAATTCATTATCTTAGTTGAGAACCAGCTGAATAAAAAGGTTAAAGGAATTAGGTGTGACAATGGTACAAAATTCAAAAATGTTGTCTTCATAGAATTCTGTAAGTCTAAGGGGATTAGAAGGGACTATAGTACTCCAAGAACCCCACAACAAAATGGGGTTGCTGAAAGAAAAAATAGAACCCTCATTGATGCAGCAAGATCAATGCTTGCAGACTCCAAACTACCCACAATGTTTTGGACTGAAGCAGTAAGTATTGCATGTCATGTCTTGAACAGGGTATCCATCACTAGACTTCATGTCAAGACACCTTATGAATTTCTCACTGGGAAAGTTCCACACATACATTACCTTAAGCCTTTTGGATGCAAGGTGACTATTTTGAATACTGCTGATATACTGGGTAAGTTTGATGGGAAAGCTGATGAGGGATATATAGTTGGTTATTCAGCTCATAGCAAGGCCTATAGGGTTTATAATCTGAATGCTAAAAAGATTGAAGAGACCCTTAATCTGAGATTTCTTGAAGATCAGCCTAATATTCAGGGACAAGGCCATTCTTGGTATTTTGACCTAGACTATTTGACTGACTATTTGGGTTATACTAGGCATGCTTCTAATCCAGATGCAGGTTCCAAAGATTCAAATTCTAACCCTGCAGGTTCCATGGATGATGACTCAGAATGTGAGTCTGAGCCAGAAGAGAATACCATTGTTGTACCATCTTTTCCACCTAACCATTTTGTAGGTAATCACTCTGCTGCTGCACAAGATGATGAGTCACATTATGCAGAAGATCTTGCAAGATTGCAGAAGCAGGAACATGCTGCTACTACGAAAGCTCAGAAACTCAATGACAAGGTTACACAAGAGACTGAAGCTATCCTACATCAATCAGCACAAGCAGTCAGTGGAAACAAGGATACTGCTGATGATTCTACTGAAGGCATACCTCTTACCACTGATAAGATCTCAGATGCTGATTCTGCTGATCCTCACTCTCCCATCTCTAATGAAGTATCAGTAGACTTTGATAAGCCATTTACAAGATTTCCAAGTCCTTCTGATCTTGGGAATTATCAACCAAAGCCTGGCTTGTTTCACTCAGCTTCTTATGATACTGAGTTTGGGCCTACAGTCACCAACCTTGATGCTCAAATTGATGTTCCATCTACAGCTACAAAAAGGATTAATAATGCTCATCCCCTATCAAAGATTATAGGAGATCCTAAAGACCCTGTTAGAACTAGAAGCACTATCAAGAATACAAAATATGGGGAAGTTGCTTTCATCTCTTATGTCTACAATCAAAAGAGGAACAATCACACAGACTTCAAACATTGTCTGTTTGCCTGCTTTCTTTCTCAGATATAACCCACTAGTGTTCCTCAAGCACTGGCTGATTCAAGTTGGCTTGAGGCAATGCAAGAGGAGATGCTACAATTTAAGAATCAGCAGGTTTGGATTTTGGTTCCTCTTCCTGATGGTAAATATGCCATTGGGACAAAATGGATTCTGAAGAATAAAAGAGATGCACGGGGTATTGTGGTGAAGAACAAAGCAAGACTAGTGGCTTAAGGATTTAGACAAGAGGAAGGCATTGACTATGATGAGGTCTTTGCACCAGTGGCCAGAGTTGAAGCAATTTGGATATTTTTTGCCTATGCCTCTTATATGGGCTTTATGGTTTATCAAATGGATGTTAAAGGTGCTTTCTTGTATGGAGAGATTGAAGAGGAGGTTTATGTGACTCAACCCAAGGGATTTGAAGACCCTGATCATCCTGAGTATGTGTACAAAGTTGTCAAAGCTCTCTATGGACTTCATCAAGCTCCCAGAGCTTGGTATGCTAGACACTCCACATTTCTGCTGAAGAATGGCTACAGAAGAGGTGCCATTGACATGACTTTATTTCTCAAGAAAGATTCTAGGGATATTATTCTTGTGCAGGTGTATGTGGATGATATTATCTTTGGTTCAACCAAAGAAGCATGGTGTAGAGAGTTTGAGGATTTGATGAAGGGAGAATTTCAAATGAGTGCCATGGGAGAACTCACTTTCTTTTTGGGTTTACAGGTTCAGCAGAAACCTGATGGTATTTTCATACATCAGGAGAAATATGTAAAAGATATGTTGTCCAAGTTTGCTATGGAAAATTTCAGGACTGCCGCTACTCCATATGAGGCACCCAAACCAAAGAACAATCTTACTCCTGATCTTCCTGTAAATGTTCATTTATACAGGTCTATGATTGGTTCTTTGATGTACTTGACTGCCTCAAGACCTGATATAACATTTGCTGTGAGTGCATGTTCAAGACACCAAGTCACTCCACTTACTTCTCATATGAATGCTGTCAAGAAGATTTTTAAGCATCTTAAAGGCCAACCAAACTTAGGTCTTTGGTATCCCAAAGAGTCTCCATTTCAGCTAGCAGCTTATAGTGACAGTGACTATGTTGGTGCCAATTTGGATAGAAGATCCACAACTGGAGGTTACCAATTTCTTGGAAGAAGACTGATTTCTTGGCAATGCAAGAAACAGACCATAGTTGCTACCTCTACTACTGAAGCAGAGTATGTTGCTGCTGCAAATTGTTGTGGACAGGTTCTATGGATTCAGAATCAATTACTGGATTATGGGTATAACTTCATGAATACTACCATTTTCATTGACAACCAAAGTACCATTTGCATTGTTAAAAATCCAGTTTTTCATAATAGAACCAAACATATTGAAATTAGACACTACTTTATAAGGGATGCTTATGAGAAACATTTGGTTAAAGTGGTCAAAATTCACACAGATGAAAATGTGGCAGATTTGTTAACCAAGGCATTTGATGGACCAAGGTTTCAATATTTGGTGGTCCATATTGGAATGCTAAACCCTTAACTGCAAAGTTTAAGGGGAGGCATAAGCCTCAGGGGAGGCATATGCCTCAGGGGAGGATGATGACTGTAAACTTTGTATTATTTGTATAAGTTGTATAATTTCTGAGTTTTTAACACTAATCCTCTAACAGTTGTGCAAGTTGTTTGGTGTATTTGCTTGTTTGATGTTTGTTTTGCAGATGTTCTGAGAATTAAAGTCCCATGATAAATGTCACCAAGAGCAAAAGTCAAAGGAATGTGGTCAAAGTGCTGAACATGGTTTCTACTGATTAATTGAAACATGCTGAAGGTCTTACACAATGGATAAATTGATAAATTCAAATAAGATCTTTTCATTCATTCAAAGAAACAAGTTACAGCTTACATTCAATGTTACAATTGAGATACAATGACCATTCCTAAACAATTGGCTAATTCAGTACTACTAGCTTCTATCACTTATTACAAAATACTTGAGGCTATGACAAGTACAATGATGAAGCTGAAGATGAAAATGTAAGAAGAAGAGAAGGAAGACTGGGAAGATGCTCATGAATTAAAGTCAAGAGAATACTCAAGAACTTTGCTCCATGGTTACATTCCTCAATCATCTACTTCAGCTTCTCCTTTCCCTTACGTATGATCTCAGTCTTCTTGCTCTGTCCAATATGTTCTTGATGTGGAAGACCAGGTCCTGGAGCAGGAAGATCCAACACCAAATTTTGTGATGTTGGAAGAGATGGATCCCTCTTACTTGATCTTGGTTGGGATCTCTCTGGTGTGGAAGGAGGAAGAAAGGTTGGATCTTCATTTTCTTCCTCTGAAGAGTCTTCATCAGAGGTATAGATGAAGGGAGAGACAAGCTCTCTCTCAGCAGGAACCGGTACATTGCTTGGTTCACCCTTTAAATGAGCATTCCATTGTCTTTCTTGTGCATCCCATCGGTTCTCCAATGCTCTTTCAAAGATAGAACCATCAAGCCCCCATGGATATGGTGGTACATCTTCTTCTGCTGATGGAGAAGAGGAATTTGGATCTGAGGTTTCTGGGTGTGAAGACATGATTTGAATGGAGAATTGGGGTTAATTAAAAATTAGGGTTTGAAAGATGATTTGGGGTAAATTGATGACTGAGATGTGTTATCTGGGGTGATTAAATAAGCAAAGTTTAGGAGTTACGATAATTAATGCGAGTTGGGTGGCACAGTAAAACCAAGATATTGACCGAAGATATTTTTACTTTTGGTTGATTCTGCTGAAGTTGACCATTCTTTAGCAGATTTGACTTTCATTTCTGCTGAAGGGTAAATTTTCAAATTGGAAGTTTTGTCAGACTTGGTCAATAAGTTGTTCCGATAATTTTGATCACGGTTGGGGAACTTCCAAATTTAACCCACTTTGCATATCTTTTCGAATCAAAATTATTCGCTTATCACTCCAAATAAACCCATTATTCTATGGAGTAATTCATAACCATCTCACACAAGTTCATTCAAATGGCTCAACTTGAATTGAAGGGCGACCATAACAAATATGCTATTCTGAAAACAGCAAAGGGACATGAAGAATTCGATTTGATGGTGGAGTTTCTAAAAAGGTCGAAGATTCATTATGCTTTGACTTATAGTCCCAATTTGGTGTGTGAATCCTTGGTGAAGCAATTTTGGGCATCTGCTACTAAGAGATCTGCTACAGAGATTGTAGCTGAAATAGATGGTGTAGAATATGTGGTGACAGAAGAGTTGATTAGGACAAAACTTCAGTTGGATGATGAAAATGGTGTGTATCATTCCAACACTGCAGAGATTCTTGCTGGGCTAAGAGAAGCTGGATATCAAAGTACTGATACATCCAAGTGGCACAAGAATCAATTTTGTCCTAAGTGGAGGTATTTGGTGCATCTGTTGCTTCAATGTATCAGCAACAAGTGTGGTGGATGGAACCAGTTCTCTCTGCAATTGGGTTGTGGTATTGTTTGTCTTTCTAAGGGTGAAACTTATAATTTTTCTAAGTTTATTTTTGATAATATGCTAGAAAATATAGATAAGCAACAGCATAAGTTTTTAATGTACCCTAGATTCTTACAAATAATTTTAGACATAACCACTGAAGATAGAACCCATATACCCATTAAAAGTCTAGGTTCAAAGTTGTTTGCCTCAATGAAAACTAATTATACTGGGGAACATCAACCTATGTTGGAAGCCATGTTGCCACAAGGCAATGCCAATGTAATTGAGGGTAATGATGCTGGTAATGTGCCTGCTCCTAATGCTGTTGATGATGGTAATCCATCATCCTCTGGTGTTGCTGCTGATGGTAATCCTTCAGTGGTAATGGAGGAAGAGCCAGCTACAACTGCTGAACCTTTACCTGATTCTACTGACTTACCACCACCTACCCCTGTACAAATGTCACCTAGTCCTTCTATTTCACCAGTTCAGGATGCTCCAGCTGAGCAAATTCATGAGTTTGAAGATGACTTACAGACTTTTGAACCTGATCTTACTAGACTACCTTCACCCAGTTCTTTGGGAGAGAAAATTAATGTAGGTTCTCCTAATGTTATACATGAGTCTGTTTCTCCTGTTGGGTTTAATGAAGCTCCACATACCACTAAGCAATCTGCTGGTAGAGCAGAGGACCCTATTACTCTCACATTTGTATATGATTCCCTTAGCAGGTACATGAAAATGACTGAAAATCTCCAGAAAGAACTTGCTGAGACCAAGACTACTCTTGGTAATGAAATTAAAAGTTTGAAAAGCAAGGTTCAAGATTTGGAGGCACAGCTAAGTCAGCAGAAGCAAAGTAAAGATGGATTGGATTCTACTAAAGTAGCAAAGGAGGCAAATTTGGATTCTCTTGAGATTCTAGCTGAAGTTGCTAGACAGTCGCATGCTGCTCCTCCTACAGTTGCTGAAGTACCTCAATCTAAACCAAAGATAGTTCAAAGAAGAAGTACAAGACAGTATTTGGCAAGGAAAGCTGCTGAAGCTTCAAAAGTGTCTGGTGGTGATAATGATGTGCTGATGACTGAAGCTATGGATATACTTCAGGAGAAACAATCATTAAGTAGGGTTGCTGCTGATCAATCTGCTGATAGAGGAAATACATCAGGAGAAACATACTTTGTAGCAGGGAAAGAATATTTGAATTCCCCATTTCATCATTCATCAGAGAATCAACAAGTTTCTACTGATAGAGAGGTTCAAGAATTACATGATGAACCTATGGCAGATGTGAATGGTCCTCTTGATGATCTTGTTGAAGGAACATATGATGATTTGAATGAGCTTGTTACAGCTGAAGAAAGAGCTGGACAAGAAGAACTAGTCCAAGAATGGGAAAATTATAAGAAGAATACTGATATGACTGAGGAACAGCAAGAAAAGTTTGATGCTGCATATGAGTCAGTCAATCAAAGATATGTTTCTACTTTGCCTATTGCCAGACAAAGAGAATTGGATGCAGCTGCTCAAGAATTTGATGAGTCAGATTGGCAACAGATTGGACAACAAATGCTTAATAATCCTGATGTAGCTGCAGAAATTATTGGTAAAAAGGTAGAAAAGCAAGACTGGCCTTCTGAAATTGTAAAATTGATGAAGTTGAGAAAAAAGGTAGCAGATGAGTTGAAAGCTAAAGCTAAAAGAGAGAAACCTATGACTCAAGCACAGCAGCAAGATTATATGAGAACTTATGTGAAAAATCAAAGCAGTTCTTTTGTTTAACAGTGCTTGGTCTAAGCAAAAGGTGTGGGGACTTCCATTTAACAAACTGGTTGAGATTTATAACAGAATCAAGGCTAGGAATGATAAAGATGGAATGGGTGCTTCCAAGAATATTCCTCTCCTCAATGCTGATACTGGTGCTACTGAGAAAGTATCTTTACCTGATACTTCTGCTGATGTACCTCATGTTGCTTTCATCTTGTGTGGATAAAGGTAAAGCAAAAGTGATGACATCAGATCCTCCAACTAGAAAGAGAACTAGGAGACAAATAGAGCAGGAAAGATTGGGTGAAGAGAGTGCTAGGAGGTTGGTTGAGGAACAAGAAGCTGAACAAAAGGCTGAGCTTGCAAGATTTCATGAACTGAAGACAAAAGAAGTTGAAATTCAAGCTGCTAGAAACAAACAAATCAGGAAGGCTATGGATGAACAATATGCCTCTGCTGCACTTGAATCTTCTCAAGATTCTACTGATGAACAATTGGATACTCCATCAGTGGATACTGATGCTGCAGAAGGTGATTCTGCTAAAGCAGCAGTTCATGATGCTATTTATGTTCCTGGAAGAAGAGGCAAGAGAATGGCTAAAGTCAGATCATCACATTCAAAACAAAGTCTAATTAATGTGAATGATTCTAATGCTTCATTTATAAGGGAAGGATCATCTGATGATTGGCCAGAAGGAACTAGAGATGTTTTGGTTCATTGGGAGTTAAGTAAAGATGGTCAAGTGAATACCATTTACAGATTGAATAAAACTTCCATATCCTTTACATTTCTTCAACAGATTCTTCATCTTGTGAATTATCAAGATTTAGTCACTCTATATGAGTTGGTTATTAAGTACTATGCAACTCATACTCCTGGAGGTTCTGGATTGTATTTGTTGGGTGATCTTCAAGTGTTGTTTGATTCTTCTACTCCCACTGGTGCAAGTTATGATATCTGGAAGAACAATCAGAAATGGAAAGTTCAGAGTTGGAAGTTCTATCATATGCCTTATATTCATGTGCTGGAAACTACTACTGGTTTGAGGATTATTATGGATCTTACCAATAGATATCCTCTGAAGGTATCTCTGATGGAGAAAATGTTACAACAGAAGTTGGAGATTCCTCCTGATCCAGTTGGTAATACAAGATTGTTTGCTGAATCTTTGGTGAAGGTTTTCAAACAAAGGATTAAGACTTCCAGAGCAGCATCTGAATAGGGATATCATACTGTATATTTGTTTTAGTTCTTAGTAAAAAAAAAAAAAAAAAAAAAAAAAAAAAAAAAAAAAAAAAAAAACATTTTGTTGTATAGTATTTGTATGCAGGTTTGGTTATCAACTTACCTGATGTTGACTATTCCATCATAAAGTTGGCTAGTCCAAAGGGTACAGCTTTGGTAAAGACATATCAAATCTGTTGATAGCTGTAATGGTTTGCTCAAAACCATAGGGTTTTCAACTCACCCATGCTTTGTTGCTGAGTAGTTGAAATGGTTGTCAATTGACCATGGATTTTTCCTTTATGGATTCCAAATAATTAGCTAGCCCACATGTATATGGCTTGTGGTAAAGGCAGTGGAAAACCATATTTGGTAATCAGTTAACCAAGATGATTTTCATCAAAATAATTGGCTAGTCCTGAGCAAACGGCTACAGGTAAAGACATCTCAAATCCGTTTATAGCTGATGATTTGCTAAAAAAACATGTGGTTATCAGTGTACCTTTGAACACTTGGCTACTCCAGTAGTGATGGCTATTGGTAAAGAGACATCAAATCCATTATTTTCAATGATTCACCTCTCACAGGAGTTAACACACCTGGAAGTGATGAGAATAGTATGAAACTAATTTGTTTTGATGTACATTTGGTCATTTGTTGCTGCAAAGAATGGAGTTTTCAAGTATGTGCTGATCATAGAGATTCTGCTGAAGATGATTCTTTGCTGGTGCTATCGTATTACAATCCTCTTGGTATGTTATTTTGAAGATCTATCAAGAATCTTGAACTTAACTAGGTCAAATTCAAGATTAGGGGAGGATTGTTGGGAATTCTGTGAAGTAAGAATTCTGCTGCTGTTTCTGCTGAAAGGATTCTGCTGAAGAGTTGGTTTCTGCTGAAGCAGTGTATTTGCTGAAGACTAGTTTCAGCTTTATTAGTTTCTGCGGATATAGTATTTCCGTATTTTATTTTGGATATGCATGAGTTTATTTAGGAAGTGATAATGCATATCTTTTAGAAGTTTTAGAATATGCGTTTCTTGAGAAACGGTTTAGGGTTCCTTGAGTATAAAAGGAACACACGGTTTATGTATTGAATAATTTTAGTGAATACTCTTATTATAATTAAAAGATCCATAGAGGATCAAGAGTTCTTAGTATCAAGCTTGTGTTTTGTTTCCGCTTTATAAATACAAGTTGCAGAGATTGTCTATTAGTGTGTTATTGATTACAGTGACATTACTAACAATTCTAGAGTGCTCAAGAAGATCTATCAAGGTCTTTATATATTGATTCAACAAAATGGTCCCTGGAGTTTGAGAAATTGCAGAAAAAGTCCCTGGGATTTTGAAAATGGAAAATTACATCTTTTGTCCTTGTGTTATGGTTTTATTGCAGGTTTAATCCTTGAAAGTAGTTTGGGAAAGTGGCAAACTCAGCCCCTTAATTTTGTCAAAATTACAAAATTGGTCCTTGTTTAGTTATAATACCAACCGGACCCTTATTGTTATTAACCCAAAACCAAAACCTAATCCAATCCAAAAACAAAACACAAGCTCATCCCACCCATTTTCCCTAGGCCCAAACAACCCTCGGCCCACTCCCTTTTATTATAAAAAACGGGTCAAACCCCCGTTTGACCACCCAATACCGCCAAACCACACACACTATTCACCCTCCTCCCTCACCCCTGCTTCACCCAAAACCAGGTGGTTTCACTACCACCTCACCACCTTTCCACCTCACCAACCTACTCCCTTCTACCTCACAACCTTATCCCACACCACATTAAATGCTATTCCCACCAATTTTCCCTCCAAACCACTCCACATCCTCTGTTTTCATCATACAACCCCAACTTGTTCTGAAAATATCTCATTTCTCCCCTGACACCTCCACAGCCCTCCAATAATCTTTAATTGCTCAGCTTTGGCCCCAAGTTAACTTGGAGACTTTTTGGCGCCAAAATGATTTAAACGGATAGGATTGATTCAGAGATTGGATGGTCAAGATTCAAGTGGGATATGCTCAGAGTACTTCAAAGAAACCTAATTGGAGCCTATAAAAGGAAGAGAAGCAGAAGAGTTTAGTATCTAGTTTAATTTTAATAATTGTATGTCAAATGTACTAGTTTTCTAATTCCAGTGTATCTTAAGATTTCAAGTATAATCTCTAGTGTTTTCAAGTGTATTGTGAAACCTTTTAAGTAATAAACTTCAAGTTTGTTTTGTTATCTCAGTTTATACAAGTTTAAATTTATATCAAAAATCTCAATAGTCTCTAATGGTGTTTGTAATGGATGGTAAGGATCAATAAGCACATATAAGCTCCCAATAAGCTCAATAAAGCTTTTAGTAACTTACAAATCAGTATAAGATAAAAAAATTCCAAAAATACAAAATTGGTCAATGAAAGTCAACTGTGGCAATTGGTTTTGATTTCTGGGATTCAGAGTGATTTGGAAGCATAAGGAAGCTTTGGAGTTGGGTTTAGATCCTCAGGGAGGAATATAGGTTCTTGGTTCTTGGTCATTGATCCTCACAGCCTTGAGCTTGTAAGCAAGCTATCTATTTTAAAGCTTATTTCCTATATTCATTATTGTGTTTGTTAGATTTTGTTTTTCTATGTTCATTTAAAGTAATTTAGTGATAATATAATCTTAAGTAGCTTAATTGTTTATTGAAATTAATAGTTGTTTAGTATTTCATAATTTAGTAATAAGAAGCTTGATTTTGATTTCTAAGTTGTAGTTGTTATTATTGGTATATTTGGACTTAAACAGGTTTAAACAAGCATAATAAAAGGATTTGTATTAATTGTATGGATTAAATAAACTGATTGCTTTGAAAAACCTCACATCAGACAGTTAAGCGAGTGTTTGGATCAATCTAGTGAGCTAAGCCCTTGTTGTTGTTTGGTGTTTATCTGTGTTTCACTAGGTTGCAGTAGTGAGATTTAGGTCACTTAAGGCATAAAATTGTGATTTCATACACCCAAAGTCAAAATTACATGAATCACCACCACACAGTTAACTGTGTGATGTTTGAGTCCCATAAATCATCACATAAGCTCATTAGTTGTAACTTTAGTCTAAAATAACTCTATTTAAGCTTTTCATATCAGATATAATCAGCTAGGATCAAGTAAAACTCATATAAGTCAAAGTTAGTTCATAAATTAGAAAGTCAAAAGTGTATGCTTCAGTTTTTCTCAAAAATGGTAGGAATTTTCATGATTTGTGTATTTGGATCTAGAGTTTGAAATTACTTGGGTAATTAGTCTATCAGTAGAACTTAAGGTTTCCATGGTTTTTACATTTTTGTGAAATTTATTTGTGAACCTTTTTGCCCCTTGAACACACCTGCAGGGGAACCTGACTTAACCAGTGTGGACCCCACATAACTCCAATTTAGCTTATTTCTTTGTGTGGTCAAACTTGGTCAACTGTCTAGGGTAATAATCACTCTCAGTGCTTATTCTGAGTTTCCAAATTAGTTATCTTTGTAAAAGTTTCTTATTTTAAGTATTTTAATAGTTTTATAAAAGAAAAACCAGAAAAAGCCAAACTTAATTATAGTGATAGCTTCTATTTAATAGAAATTATCTAATTAATTTTCTTTCAGCTTATTAATAGGCACTTTTCCAATTTTATAATTTTATTAATTTCCTAGTACCTTTAAGTAGTTAATATAATTTTCTTAGATTTTTCCTAAGCAGTTTACTATTTATTAGATTTAAAAGTTGTTTAAATAATTAAATAGGTAATATTAGTAATTAAATAGTTTTATTTAATTTTAATTAACAACAGTAGAATTTTATATTTTTACTAAGTTTTATAAAGTAGTTAAGACTTTTAGAAAATAGTTTCTTAATTTCCACTGTCCATTTTCCAATTTTCATATTTAATTTAATTAAATTAGATTTAAAATAATTAATACGTAATTAATTAGTGAAATAGCCTAAAATATAATTTTTAGAAGTTTTTATAATTTTGTAGGATTCCTGTGATGGTTAAGTAATTTTATAAATTTTTCCATAATTTTCTAAGGTACTTTAGTATTAATAGTAATTTAAAATAGTTTAATTAGATTAATTAATTTAAATAGTTTTTAATTAATAAAAAACTCATAAAAAGACAAAAATATTTATTTTCATTTTTTATACTTTCTTCAAGTTCTAATTAAGGTTTAGAAATTATTTTTGCAAGTTTTAAGGTTAATTTGTAATATTTGTCATTTTTAGTTAAATTAAATTAGATTTAATTTAGATTTTTAAATAGTTTTATTAATTAAATAATATTTAAATATTATAATAATCATTTTCATAATTTCATTTTCATTTTCAATTTTCTTTTAATTTTAAGTTTTAAAGTTTCAAAAGCACCCCCTGTAGTTTGTAATTTGTTTAAACCCACTTGTCTCTGTCTGTTATCTGATTTTCTTATTTGTGCTTTTATGTGTATCTCTATTATTGTTTATATCTTTTCATATTATCTAAATACCATGCAATCAGTAGTATAATCATTCCCCAATCATTTTTGTTACTATCCTCAGTACCACTCATTCCTCTAATCGTTCAAAATACAATTTCAATCTCGTTGGGATTTAACGACCCGAGGATTTCCCTATATTTCCACGGATTTTAATACTTGACTTTTTCTCCCAGGTGGGCCTATCAACTGCACACGGTTGACTGGTTGGTTTGGGAGGAGTCAGGATGCATTAAAAAAAGGCTACAAATACCAACCATAAATATGATACCTTATGAAAAGTAACATTCCCAACGCAATCGGACATAGTAGGTTCGAAAGCTACCAATTGATGCCACAGGACCTGCGCTTCAATGCTCCTAAAAAATGAGTGTTACGATGTCAGTCATGTGGTTGTGGCAGATTACGTTTTAGTCATCCGACCAAACACTTTAATACACATATTACAAAATCATAACCAACTTGAATACCAAATTAAAATTTTGCGAAACAGTAAACTGAACAACGGCAATCGGAGCAACACTAGCACCTCCTCTTAATTCCCCTTTTGTCAGCCTGCAAAACTAACAAAACATCATTAAGTTCACCCAAAAAACCACCCACTAAAAAAACTCTTCAATAAGCAGTTATTTGAAAGTGAAGATTACCTGCATTCATGTCTGCATTTCTCGATGATCCAACTTTACTGTGGTTCCTTTAATTCAAGTTTGGAAATAGGTCAGCCATAATTTTGCATCTCTTCTCACATTTACCTAAATCTTGAAACTCGAAAGCTCGAACCTGCAAATATGACAGTAGAAACAATCACGAAACAATGTTTGATTCATCACTCAATGGACCATAAAAATAAGTATGAGTTTAGAATGATTCAGACTCGTAAATTAGAATCAAGTGTTATAACTAATATCATGTAATACGCAAAGTAATGGAACCTAAAGTTTGCCATACCTACATGCTCTCAAGTACCAGATACTTCATCCTAGTCTTTTCTTTAACACGTTAAAACTATCGTAGAGTACTCAACTTTTACCAAAAGGAAACACAGCCTTCACGTTTTTGGTTATGCCAGAATATAAAAGAGTTAGATGTTAATTGGCATCTGGAATGTAATACACTTTTACTAAGCAATGATCAATTTGACAATACCACGATTAAACACCATACATTCCATTTTTTCCGATCCAAATACAAAAAACTTGTAATTAAACTAACATCTAACCATTACCTTGAACCAAGTTCAAAGGGTCTTTCAGGTAACATCATTCGACTTCAGTCCATTTCCACCATAATTCCCATGCAAATCATGAAATTGAATCCCCTTTCCACTCGGACTCTTCAACCTCCACACCACCTGTAAACAACAACAAAAACAACAAAGTGACAAACCAATAAAAACCCTCAAAATTAAATAGAAAACAACCAAGATATAATTTTTAAATACCGCAAGCACCACTGAACCACACCCCTTGAACCAAACCCCCTGAACCATACACTGAAAAATTAAACAAAACCCATAAATAAAAGTACATAATTTTTATATAAAAATAAATAAATAAATAAATAATGTTTGCATTTTTTTCACACCAATTATATTTTTCAGGTATCTCACCTTGTTCCTCATCTTGTTGAGCGAAAAACTAGTTTTTGCCTCTTGATTAACTGCAATTAAATCTTGAAATATGAAAGGTACCCCCAAAAATGAAAGCCTAAGACTGGTTGACGGCAGAACCAACCCTAAAAATTAACAATCATCAAGAAAACATAGAAACTTACTTGGAAGATGCACGTCTACGGGCCAAAGTATCAGCATCTTGGTTGTGTATTCGATTTGATAGTGATGTGTGGATAATCGGTGAGTGTGTTTTTAGAGAGAGGACCGTGTGTTTTTTTAAAGAGAGGAAGATAATACTGGTGTGTGGAAGCTTCAAGAGAGTACGTCTTCTTTTTTTTTTTTTTTTTTTTTTTTTTTTTTTGTTAACGGAACGGAGAAACGGGAAGCATTGTAGCGCTAATGAACAGTTGCAAATAACGGGACTGAGAACGGAACAGATCTCCCTTTTAGCATACACCCAGGTGAAGAAAACGGGTGTGTAACGGGTTTTGAATGGAACAGGATTTTGGGTTTTAGTATATATTATAATATAATTGGTCATAAGATTGTTAATATTGGTATGAATTTGAATTTTGAGTATTTATAGTGGTAATTACCTTAATTAGTTCATACATTTTTAGACTTCACCCGTAGAAATAGAATGGTGTTTCTTCATTTGTTATGCCAAGTCACCTGTGCTCTCTTTGACTGTTTTCCACTTTATTTTAGGTAAAATTGGATTTTTTATTTTTTATTTTACTTTCTCTGTCACAAATTAGTCATATATAATAGGTTGACAAAATGTGTGGTTTTAATGGCTTCAGGCTACAACCGACCATGGCCACCTCTGTCGGTATCAAATACATTTCACACTTGCTAGTTGCCTACAAAGAAAAAGAAAATCAATCAGTTGACTAGCTCCCCGGGTCGCCTATCCAGTTCACTCGCAAATTGGAGATTACTAAACGAATAGGTTTCTAGTTTCAACAAAATTTCGTCGGCAAATTATTGTTTTTAGGCATATTGTATTTGTAGCATCAGAGAATCTTTTTTTAATATTGTTTTTCTAATTAGCATAGTTACATTGGGTTCCAATAATGTCAATATTTGTGTGATTGTCTTTTTCGATAGTATTATTTTAAGATTGCACTAATAAAAAATTAAAAATTATAATTAAAAGTCGAGTATCTGTGTCTAGCTGCAATTTGCATACCTCATAAAAAGAGTTCAATTACTTTTTCTTTTTTTTTTCCGTCAATTAACTTCAAGGAAAATAAAACTCATTTACAATACTTGGTACAAAATTCGCTTATCCTAAAATAACTATGCTCATTTTAGGAGTTTATATTTCTTTTTAATAAGTCAAATCCACTTTTTAACTATTGGAAAGTTGAAAACATATTTTCCTAAGGGGATAATATCACAACCAAATTTTAGACCACTGAAAACAACTTGGGTTATCCATGGTTTTCATCATCATAAAGACATAGTAGCTTATTTGTAACCAACCCAAAAAATAAGAGATTGAAACATCATACGATGTAATTTCTTTGCCACTTCCAAGCTAAGTAAACCTAGGAAACAACCAACACCAAAATAATCCAAACAAATTCAAGACTACCAGAAACATTTGGATCCAAGATCAGGGATTGCTTTTTACAAATAAAAACATAAAGACAATAAAAAGACGCCTCTTTGGATCTAACAAACCATCAAATATATCGAGTAGCATGTTTCATATCTCACAAAAACTATGATAAACACACCTAAAAATAGCATTCTTAGCTACAACTGAGCATCACAGCCGATTGAACCGCCAAAATCACCACTATTTATTGAAAGCAACTTAGCACACAACCATCAATTCTCAAAAAATCTACACAACCATCAGATCTCGAAAACCCAAAAATCAGTACAAAAGAAGATAAAAAAAACAGATGTAGATCCAAACATAATATACCGTTCCATCTATTGATCCAAACATTATACCCTCATCATATCCGACTGGATATCAAGCACGAACCACCAAAACAAAAACCATAGAAACAATGACCACCTGTCAAACCAACCTAAATAAAACAAACCAGCCAAAACTACCAATACCGGTCAATAATACAAGTGACAGTGGCGGCGGCAGATTCAGATGAGGGTGGTGGCGGCGAACTTAGTGGTTGGGAGAGTTGGAGTTTTAGAGTGAGATGTGTTTCTGTTAACTCTATGAAGCTAATGAAGCTGGCATAAAAATAACCAAACAAGTTGTGTCGATTAAGATTACAAATAGCAAATGAACATGAAAAAAACGCTAATGAACATGAAAAAAAGAATTCAATTTCTAACCTCAAGATCATCATCTACGTTCCTTTGAAATACGCTAATGAACATGAAAAAAACGCTAATGAAATACGATAACATTATTATAGCCCTTTTCCTGTAGTGAAATACGGTTGAACTACTTATAATGAACATGTTGGGGTGGTTAATGAACATGTATCATGGTGTATTAGCTGTATCGTGGTGTACAACATTTCAATTTTAGTTGACCATTATGATTCCTACGTACAGCAGCAATATGAAATAGTTAATAGGCAATAGTTTCCATGCATTAAGCAATAGTTTCCTACGTACAACAATAGGCAATAGTTAATAGGCAATAGTTTCCATGAATAGAGGTTTCAAGAACATTGACCATGTTGAACATAGATAGTTAAGATTACACCATTTCACTTTTATTTCCTTGCAGCCCATCGTGTATTTCTTTGTCTTTGTTACACAATTTCAACATTACCAAAATTACATTTTCAACATTTCAACTTTACACTTTTATTGACTTTTTCACTTTCACCTTTGACCCTTTTTCCTTTATAGATAGTAAAGATATATTTGATCTCATTTTCCTTGATATATTTGCCAAAACAATAAAATGTCTTCCATAAAAGTTTTTGATCACCTTAGAGTTCCACTTGAAGCTATAAAAAGGGCCACCAACAACTTCAGTGAAGAAAACTACATCAGTCGAGGTGGATTTGGGAAGGTTTACAGAGGAGAACTCGTTTTCTTGGGTGAGCAGGTTACGGTTGCTGTCAAGCGCTTAGATCCATCACTTGGACAAGGAACTCCTGAGTTTTGGAAAGAGATCATGATGCTTTCTCGTTACAGACATGAGAATATTGTCTCTCTCTTGGGCTTTTCTGACGAGGATGGTGAGAAAGTTCTTATATATGAGTATTTACCTAACAAAAGCCTTGACATGTATCTTAGTAGTTCTCATCTCTCATGGATCCAACGCCTTCACATATGTATTGGGGCAGCTTGTGGGCTAGAGTATCTTCACAACCCTGGTGGTACCACGCATAGAGTGTTACACCGCGATATCAAAAGCTCCAACATTTTGTTAGATGAGAATTGGAATGCCAAGATTTCAGATTTTGGCCTTTCCAAATTCGGACCTGCTAACCAAGAATTTACATTTCTTATATCCCATGGAGCAGGAACACATGGGTATTGTGATCCACTTTATGTGGATACTGGTTTCTTGTCAAAAGAATCTGATGTCTATTCTTTCGGTGTAGTGTTATTCGAAGTCTTGTGTGGCAGACTTAGTGTGGCTAATTATGGAGATAGTCGCCGATTTTTGTCAAGATGGGCACAAAGTTGCTACGAAGAAAAGAAAATAGGTACAATTGTGCTTGATTGTCTACAAGAGAAGATTTCCCAAGATTGTTTACATAAGTTCACAGATATTGCGTATCAATGTCTACGTAAAAATCGCAAAGAACGTCCACTAGTAGGCGAGATCGCAACACAACTAAAAGTTGCACTTCATTATCAATTGCTTGCTACTCATTTACAGTCTGATGTTCAGCCACATAATTTTGTCTCACAATCAGTAGGAAGTTTGCATACCAAAGAGTTACCCGTGAAAGATCGTTTAGCTGCCAACAACGATCAGGTTCCAGATGTTAAAAAGAAGAACGATAAGAAAGTTAAGTTTGATAAACAATTAGAAACTGGATCAAAGATAAAATACCCTTATCCTGCGCCTAAAATGAATGAAGAAAGGCATCAGGAACATATTCAGTCAAAAGTTGTTGCATCTATTGACAATGATCCAGTTACATCTAGCAGTGCTGCGGGTCCCAATAACTCAGGGTCTGATCTTATTGATTTGGGTTATCTCGAGCCTCCTCCACATGTTTATCATTCTCAAATAATTCCACGTGGCCAGGTGGAAAAGAATAGGCTGACCAAGTCAGATGATTCACTTGGATCTCAATTGCTTGCTAGTCATTTACAGTCTGTTGTTGAGCCACAGGATTTTTTTTCAGAATTGGTTGGAAGTTTGCATAACGAAAATTTACCTGCGGAAGATCGTACAGCTGTCAAGAACAATCAGGTTCCAGAAGCTGCTAATACTTCAGATGTTAAGATTAAGAATGATACGAAAGTTAAGTTTGATAAATCAGCAGAAACTGGATCACAAAAGATGCATCACCCTTATTATCCTGCACCAAACAGTCAGATGGCTACTGGTGTTACCGGTAGCGGTGTTAAGGTGCAAAAAGAGATTCTTATCGATATCAATGACCGGTTCCCCAGTAATTTTCTTTCTGATGTATTCACAAGAGCAATGGCCGAAGATGGGCCTGGTATGGGTGTTTTGCCACAAGATGGAGTGGGAATGAGCATGAACATTGCGAATCACGAACCTATGCATTGGTCGTTTTTCCAGAAATTAGCAGGGGATGAGTTTAGGCAGAAGGATGTTTCTCTTATTGACCAGGATCATCTTGCACTTTTATCGGGATCCACATCTATGCAACCTCATTACAATCCTTCACAGATGAAAAGCTTTGAGGGGTTGCAGTTTTCTGATTTATCAGAAAACACCCGCATGCTAGACTCAGCATTTGAGGTATTGTTATATTCCATGGGATATGTACATGCATATATACCAATGTACTGTTTCATATGTCCCGTTATAATCATTGTGTCTATTCTGTACATCTCTGTCGTTTTAAATTGATTATAAAATGTTAGATTTATATTGTTAGATATCACTTTTTATAAATTATGTTAAGATTACGGTTACAAAACGACCCAAAGGGATACAGAGCCAATTTTTAATGACTGGGATAGTACCTAAAATATGACAATGAAAAAGTACGTGTGTCATGCAGAAATACCCTTTTTTACCTATTGCTAATGTAGATTGAACTTCTTTTTAACTAACTTAATTAGGCCTTTTTTGCGAAAAAGATGTGTCTTTCCTTACAGAGGATCCTCATTAATTATTAACTGGACATACATAAAAGATACAGATTTAGCCTAGCCAATAAAACAACTTATATACATATCATAATCTAGGTAAAGGTAATCATTACAAATAATGATATATGATACCTTTGACATTACTGATTTGATTTGGTACTTCATTTCTCAACTGGATGTCTTTAGGTTTCAACAAGGAACGATGGGGATCCATCTATTGATCTTTCTTTGAGTGATCTTGAGATTAGTTCGTTGCAGGTATAACAATACTATCAAACTTTTGTTATGATTCCTATAAGTCTATCTACAATAGAAGAGTACATGCTAACCTATTCCTTTTGCTTTATGATCATCATGAGCTTTAATGCATCAAATAAGTTTTTCTATTGATTATTTATTATTCTCGTCTGACATTAAAGGTCCTTTAGATTTGCCTAACACTGTTATGCAGTTCTAGCTTTTGGTGGGTTGTTATGCTAAAATTTTGGGGGGAAAATAATGCACATTGCTTGACTTTCCATCCCTATAAAAATAAACTAACTGAAAACCTTGAAGGGTTACTTCTATCGTGACTGTCGCACATTTAATTATAATTTGTGTATTCATTCTTTGTGCTCTTTCGTCTTGTGGAACCAAGTCATCTCTAATTCTCTGTAGCTATTTGTTGTTGGTGCATTGTATATTTGTATAATTGTAAGTGTCAACTAAAGCATGTCTACTCAATTCTGAGTCTAATCATGCACATATTTTATCACTTAAAATGAAGCACACGCGCATTGAAGCTGTTTAGATGACATCAGTATGCGATCAAAGCTTTACGATTATGAAAGTTTAATGCATTTATGTGCTTCTTGCTACAGATCATAAGAAATGAAGATATTGAAGAATTAAGGGAACTTGGTTCCAGTACCTTTAGTACCTTTAGTACCATGTACCATGGGAAATGGAGGGGAACAGATGTCGCAATCAAGCGCATCACAAAGAGCTGCTTTGTGGGACAATCATCTGAGGAAGAAAGATTAGTCAGAATCACCAATCATTATGTCTCTCTTCAATCATTCAGTTCTCCATTTGTCATCTTACATTATGTTTATCTTATTCTAGACCCTTGAGTTTTGGCGTGAAGCTGATATTCACTCAAAGCTTCATCATCCCAATGTATTGGCATTTTATGGTGTAGTACAAGATGGGCCTGATGGAACGTTAGCTATCATCACAGAGTTTATGGTTAATGGCTCATTATGGCATGTCCTACTTCGCAAAGATAGGTAACAGTTCCACCTCTAATGCAGTCAATTCTTTCTTCTATTATACCGATACAAAAAAACAAATTCAACTTGTCAGTTCTATATTTTATAATCGGGCTAATTACATAGAAAGTTAAGTTACTTTTCCCACAACTAAAGTCACAAATTTTTTATAAGAGGAAAAGCTTTTTTTATTTTTTTTATTTTTTTTATTTTTTTTCCCTCCCCCTCTACATGGTGCCAAGGAACCACTTTATCACTTAAATGTGAAGCTTTACTTAAAATTGAATTTCTGGTCTAAACACAGCTTGGTACATGAAGCCAAAGCATAGGTGTATTATCAACCTAAGTATGTGCAGAATTGGTTAATAACTTCTCTATCCTCTATGTGATTTATAGGCATCTTAATCGCCGTAAGAAGCTTATAATCGCGATGGATGCAGCCTCTGGGATGGAATATTTGCACTCCAAGAACATTGTCCATTTCGATCTGAGATGTGACAATCTTTTGGTTAACATGAAAAGTTCTTCACGCCCTGTTTGCAAGGTTATCTCAAAAAACTATTCAATATTCTTATGTTACTCAATTCTATTTTTTGTGCTTTTAATGGCATTTTAACCCCATGCTTATGTAGGTAAGTGACTTTCGACAGTCTAAAATCAAGCGGAGTACTTTGATTTCTGGTGGAGTTAGGGGAACCCTACCATGGATGGCTCCGGAGCTTATGGACGGTGAAAGCAATAAAGTTTCTGAGAAGGTAAATATGACCCTCTACATTTTTGTTTGTGTTATGTAACACACCTGTTATTTATGGTTTGAACATTTTCTTTCTAACTATTGTGATGCAAAAGGTTGACGTTTACTCCTTTGGGATTGTGTTATGGGAGATTCTTACTGGCGAGGAGCCATATGCAGATATGCACTATGGTGCAATCATAGGTGAGGGTTATGTGATTTATTGTCATTCTTTTAGCCTTTTGCGCTTGAGTCGTGTATTTGCTTATATGTTGATAGCATCTATTAAATTTGTGACTTAAGGAGTCTTAGCATTTGACCAAGCCAGAAATTAGCTACATGTCCATAAAAAAACAAAAAATAAATAAAGGAAATAAGTGGAAGAAGAAAATCTCAAGGGTGAACCATGTGATGTGTTACCAATGGCTTCCAATTTTTTATGTTATTTTTTCTATTTAGGGGGTGTTTGGATGTGCATATTATGAAGACCTTACATAATGAGTTTTGTTGGAGTTGATATAAGACAGAGTATCTAAAAATCTTAAAATTGATTATTGTAACTTCAAGTTGTAATAGTCATATCATCTGTCCAAAGAGCAAAGAGCAGTTCAAAACACTCCTTTATACATCTCAACTTACACGAAAGTATTTCTGCAGGGGGCATTGTGAATAACACACTTAGAAATTCCAAGTGATTGCGATCCTGAGTGGAGAAGACTAATGGAGCTATGTTGGGCCACTGATCCTGCGGCTAGGCCGTCCTTCACTGAGATAACTAATCAATTACGTGTAATGTCTGCTGCCTGCCAAAGTAAAGGCCACTTAGAATGATTTCCTACTGTTTGACTCTCTTCAAATGGTCATATATACAAACCTTATATGTACAAACATTATATATACAAACATGGTATACTTTATCAGAGTTAGGATCAAATGAGAAGGTTAATTAAAATGAGAAGGGTGAGAAGAAACCACAACCATATACTACTTTATCATGCATAAACTCACATTATTATTACTATTGTTATTGTATTGTTTCCAGTTGAGAAGAATATTAATATTAATAACATGCAGTAACCACCAATCGAATCATATCATCTTTGCGCACACAACGGTGTGATTTGATTGGAACTTCATTAAGGTCTCAGAAAACCCCCAAATTTGAGATTTTGTTGCCAAAATTAACAACACAAATTATTGAATTCATTGTAATATACGGATTGATTGATTGTATTCATAATAATATCATGTCTCACAAAAAGCTAAAAAGACGAATCAAGTTACCATCAAAGCTTAATGATCATGTTGTTGAAAATTTAAGCCAAAAAAGAAATGAAGTTGATTGTGTGAGTGGTTTAGTAAATGATAGTGAGGAAATGAATGGTGAAATAGGGTTGAATGAAGGAATGAATCAGGAATTGGGAGGTGAGAAGAAGGTGAACATGGGAATGGGTAAGGATGAATGTGAAGTGAGTAGTGAAAGTGTTTGTGATGAAAACAATACTAATGCAGGAGGTAGTGAACAAACTGATGAAACCATTACTGTGATTGAACAGATTGTTAGTAATATGGATGGGGGTGATGAGATTGACAATGGTGGTCATAAGGGTATGGTTGGGAATGGAACAGTGGAAAGTGGAATGGACGAGATGAAGAGTGCTAGTACTGTTAAGGAGAAGAGTCATGTAAGTGGACAACAACTGGAGTGCAATGTAAGTACACCAGTAACTCCTTTAACTAGTAATAATGCATGCAGTAATTTGAAAACTATGAACAATACTAGTTATGCTAATGTGACAAAGAGTAACCTCAGCTATTTGAATAACAAGCTGTGCCATATTCCTACTAGTATTAGTGAAAATGGAGTTGAGATAGTCATTTTTGATGAGGAATTAGTAATGGAGGGGAGCAAAAAGTGGGAACACACTGCATGTGGGTATTTTGTAGGCTATAAAATGTATGCACAAGAGATTAATTACCATTTGTTTAGGATGTGGGGCAAATATGGATTGAAAAGTATTCAAAACATTGGTAATGGAACTTTTGTGTTTAAATTCAAAGATGAACAAGGATTGCAGGATGTGGTGGAAAATGGTGTATGGATAGTTAATAGTAAACCAATGGTGGTTCAAAAATGGGATATAAGTGTTGATATAAACGTAGAACCTAGTGTATTGCCTGTTTGGATCAAGATGGTTAATATACCACTAGAAGCATGGAGTACTAAAGGGCTTAGTGCTTTAGCTAGCAGCCTAGGCAAACCCATAATAATGGATGCAATGACTGTTAGCCTTTAATGTTTTATATCAAATGTTTATGTTAAGACTTTATTTAGTATATGTAATTCGTTAGTTTATTAGTGTATGGGTCGAATTTAGTCTGTAACATGGGTCCAAACTTGTTAACCCAAACAGGCCCATACATAGGCAGTTAGTAGTTATTTTAGTATGCAACGGTTAGTTTAGGGTTGCAACGTTTAGATGAATCGACATGTCCTTTGGAGGCACCGATTCATGTAGTATATATAGGGATAGAATTCATTGTAAACATTAACCCTTCGTTCATATATATCAGTTATCAAAAGGGTTCAAACCCAATTCTCTTGTTCTTATTTTTATACTTGATGATGGTTCATACATGATGGTTGTTTGGTTATTATTGATCCTGGAAACCTGAAGATTAAACCGATGCAATGATTATCATTTGAATGTTGGTCCCAAAGTTGTGTATGGTGAGAGAGATTTGTTAAATGAAATTGCAATATAATGATAACTTTGTAAATCTTTCCAACTATTGTAAAGTTGCAGAATGTCAAGTACTTATACTAAGCGAATGGTTGTGTTTCGAACCATCGCATCTATTCATAAAAGGTTGTGTTTGTTGCTGCTTCATTCGAACAGTCACAAGCCAAACATCACACCTTTTCGGTTCTAACTAAAAACTGTAAATAACTAACTTTAACTAACTTAACCGCTATTCGGTTATTTACTTTATAACTAACACGTTTGGTCCTTGGAGTTTCTTGTATCCGAGAAGTAGCATGCAAGATTACACGCTCACATTCTCCTCCTTAATCTTGAATGTTGCTTCGTCCTAAGTCTTGAACTCCGAGCATTTGTCGCATAGTTGCAAACTTGAGTCTTGCTAAGGCTTTTGTTAAAATATCTGCTCGTTGTAGTTCTCCATTTACGTGTTCAACTTTGATATGACCATTCTCTACACATTCCCTGATGAAATGATAGCGAATGTCAATGTGCTTGCTTCTTCCATGAAATACTGGGTTCTTCACGAGTTGTATAGCTGATATGTTGTCAACTCTAAGTGTTATCCTTTTTTCTTCTGATCCAGTCAATTCACTAAGTAAGCGTTTTAACCATAAAGCTTGACATGCTGCTGCAGTAGCTGCCATGAATTCTGATTCACATGATGATAGTGCCACTGTCGGTTGTTTCTGAGTACACCAAGTAATAGGTGACTCTCCAAAGTAAAATACTATGCCAGTAGTTCCTTTTCCTTGATCGGTGTTGATTCCATAACTACTGTCGCTGTAACCTGTAATTTTGCAGCCGCCTTCTTTCTTGTATATTATTCCATGCTCCTTTGTTCCTTTGATATATCGGATTACTTGTTTAACTGCCTTTAGGTGAATTTCCTTCGGGTCTTGCATGAATCTGCTGAGTAGTCCGACTGAGTAACTAAGATCTGGTCTTGTGTGCAGTAAGTACCTAAGACTTCCAATTAAGCTACGGTAGTAAGTTGCGTCAACTGGGTTTCCACTATCTTCCGCCTTGACCAACTTAGTGCCGGGATCCATAGGTATCTTTGTATCATTACTGTCCGTCATAGTTGTTTCCTTCAAGATCTTGTTAATATATCCTGTCTGCTTGATTGTAATTTCTCCTCCTGTCTGTGTAACTTCTATCCCAAGGTAGTAAGCTAGCAACCCTAAGTCGCTCATTTCGAATTTATCTTCCATCTGGGATTTGAACAAGTCTAATTCTTTCTTTGGAGTGCCGGTGATTATCAAATCGTCTACATATACTCCAACAATAAGCGTAGAAGTCTTGCTTCTCTTCGTGTAAATGGCTTGTTCGAGATTACATTTCTTGAAATCTAATGACTTCAATATTTGATCAAGCTTCATGTTCCAAGCTCTAGGTGCTTGTCTTAAGCCGTACAAAGCTTTAGTTAGCTTGTAGACTTTATCGGTGTTTCCTTGCTGAATAAACCCTTCTGGTTGTTTGACATAGACTTCTTCCTTCAATTCTCCATGTAAAAATGCTGATTTTACATCTAAGTGGTGTACTGGCCAACCATTATATGCTGCTAGTGCTAATATTAATCGAACTGTTTCTATCCTAGCAACTGGTGCGAATACTTCATCGAAGTCTATTCCTTGTTCTTGTACATATCCTTTCGCCACTAATCTTGCCTTGTACTTAATGATCTTACCGTGTGCATCTCTTTTGGTTTTGTAAACCCATTTAAGTCCGATTGCTTTCTGGTCTTCAGGCAATGTAGTAAGAGTCCATGTGTTATTCTTGTTGATCGAATCTAATTCTAATTCCATGGCCTCAATCCATTTCTTGTCTGATGATGCTTCCTTGTAGTTACGAGGTTCTTCTTCTGTGAAGAGTAAACTAGGTGTTTCTACTATGCTTGCTGTTTCATAAATTGCTCTTAAGTCCTTTAAACCTCTAACCGGTGTATGATCATATCTTCCTGAGCTTCCTAACGAGCTTCTAAGTGAACTAATAGTAGCGTCTCTTTCACTTTCTGAGTTGGGTTCGTAAGTGTATGTTGGTGGTGTAACTGGTGATGCGGGATCTGGTATTGCATCTGGTATGTGATCCTCTACATGATACGTGTCATCAACATTTTCAATGTTGATTGGTGTAGGAGTTTCAGTGTCAACTTCGTCTACTACAAAACTAGTCCAAAAGGTGTCTTGTGTACTTGTATCATCTTCATTATTATCCCAATTCCACGGTTTCGTTTCCATAAACTTTACGTCCCTACTAACATGTTTCTTCTTTCTTACTGGATCATATAGCCTACATGCTTTCGATCCTTCCTCTACTCCTAAATAAACCATCGGTATGCTTCTATCATCTAACTTCTTCAAGTGAGGTATCGTTATTTTAGCATAAGCTGTGCATCCGAATATTCTTAGGTATTCCAGATTCGGTTTTCTGTTGTAGAGTGCTTCATATGGTGTTTTATCTATCAGGGCCTTCGTAGGTACCCTGTTGAGTATATAAATGGCGTGTCGTACTGCTTCCGCCCAAAAAGTTAAGGGTAACTTCATTGCTTTCATCATACTCCTAGTTGTCGATAAAACTGTCCTATTCCTTCTTTCTACTACACCATTTTGTTGTGGTGAGTATGGTGCTGTTAGCTGTCTAGCTATACCATTCTCCTTACAGTACTTGGTGAATTCATTAGATGTAAATTCACCTCCTCTATCCGTTCTTAGCATCTTTAATTTCAATTTCAACTCCATTTCAACCTTTAGTCTAAATTCCTTAAATGTATCAAATGTCTGATCCTTCGAAGTAAGAAAATAAGCCCACATGAATCGTGTACAATCATCTACTAATAAGAAGATGATCTTCTTTCCAGAGTGTGTGGCTGGACTTATAGGACCACAAAGATCTCCATAAACTAAGTCTAACGGATTCTTTGATCTGAATTTAGCTTGATTCGGAAATGGTGTTCTAATGTGTTTTCCTAATAAACATGCATCACAAACTTGTCCTGCATGACTTATTCGGGGTACTCCATCTACTAAACCCTTTCTCGTCATTTTGTTTATAACATCAAAGTTAAGATGACCTAATCTAGCATGCCATAACCATGCTTGGCTGTCTATATTTGCTAAGAGGCATATAGGTGTTTCAATATGTAGTCTAATACTGTAAAGTCGATTCTTAGATCGTTCTACTTTCATCAACAACTTCTTGTTCTTATCATACAAAGTCAGTATATTTTCATCCATGATGATTTTGCAACCTATTTCGGTAAGTTGTCCTAGACTAAGTATGTTACTCTTGAGGTTTGGAATATAGTAAACGTCCGATACTATCTTTTGTTCTTGGTTTCTACATCCTAATAATATTGAACCTCTACCCTTTATCTCTACATACGATCCATCTCCAAAACGAACGCGTCCCGTGATGCTTTCGTCAATATCTTTAAAATGACTCTTGGTTCCGGTCATATGGTTACTTGCACCATTATCTAAATACCATATGCTAGCATCTATTGTAGCATACTTTTGGGGTTGTATCTGACCTTCGTTTAATAGAACTTCGTGAGTTTCGTGTTTAGCCATTAATAGTGATGGTTCATCGTCTTCTAAGATAAGGTTTGATTGCTCTTGATTTGTTGATGGTTTTCTACATTCATTCTTTACATGTCCTAATTTTCCGCAGTTGTAACATGTAACTTTACTCTTATCCCACCTTGGTTTATTGTTTCTATCTCTATGGGATGAGTTTCCGCCATTCGAGTCATTTTTATTTCCCTTATTCTGCCAGTTTCCTCGTGAGTAGTTTGATCTACCACCGCGTTTGAAAAAACGTTTTCCTTTCTTAAAGTGTTCACCTTGTGTGAATAGTAAATTATCCTGGCTTTCTACTTGTCCTCCCTTTCGGAGTTTAATCCTTTCCTCGAATGCCTTAAGTCTACCAACAATCTCATCTAACGTAGTGTTATCGAGATCATTTGTCTGTTCTATGGATGCTACTACTTGAATGAACCTATCTGGTGTGGAGTCTAATAGTTTTCGTACTAAAAGTGATTCATCCAAAGTCTTTCCTAATTCTTTTGCCTTCGTGGCATAACCATTTAATTTGGCTGTAAATGCATCCACCGTGTCATCCTCCTTCATTTGAAGAGTCTGAAATCCAATCATCAATGATTGTAATCGTGCTTGTTGCACTTTTTCTTCTCCAACGTGTCTCCTTTTTAACGATTCCCATAATTCTTTCGCCGTTTTACAACTAGCCACTTGTAATATTACATCTTCGGTCAAGGCTTGATATAAGAAAGCTAATGTTGATTTATCCTTCTTATCATCTAGTTGTGTGCCTTCCTTAGTTTCTATTGTATCCCATAAGCCTTGTGCTTCTAGTATAACCCTTATTTGTATAGTCCAAACTGTGTAGTTTGTGGTTTTAAGTTTTGGGCATATGTATTGTGCAAAAGGTGTTACGGGTTTTGGTAATGATGTGCTAGTGTCTTCTCCGGACATTTTTCTAGAGTTTATAATCTTCACTTCTATATGTGTGGGAATTTCTAACTTGTGGTAACGCTTAAAACTACGGGAACAAGATATAGTTTTCGGGAAAACTTAATAGGCACTATGGATTTCTAATAGTATAAACTATGTATCTATACTAAAATATGAAATGAAATCCAAAGAGGTGTTTCGAATTTTTGACCTTGTGTGTTTAACACACGCGTTTCCTTTGATGTTGATATGTGAATGAACCAACTAACTTTTCCCTCGTTTTTCCAAATTCAATCCGTGTATACTTGTTACTCGACTTGAATTCTTCACAATTTACCACTCTTCTTCGTACCACGTTGTAATTCGACTTGTAAATATGTCCTAAACAATGTTTTCTTGTCTCGGTTTCTTTTCAAGTCGTGTCTTGTCCAAGATAAACAAGTGTTGTCCTTGTCTTCTTTGTTCCAAAACGTTGCGGACTCTCGAGCCCTCCAAAATACTCTTCGGTATTCTGTTCCAAAAGACCAAGCGGACTGCTTGTCTTTGTTGTCCTTCTCGACTGTATTCTGCCAACAAGTATCGTCCTTGTTGCTTCTTCGTTGCTTGTATTCTCAATATGTTCCACACCTTTTCTGTATCGCTAGCGTCAAAGTCAAAACAATCTTCAATTGTTTTCTGCTTTTATTTTCTCACGGTATACCCTTTTTCTCTCCAAGCAAACGTCTCTTCTTTCTTTCTTTTCCAGGCGTACGTCTTCTCTTTTTTTTTCTCCTTTGTCCGCGACAAAGAGTCGTATGTTGTATGAAAACTTGAAGGCCAACAGAAAGTATACAAAGTTCTCTTTGTATAAAAATCTGTTGCGTCCAAAAATCAATCCAACAATCAAGTCACCACTTCGTTTGGTGCTTATTCGAATGCAATTTCTACACAAGTACGGTCGTGCACTACTTTCCTCGCGTCTAAAGTTATCTAGTATCACGTATATAAGGTCTATACGCTACGGTTTTGTTTTAGTTTTCCTGAAAACGAGATGTTTCCAGTAACTTGTTTTTCTTTGGTTCTCGGTTTGTTTCAACTGGTTTGTAATTCGGTTTGTGAAAGACAAACGTTGGCTCTTGATGCCAAATGTTGGTCCCAAAGTTGTGTATGGTGAGAGAGATTTGTTCTTATTTTTATACTAAGATGTGCACACAAGGAACTGGTAGGTTGGGTTATGCAAGGGTGTTAGTTGAAGTGGATGCTAAAAAGGGATTAAAAGATTCTATTGAAGTCCAATACTGTGATAAGAATAATAAGACCATCACAACAAAGAATGTCAAAGTGGAGTATGAGTGGAAACCTCCAGTATGCTCTAAGTGTCAAGTTTTTGGACATTGTAATGAAAAGTGTGGGCAAAACAATGTAAAGGAAGGAAATAAAGTGGGTGATAATAACAGTGAGAAAGTGGATAATGGTGCACAACAACAGAAACAACATCAGAATGAGCAAGTAGAGAAAAGAAAGTTTGATGGGGGAAGAAAACATAATCTACCAAAATATGTGTTTGTACCAAAACCTAAAACAAGTGAGCCTTCCAAACCAACTGTGGAACAAGGGAAGAATAATGCCAATACACAAACAACAGATAACCACAAAGCTGATAAGTCACCAAAGAAGACATGGAATGTGAAGGAAAGTGTTATGACAGCTATTAAAACAACTGAAAATAAGTATGCTCCTCTGCTAGATGAAGATGTGGCTGAAGTAACCTCTGTGATCAGTACTGATAAGAAATTGATAGTTGATAAATTTGTTATGGAAGATCAGGATCCACCTTTGAGTGAAACAGTTAAATGGACTAAGGAGATGGACATGTATTACAAGGAGAGGAGAAATGCTATGAATAAGAATAAAGACACAGGAAAAGAGGTTATAGAAGAGATTGAATTAGATGAGAATGATGTGTTCATGGACAAGTCTGCTAATGCAAAGTTCATGACAGCTAATGAGATTCATGGGGGGAGCAAAACAATTTTCAATAATCAACCATGGATTTCAAAATAGCTAGCTGGAACATTAGAGGACTTGGGAAGCTGACTAAACAGAATGAAATAAAGAATTTAATCAGGAATGAAAACTTGAGTGTCTGTGCTATTCTTGAAACACACATGAAGAAGGACAAAATTAGTAAGGTCTGTGATAGAATTTTTGGGAATTGGGAGTGGCAACACAATCTGAATATGAGTATCAAGGGGTGTAGAATAATTGTGGGCTGGAATAGTGAGGTAACAAGTTGCACTCTTATTCACAGTACTAGACAAACTATGCTATATTTGATTGAAATACTCAGCTCAGACATTAAATTCTTTTGCACTTTCATTTATGCTGCTAATCATGGTAGAGATAGAAGAGAATTGTGGAAAGATTTGAGATTGTTCAAGCAGATTATTAATGATGAGGCATGGGTATTAATGGGAGATGTTAATGTTAGCCTCAACTTAGAAGATCATTCAGAAGGTACTCCCTATGTAACCCAAGATATGATGGAGTTTCAAGATTGTGTCAATGCAATTGAAGTGGAAGATCTATGCAGCACTGGGTCTCAATACACATGGACAAAAAGCTTATTAAACCCCAATGCCACAGTATTGAAAAAACTGGATAGAATTATGACTAATAATAAATTTTTGACTAACCATGTTAATGCCAATGCCAGGTTCTTACCATATGGAATTTCAGATCATAGCCCAGCCATAATGAGTTGCCCCGATTTGGTAATGAAGAAAAGAAGATCATTTAGATTGGCCAACTATGTTACTGAGAAGATGGAGTTCATGGAGATTGTCAAAGATTATTGGAGCACTCAAGTACAAGGTCATGCTATGTATCAAATGGTTCAAAAGTTGAAAGCTATGAAAAAGGAGCTCAATAATCTCAACTGGAAGAATGGTAACTTGTTCACCAAAGTAGAAGAGCTAAGGAAGCAGTTACATGAGATCCAAGCTAAAATTGAAAAAGACCCCACTAATAGAAAGTACAGAGAAGAAGAAATATAATTAATGAGTGAATTCAATGTTGCTGTTAAAGATGAAGAGAGTTTGTTGTTTCAAAAGGCAAAGGTTGATTGGGTTAAAGAGGGTGATAGAAACTCTGCATATTTCCACAAGATCATTAAGGGAAGACAGAACAAAAGTAAAATTCATACTGTTTGTAGTGAAGATGGTACTGGGCACACAAAGGAACAGGTTGGCCCTCAATTTGTCAATCATTTTGAAAAGTTTTTGGGAGTTGAATCTAGTGCTGAGGGTTTGAATGAGGATGAGGGAGGCATTTTTACTAATTTGATCAGTACTGAAGAAGCTATACATATGATAAGAGAGGTTAGCAATGAAGAAATTAAGAATGCACTATTTGATATTGATGATAATAAGGCACCTGGCCTGATGGGTATACCTCAAAGTTTTTTAAGAAGGCCTGGATTGTGATCAAAGATGATTTTTGTAAAGCTGTCAAAGAGTTCTTCATTACTGGTAAATTACTTTGGGAAGTGAATGCTACACTGATAACTTTGGTTCCTAAGATTGCTACTCCTATGAAAGTATCAGACTTCAGGCCAATTGCATGTTGTAATGTGATTTACAAATGCATTAGTAAAGTGATAACAAACAGAATTACTAAGGTGTTAACTAAGGTGGTGGATAAGAACCAAAGTGCATTCATTCCTGGAAGGGCAATCACTGATAACATCCTACTCACACAGGAACTGCTAAAAGGGTATAACTGTGCTAATGGTCCTAAGAGGTGTTCATTCAAAATAGACATACAGAAAGCCTATGACACAGTGAGTTGGAAATTCTTAGAGGACATTCTGATCAAATTTGGGTTCCACAGTACTATGGTTCAATGGATAATGGCATGCATTAGTACACCCAAATTCACCATATGTGTTAATGGTGATAGGTTTGGATACTTCAAGGGTGGCAGAGGATTAAGTCAAGGGGATCCAATATCCCCTTACTTATTTACATTAGTCATGGAAGTTCTAAATCTTATTATCAAGGATGAAATTACAAGAGAAAGGAATTTCAAATATCACTTTCGTTGTAAGAGCTTGAAAATAACACATTTATGCTTTGCAGATGACTTGTTGGTGCTATGTCATGGAGACTCTACCTCTGTTCTTACAATTAGAAGAGCCATTGATAAGTTTAGTAAGATATCAGGCTTGTATCCAAACATGGGGAAGAGCACTGTTTTTTGTAGTGGTTTAACAGAAGATGAGAAGAATGAAATCCTCAGTATTTTACCTTTTAAGATTGGTAAATTGCCTGTCAGATACCTGGGAGTACCTTTGATGGACAAAAAGATTGGAGTCAATGATTGCAAGTGCCTGGTGGACAAAGTGAAACAAAAACTTGGTGATTGGAAAAACAAGAGCTTGACATATGCAGGAAGAGCCCAATTATTAGCTTCTATTCTCTCTTCAATGCAAGTTTATTGGGGTTCAGTGTTCAAAATTCCTAAGAATGTAATTGTTGAAATTGAGACATTATTCAAAGGTTTCTTGTGGTGTAATAGTGAAGTCTGCAAAGGGAAGGCTAGAGTGGCATGGAAGGAGGTATGTAAGCCAAAAGATAAATGTGGACTTGGATTAAAATCATTAGAGTTGTGGAATAAAATTTTACTTATCAAACATCTTTGGAATGTTGCTTCTAACAAAGAGTCACTATGGGTAAAGTGGATAAATACAATGAAACTTAAAGGAAGGAGTGTCTGGGATGTTGATGAATCAAAGGGTGACAGTTGGTGCTGGAAAACAATTCTGGAACATAGAAAATTTGTTGAAGATCATATATGCTATGAAATTGGAAATGGAAAGGATATATATGTATGGCATGATAAATGGAATGGTAATCAAGCTTTTGCTAAGACTATCAGTAAAAGGGAGATTTTTGCTTCTGGAGTTCTTGATCAGTGCAAACTTTGTGATGCTATTGATGATAATGGATGGAAATGGAATAATAATTGGGCAAACAGGTTTGTATGCTTACAAAACCTTAATGTACCAATTCTGAATGAGCAACCTGATAAAGTAATGTGGATTTCTAATGATGGTAAGAAGGTCAATTATGCTATTCAACATGTATGGAAAGATATTAGGGGTGAAGATGATGATGTTTCTTGGGCAAATTTAGTATGGTTCTCAAATTGTATTCCCAGACACACTTTCATCCTATGGTTAGCTGTCAAAAAGAAGCTTGTTACTCAGGACAAATTACTCAAGTGGTATCCTCATGGTGAGTTCAAATGCCCATTCTGTAATGATGTTCCTGACTCTCTTGACCACATTTTCTTCAAGTGTGAGTATGCAAGAGAAGTATGGGAAAGTATCAAAGTGAAAGCTAGAATTACTGAGAATGCTAACACTTGGGATGGGATAGTAAACTGTTTAGCTGGTAACAAACAACATAATCATATCTGGACAGTCATCATGAAACTATGTCTTGCTGCCACTGTGTACTTCCTGTGGCAAGAAAGAAATAGTAGGATCTTTAAGAGTGAAGAAAGAGAGAAGAATGTGGTTATCAAGCTAATATGTGATGAAGTAAGAGCTAGATTAATGACATTAAAAACCAAGAAATCAAGAGCAGTTATGGAAGCTGAGCAAAATTGGGATGTTAATTTGGGTTGAATAGGCAGAAATGAATAAAGGGTGTTTGGAATAAGCTAGTTATGATGTGAATTTGTATTCTGCAATCAAATCTTGGAATTTTTGAATCAATATGAGAATAGCAGATGGCTAATATCTTGGAAGATGAGCAGATTCTATGGATTTATGGATGCTGTAATGTGAAGATGGATGTAACAGTGCTGCATCAAGAAACTACCATGGTATCTATTTGAGTCTTTTAAAAAGTAGTCCCCTGCTTGGGATCCGGTGTTTACCAAATACTGGCTTACATCAAAGATACAAGTGATTGGTTTTGTATCAGCAGAGATAAAGCAATTAAGTCTCTGGCTAACATGGTTTTTACCATCTAGGGTTCAGATCATTCTTCTCTGATTCTGAATCTATGTTTTCAAGTTCACTAAACATTGATGGCCTTGTAACTTGAAAATCAATAAACTGATCTCTATTAAGCCTAAGTGACAGTCTTCTAATAGGCCTTGTTGGTAATTGGAAACTGTATTGCCAAACTTAATAGACAATAGTTTGCTGAAATCCATAAAGTAGGTTCCCAATGTGAGTAGGGTAAGTGAACCTGGTGGGCAGTGTATGAAGATAGGAATAGTGAGGAGTGAAAGATGAACCTACTTGGTCCTATCTATACACTGCCAAGGAGGAAATGGTTGGTACTCACTGAAAGGTGTGTGTTCCCAATTGTGTGAAGCCATTGTAATAGATGGAAATGTAGCACAATTGGTATAGCCTTTTCTGTGGAGAGGTTATGGGTGCCTAGTGATGCCAATATCCTATTCTACTTTGGTCATTGTGGTGGCAGGTTGAATGATCAAGGTGGAAGGATTATTGGAAATGTAGCTAGATGGTGTGGTACAATATTGGTGAATCAATAGTATGTTCTGAATTTGTGCTTACATCAGACTTTAGTTGTGTTTTTGATTGTTCATTTTCTGATGTATAAAAGCATAGTTGAATCCTCTGTTATTGGGTGATGTCCAAAACAGAGATGAATGTTGGTTAAAGCATTATGTACAATATTTTGGAGATTAATAATATATTTCACTTTTGCACCAAAAAAATAAATAAATAAAATAAAATAAAATAAAATAAAAATTAATAACATGCATGTCGAGTCGACAAATTTATAGGTAAAATCATTATGCATAGCTTGTTTGGATCCATACATTTTCTAACATTACAGTATCTTACAGAGATATACATCTCAAATCAGTTTGCTAATAAGCATAACCCGTTGGTTGAAATAAAGTAAACATGTATTAGAACATGTGGTCCCTGAGGAAGGGTTGCTCATAAGCATAACCCGCTAGCCCTTTATAGATTATAATGTATAATGTAGTCAATTGGGAAGTGGAAATATTCTTATTGGGCACTACTACAAAAAAAGCCATATAGATCGGTTAGAAAGGCTTATATAGATCGGTTAGAAAGCCTTATATAGTCCCGGGACTCCTGCATATTCCCATCAAACATGCAATATCGAATTGATTTACCACTATATGAGGTACCGGCATCTTGGAATAGATGATGATGAAGATGATGAGACGAGTTTAAATCAATCGCAAATTAGAGAAACGTTTACGAGAAAGATGTTGAGCTGCCTGTATACACACTTCATTTTGTTGAAATCAACAACATATTTGTAAAATGACTAAAATCATTAGGCTCAGCTTGTTCGGATCCGGTATGCATCTTAAATCATGTTGCTCATATTTTTCACAAGGAATACTCAAAATCGCATAAGCATAAATCCGTTAGTGAAATAAATATTTAGAGAAAAAATTATGAAAATCTTATAAGAGTTGATAAAAGTGATTATTAAAGTTAAGTAATAGATATTTAGAAAAATAAAAATCAAGGTTAAAAAGAACAAAATGATAAAAGTTTGAGAATTACAAACTTTATAACATAATTAACTCTAGGTATTTAATTATCATTAATACGGCCGTCAAAGAAGCATGAAAAACAGGACCATTCGTACAACGTTGTTCAAATAAACCTGTCGGGTAAAGGTAAGTGATTCTCCACAATTTTCAGTTTATGTTCACTATTTTTTGTGTTATCGATTGTTTAGTATTAGTATTTAGTAATACGCCATGTATATGCAATGCGTTAAGGATAAACATGATCACATTTTTTTGTTACGTTTGCATGTTATCGCAATCATATGATAATCTCCTCCAAAGCTTGTGTTGTTATGCATGATGTATGTTAATTTCAGGTTTACAACTGAGCTAAAAAAAATTCGATGCATAAGGATGAAATATACTTCAATATGATGTGCCTCACATTCATAGGGCATGTTACGCTGTTCCTTAGTGTGTCTTGAGCCTTTGACAGCTTTTATATTAAGTGATCATCATCTGTTGAAAAACATTTTGCATGATATAGTGATTGGATGTATTTCTATTACTTAAGGGTTTTGAGGCTGAATTTCCATGGAGGATATCAAAGCTGCTGGAGCAGCAACTCTGGATCAATTGAGGCAGTTGTGTAGGCTTTACCGGATATACCTAGATAAAACAGTCCTACATGTACGTAATAGGTGGCTCGGAACAGCAACCTTAGCATTTATACTTGTACTGCGTGTTATTCACCTTCAAAGGGGCTACTTTATTATCTATTTGCTGGGGTCTTTCAGCATCGTATCATTGCGGTCTTTTTTATCGCCATTGGTTGATCCTGAAGTTAATGCTAGTCCGTTACTACCTATCAAAGGCTCTGATGAGTTCAGACCATTCATTCGGCAACTTTCTGGATTTACTTTCTGGTCATTATTCTACACTTCCATCCATTTGGCTGTTTATAACCACTAAACTTTTTTTTAATCCTAATTGTTAACGATTCTTCTTAGTTGAATGCTTTCTTATGTAATATATATAATTAATGTTAAATCAAGTTCTTGTAAAACAAGTTTTCTAATTGTAGATTGTTATAATGGTTATACATAAAAGGTATAACATTACGAAGGCCTTCATTATATCAATTTTGATGACCTTCTTCGAGATATTCCTTTTTCCCTTCTTGAATGGGCCTATGATAATTGTTTGCTTGTTCGTCATGTTCTCCATGACAATGAGTCGTACTATCGCATATATGAAGGAATACAAATATGTCCCGTTCGGCATTGGTAAACAGGTGAGTAAATCATTCCATTTTATTGCTGTAATGAGGTTTTTTTGGGGATGAAGTTTATTAAATTGGTGTTTGAACAGAAATACGGTGGTAAGATCTGGTCATCATCAGGTGGCAGTGATGGTGTATCTTTTGCAGATTGAAGGGTGGTTCTTCTTTTTCCTTTTATATTATAAATGAAGCTGTTAAGGTTATGCGATTGTTATTGGATGTCAAACATATCCTAGATCACTTTTTGTTTATTTTAGTTTCACGTTCTAGTTTGTATGTATGCTAAAAAACAGTTTTTCATAATTTATTCAATGAATATTATTTTCCAGCTTAAGAACTAGGCTTTTTGTTATTATTTGATTATGAAGTGTAATTAGTTTATGTTAGTAATGATGATGTTATTTGAATCCTTTTGTTAATCATCGCATTAGGTCGAAGTTTTGGTTTGGTGAATATGGGTAACTCCTTATGATGTGTGTTATTTTGAACTTGGTGGTTTATTCTTGTTAACGTCACCTGTACTTATGCTGTGATTGTTGGTGTTTAGACTTGGTTATTTGTCAATTTTAGGCTGTGTTAATAGAAAGCAAAATTTAAGTTCATATGCTTAATTGCTTGGTATTACCTACACTTGTTGTTTTTCCTTTTGAGTCGTGTTATAGTTAGTTTTATTGTTTAGAGATATTAGCTGTTTTCTCCATTCTGTTAGTGTGCTAGAGAAAAGTATTCTGTTGTGATGAGCACACGCACCAGCTATTTCCTATTGCTTTAGGACTGTGTTTGTTTTCGAAGTTCTTATGGAGTATTATTTCCTTTAATAGTGCAAAAGATAAGTACTACTAGTTCTAGAGAACTAGTCGGCAGCTGTTCTCATCATAGCACAATACTCTTCTCTGGGGATACTCTAACATAGTGAAAACAATGGACATCTCAGAAGGGTAGAGTCTATAACAACATAACAAAAAGCAACTACGGTGGTCTAACGAATATCAAAACAACACACACCATGGCGCTATGTCCTTTTCACTCTAGTCACACAAGGCTTGGGCTCTTTTGCTCCTTCTGAGGTGAGGCACATGCATAAGACAGCACCAGTGGCTTAGGCACTAAACAATAATGTAGGGTTTGACAGATTTTTTCCCTTGAATCTGTATTAGATATGGGGAGAGGGCAAGTGGTTTGAAGAATCTGCTTACATTCCTAAAATAATGTATTTGGTAGCTCTTTCTGACCTCTTTTTGAATGCTCATTTTACCCCTCTATATGATTTTAGTACTGAAGGAATTGTAGCTAAACAAACAGCTCATTTGTCTAGCCCTTAAACGCATTTGCCTTCCAAGTTCATTGGAATGGCTATCACTTCCTTTTTAACAAAGATGTAACATCCAAGATAAGTAAATAACATGAACAATAATCTAAATACTAAAGTAGGAACTATGATAAATATGGTGTAGTTACAGCATCCAAGTGGTTCTTACTGTTTTCTATAGCATAGAGACCTCGAATTAAGGTAAGAATAATGACTCGCCTGCCATTATTAAGGAAATAATCAATCTTTAATATAGTTAATACATAAAAATGTAAAGTAATAGGAAATTTGTCCATAGAAAAACAAAAAAAATGTGGTGGGAGCTGGCGTTACTAAGCGGAGGAGGTAGGTTGCCAAGCGGCAGCAAGCATTATCGGTCTTCCTTTCCAACCAAGCAATGCATACCCTTTTTGATCATTTCCAACTGTATATCCATCACCACACCTTAAACATTTCATCACATTCACTTGCCGCTCCTTATTTCCAACCACTACCTGAAACCCTGCTCGTCCCAATTGCCGCCTCCATTGATCTGCCCTCTCATGCCTCTCAACTCTCTCTGGTCCCTCATATGCCACTATGTTCCGTATCTCTTCTGCAAAGTGGTTCCTTTCTATCTTTAGTCTTTCCATACTGTTTCTTCCCATGCAAGCCTCTAGTGAATCAAATATAGCCGAATAGTAATGCAGTGACTCTAGAAACCTTCCCAAAAAGAACGGACCGTTATGGTTAGCATCTTGTTCCACTACCGTTAGTAGCGTTGGCCCCAACTTTTTAATCGACTGGAGTATTGTCTTTAAAGACCCTCTACTTTCTTTCACGTATGTATGCAAGTGAAGTATACTATTAACAAACAATGTTTCATCGTCTTTCAAATGTAGTTATCTTTGGTTAACAATTCCGCGGTTGCTGGACCGGCGATCTGGCGGAACTCTAATCTAATTCCAAGTGAATTAGCTTCAGCCGCAACAATCTCCATGCTGGATTCTATCTCTGTCATATCTCCGTGATTTCCTAGAATCCCTGTGATCCGGATGAATTTTGGTGGGACCTCTTGATTTGACGTTGAAGCTAGTGTTTTTACAAGGGAAGGCCACTGTAAAGTGTGTTCCATTCCTAAGCCGAAAATGTGCAAACGGTCTTTCTTGCGGCATGCTTGTACTATGGCGTCATTTGCTGACATGAAGCCGAATTCTATGTATGGTGTGTTTTGGTGAAGTAAATAAAAAGCTTCGATTTTTTCTTCCCTAGTGACATCTGTTGGAAGCGTTACTCCTCCCCAAATGGTACCATTTGCATTCATGTTTGTCTGTAAAAGGGATAACCTTGATTTTAATCCGGTGGCGAAACAATACGACACTCTTTGTAAAGATTCGCCTAACAAGTTGGCTGAGTACCAAATTTGTGAGAGAAGTGTTTCGGCTAATTGTGTGTTTCTGCAACCCACTGCCTCTGCACACGCCAATAGCAAGTGTACTAACTGCAGCCCATCATCAACACCATTTTCCATTGTATGATCCTGATCCTGATCATCCGTTTGGATCATCATGGGAACATCTGTGTGTTCATCAGGCATCAAGAAAGTGTCGGGGTCAAGGTCAAAGTCAATGTCAACGAACGGGTCAAATGGCTGCATTTGGTTCTCTTCAGGTGAAGATAACCAGTCGCCACTAGTATTACCATTGTACTGATCAATGTTAAAGAAATTGTCAACGAATTGGTACTCTTCCATATCAGGAGGATAAACTTGATCATCAAACTGTTGCACAAGCTCCCATGACGTGTGATCATCTGACAGGTATTGGTGTTGTTCCTCAACACGGGCAGACTGTGAAAATTTGCGAATTGGTAGGTGTTGGTTAATGTTGTTGTAAGAGAACCCAAAATGATTTATGGGTTCCATAAAGATTGCTTTTTTGGGTGGTGTATTTGTGCAATAATGTAGCTTAATGTTGGAATTCAAGATTTTAGAGGGTAGTTATCAGATAGAACTAATCAGGGACTTGGAATTTAATGTAATGGGACAACATATAGAGGCTTATAAATTGAACAAAATCTGCAGGCAGGTGGATATCTTAAATATTGTCAACACCCACCTACATAAAGGTAAGCTAGCTAAAGTTAAGGTTAAGGTTATATTAGCACTTTTTGTAGCTTGCATTAGTCGAATCCAGTGTAAAATCATGCACTAAAGGTTTGATCTTTACGTGAAAAAAGACTATTATAATGTCAAATCGTCGTGTTCCTTGTGTCCGTTTGTTCAAGTAATAGAAACCATTGATGTAGCTTTTCGCTTCAGACCATTTGATATTTTCGTTTCGTGGGTTAGTTTCATTTTTGTCAAACAAGTACTATATCAAATAATTCAACAAATTGTTTAACCGAAGTCATATATCAAGTTATATGATGCTGGTTATGAATCCAACACTAAGGTTAAAGACCATTAACACTTTCTGTAGCCCAAAATGGTCGAATCTAGTGAAAAAAACATTCATTATAGGTTTGGTCCCTATACAAATAAGTCGACGAGAAATTTTCGATTTAGAAACTCTCGTGTACCTTTCTTTTTAGATCATTTTTTCTTCTTCTTTTGGAATGGGACAATGATTGAAAATGGTTCAACCAAATTTGTTGGCAGAAGTTTATAATAATAAGAATCCAAGGCTAAGGGAAGGTGCAGTAGGTAGTGTAATTGTGAGCATAAATATTGAAAGAGATGTGTGATTGTGATTGTGATAAAGTCATAGCATTGGGTGAGTCGGCCAACAAGCAATGAGACATTATTAGGTGGCCTATGCTTTAGCAAAATAATAAATGACAAGCCTTGTTGACTAGTAAACATTGTATAGTAGAAGGATTTTGATTCTAAATAAGCATCTTAATTCTTAAATATGTATAATGTTTAACAATCGAGCGAAATTAACTGATAGATATTTGAGTCATTTTAGTGATAACTACAGAAAACCGTGTAAAATCATCGTTGTCCGATGTAGGTTCATGACCATTTGGACTTAATAACACGTAGGTGATGATATATTTACCTTGATCACTTATAAGAAAACTCTAGGTAAGAATCTAAATTACCATAGACATGCCAATAACAACTTATAAGATGACATATTTATCTTGATCACTTATGAGAAAACTTTTACACGTTATACATCTTCCTATAAAATCGTGAATCTTAACAACATAGAGGTGGTTGAGCGATAGCATCTTGGAGCTACAGGAGTATAAGACAAAATAATCTGATAAGGCTTTTACCATTGAAGTGCGAGAATCCCATCCCTTTGAACAAGTGTTATTTGCTGGTAGGATGATTTCCCCAATGTAGAACGACATTGTCCAATACTCCAATAATATTAAGCTTTGTATATTGTGCTTGTAGTTTTCCTCCATCGTCATTCTACTAATTAACTAATGAAAAGAAACAAAATGAAAGGTATGCTAAATAATAATTTTCAATATCAGCCAATGGTAAGATGTGTCTTAGTTTCCAACACCCTCAGCTGGCAACAACACAAACACTTTTAACTTATTCAAACATGCTTTAACTCTAAAAGCTATGATGTGTTTGCCAGCTTAAATCTATCAAGACTTTTGCGCAACTAATCCATTAGTTTCTTGAAGCAGATGTGCCTATCGCGTGTCTTGAGGATGAAGATATTTTGGACGAATGAATGTGTCCATATATTTCATTTTCAATATAAGTGGTTTATGTTTTTAACATAAAAATGAGCTTTTATAGTCAGAAATTGCATCATCTACCATAGTATACAAGTGGATTAAAAAAATTGGAAATTGCCACTCACTACGCTACCAACCTAGTTGTTGTAGCAACCACATATTCAAAGAAATAGTGCATTAGACTCATAAATTTGGTACAACCAACCTGACTACAGAAATTGCCGACAGTTAACTTATGTATCAACAACCAAAAAAAGAAGTTTAATTCATTAATCAGCCTGCAGGCGCAAACCAGAATAAACGGCTTTCCTAAATAGAGGATGAACACCTTCTGTTAGTACTTCCGCCTCTAACTTGTCCATGTGTGGCCATATCTGTTCAATACAATACTTTCATTACTTGCAAAAACAGGTGAAACTAGTAATCGCATTAGCGTTAAAAGGAATTTATAATATCTGATACGGTTAAAAGCAGTTTGATACTCATACTTTTGTCCAGTTGTCGGGTTCAACCCAAGAAATTTTCTTTGGCATCCTTTTTTTTCCACATTGTTTTCGTCTCTTAACTTTTATTGCCTTATTCAACCATACAAATTTTTTACATGTAACCAGTTTGATCAGTCATTTTTTGATGAGTTGGAAATTTTATTTTCTTTTCATTTCTTCGTTTTCTGCTATCATTAGTATTGATATAATTAGAAGATAATCATAAAATTTATAATTTTAAATAGCCAAAAAAAAGTTGAAGGACGAAAACTATGTGAAATAAAAGTTGAAGGCGGGTGAAATATATGAGAATTAACCATTACTAAATGAACTTTATATCTGAAAACTATGTGAAATAAAAGTTGGAACCCTGGGGTACACGGGCGGAACCCATCGGAGGATTCCGCCATATCCGCCAGACCTGCAGTTTGTTTTACTATAAATACCAAGCCACTTGTTTGTTTTGAGTAATCACTTTAGGATATATATTTTCATATACTCTCTTAACTAACTCAGTAACATTTGACTTGTGTGATCCTCTTGTGTAGCAAGGGACTTAACAAGATCATTCAAGAAGTTATAAGCTTCAACTCTAAAGTTGCAAGACTTGTTAGCTTTGTTGTGTATAAGCTTTGGTAGTTTATACTTCATTTGTATCATGTGTGTAGAAGTGATTGGTTAGTATTTTAGGCCTCAAAATACATAGTGTGTCGGGAGTTGTTGTACCCTTGTAAAAGAACTAACGGGAGTGGTTGTACCATTGGTAAAGAACTCGACATCTAGCTTAGTGTCGGTAAAAGTATAAGCGACGATGGGAGTGGTTGTACCCTTGTAAAAGAACTCGACATCTAGCTTAGTGTCGGTAAAAGTGTAAGCGACGTTGTAAAGGTTTCTCCACCGGGAAAGGAGCTTGTTGATTAGTGCTTATAACTCTCGAGTTGGAAACTCGGGGCGTGGATGTAAGGCAAGGAAAAAGAGTCCTTGTAGCCGAACCATGATAAACAATCGTGTTGTGGTTTGATCGTTTCTTTCTTTATCTTTGTTTATTACATATTGTCTTTTAGTTAGAATTGCTAATCACACGTAAAGCTTTTCAAAGAATTAAACAAGTAAAGTTGTGTTTATATCTTTAAACAAACATAAAGCTTTTCAAAGAACTAAACAAGTAAAGTTAGGATTGTTATTCACACGTAAAGCTTTTCAAAGAATTGAACATGTAAAGTTGTGTTTATATCTTTAAACAAACGTAAAGTTTTTAAAGATAATCAAGTTAAAAACATTAAAAAAAAGCGGTAAACTATTCAACCCCCCTTCTAGTTTTCCACAATAACCTCATTATTAGGACTTTTGGTACTTAATATATGAATGAATGTGTGGGATTAAAGATTGGTGAAATGATGAGAAAAGCACAAGAAAAGGATAACTTTGTGAACATATGTGGAAAAGATATAGTTTGGACTAAAGCACGCCGGTCATAAGTGAAAAGAGCACCGCTTACGGGTATCTTTGGTCAGCTATGTAACTACGAGTAAAATGTGAAGTACGCCGGTTATATATCACATAAGCGCCGGTTACGTGAAGAGAAGGTCGCCGGTTTTATATCGGATGTGCGGCGTATTTCTCATGGCAATTATCTTTTCTACATTAATGAGCTACTTCAATGATGAGGCCGATCACTTGCCTATCATAACTCACCAGGGACATGCTAGGGCAACATTTTACACTATAAATAGGAGTGCAAATTGGAGGTTTAGACACACCACAACAAAGAATCATATCTTGATCTTTTAGAAGTAGTTTAGTAGTGGTTTGCACCAAAACCACTAGCTAAGGAGTTGGAGTCAGTACTACACTTGGAGAAACACCTTGGAGCACGAGAATCTTTGGTATAAACTCGTTGTTATAATGGAATTACCTGTTTACATATTTTACTTTATCATAAGTGTGGAGTAGTAACTTTATGTGTATTTGAGGCACTTCTGCCATGATTATTATAAGAATTAGATCATGAATATTGAATCTATAATGTATGCATTTGATATGTCATTGTTTTGTCTCTTATCATTTGTCTTGATTGGTCATTGTGATTGCTTAAAGGTCAAAAGATTCAATCATGTTGATTATATTATAAATTGTCTGTCTATAACAAATCATTATTCTGCTTGTGAGAATTGCTTAGTAAAACAAATGATGACATTGACTATGACACGTTTAAAGGCTAGTCTCATGGCTAACGGCTTGACAAGAGGAAATGCATATTTGATACTTCATACTTGGACCACACTTTATGCATTCGGTGTATATAGAATCAAAGGCCGAAAGGAGATTCTTTTACATAGGATAGACATACTAGTTTACATGATCAACCATCATGCTTTACTTCTATGCTTTGTCCATGTAACTTCTGTGATATTACTTCTTATGATTCTCATGATCTCAGCCTTGAATAAAAATACTTTTGAATCAATTGGGAAAAATAATACAAAAATCTTAAATCCAACAAACACGGTTTTAGTGATAAGTGACAATCATTGGAATCTAATTTTGTTAATCATAGCTAGCATAAGGAATCATTACCTCTCTTGGGATGACCTAGTCTTACCTAAACCTTTACTATATACGGGGGTTATACTTTACCCGTGTGTTTTGTGTATTAAGGAATCGGTAGAACTTGTTATTATAAATTTAAAGCTTTCGAAACACATCAGTAGCTATGCTCCCATTGTTTATTAGAGCAATCCAATTGGACGGTAGTTGCCCTACCCATTATTATTCTGTGTGGTCTGATCAGAGGGTTCGATTACCCATTATTGTTTATGTGGATCGTGGGCACGTTCCGTCCCGATTGTTTCCTTATGATGCATTGTTGGTTGATTGATGGAGATTGCATGCTAGATTGTATAATAACTAGTCTTAATGTCATGCTATGTTTTATAATCACAACGAACTGGTTGCCTTGAGTAATACTGTGTGTCTTAAACCTATGAATCTCACCAACATTATGTTGATGTTTTTAAGCATCATTTTCAGGTGAGCTTTCTAAGACTAATGTAGAAGGGAGTGACTAGACGAGACTTTAGTTGCATTGAGAATGATTTTTCTTTATGTTTTGATTATGAATTTGTTTGATTTTGATTGTGATACTTTAATGTTTTTTTACTAGTACTTTATGTTTTATTGAAGATGCTTTTGAAGTATTGTTTTGGTTATATTCTTTTAGGGTATTGTTACGACACCTTATGTCTGTACATTGCTCTATTTATTTGCATGTAGTAATTCTCTATATAGACATCATGTGTTGTGATGATATTCATGAAGTTACACTCGTGTTTCCGCCTTGGCGAGGTATGACATAAACTAACGTGTTTAGCCCTTAGGCTTTGCGTTGTTGCCCAACAAGACTTATGCAATTACGGTGCAACAATTCCCCCTAATTGTTTGTCTTGTTCTTCGAGTCTTCATACTCTTCTCCGCGTTAGTATCACCAAATGCCAACAAACTTTCTGTTTTTCTTTCGATGTTCACCCAAGTTGTTTGTTGTTGTTGTCTCGTTGTTGTTTACTTGTCCAAATCAATTACCATTCCACAAAACTACTTGGCTTCTTCCCTTTCTTTTGTGTCGAATCAAATTTTCTGCTCCACAACCAAATGAGTATCCTTCTTTTCCTTCCGGTGTTACTAACTTGTTCTCAAATTTGTATCTTCTCCTTTTTGTGTTGACTTGAATTCTTACTCCACAATCCGTGCCCTAGAACTCCTTTTTTGTTCTCGGCATTGTTCCAAACAACCAAACGTTTCTCGTTGTTGTTTTCTTTTATCTCGAATTCCAAGTCCTCTTCCAAAAAACCTTTGAAATCTTCTCGGTATTCTTTTCCAAAAAAAAAAAAAAAAAATCTTCTTTCACATTGCCTTCTAAACTGACTCCAAACTGTGTTTTGCTGCCCATTTCTTCATTCTGTGACTCTTCTGTTCCTGCATCTTCTTGGTCTTTGCCCTCTGGATCTTTTACAATAGCAGTCCCACTCTTAACCATTTCTTTCTTGGACTTCTCATGCCAAGGCACCCTTGCAGTTTCATAGTACACTTGTCATGTCAATGAACCTCTTATAGCAATCTTTTACTGCTTCCTATTCACCATCTGTCAGGCCTTGTAAATTTGCAATGGTCTTCCATTTGTCACCGAGTCTCTTTCGTTCCAACGTGTTCCTTGGTGTCTTTTCCCTTCTAAGCCTTTTGATCTTCTTTATCAAAAACTTGAATCAAAACTTGTAATCTTGCAACCCTTATTTCTGATGCCACTTCCCAAGTTTTGAACCTTTGGCTCTGATGCCAATGTAGAATCGTTGCACACGTTTATTCATGACTTCCAGGATCGAATACAATACAAGATTGACAAGAAATGATTCTACATTATAAACAACATAATCTGTTACATTGTATATTTGACACACTTTAAAATGTATACATATACATCTATTTATAGCCACCGAACCATCATGTCTTTTCATGAATTGGTGTAACTGAAATAACTAACTTGTAACTACCAATAACTAACTTTATAACTACCATAACCGCTTCTAACTACCTTTAACTAACTAGCGGTTATTAACTAACAAACTAACGTGTTTAGCCCTTAGGCTTTGTGTTGTTGCCCAACTAGACTTATGCAATTACGGTGCAACACGGGCCTCTGGTAATTGTTAGCTTGTTTTACATGTTCGCCATGACAGTGAACCGTACTATCGGATATATGAAGAAATACAAATATGTCTCATTCAGCATTGGTAAACAGGTGAGTAAATCATTACATTTTCTTGCTGTAATGAAATGAAATTGGTTTTTTTTTAACAGAAATACGGAGGTAAGATCTTGTCTTCATCAGGTAGCAGCGGTGGCCAGTGGATCTTAAGCATATTGAAGGGTGGTTATTAGTTATTATCATTGGAGTGGTTAGTATAAAACATTAATGAATCACCATCGTGATTCATTACTGTTTAGTAGTTAAATTTTCGTTGTTGATCATATTGGATGTGAAACTGTCAATTCGTTTGTGTTTTTATAATTTCATGTCTGGCAACAAAATTTGACCCATATTTATAGATGACATGATTTATTTACGTCAAACCACTTTTTTCATTCCATTTTTGCGGCAAATGGATTTATTTTATGATGCACATATAGTGAGGATGAAGATGATCAGATCTGACAACACTGGGTTTTTGGTTTTTGAATAACTGAAATATGTTCACAGGAAACGGCGGCCGGCAGAGTAGATGTGGGTCGCTAAGATGGACATTGGTACGAATTTGAACGTTGAGTATTCATAGTGGTAATTACCTTAATAACTATGAATTATTAACATGATGATTTGCGCATTTAGAACGTAATTGGTCATAATTTTTTAGACTTTACCCGTAGAATGATGTTCTTCCATGTGCTCTCTTTTCCTACTAATTTTCATTAAAATGTCTTTTTGTTTATTTTATTATTACTTTCTCTGTCACGAATTATTTTATTTTATCGAGGCTACAACTGACCATGACTACCTTGTCCGTATCAATACATTTCACACTTGCTAGTTGCCTACAAAGAATAAGAATCCATCAGTTGACTCCCCGGTGGCGTATCCAATTCATCAATCGCAACTTGGAGATTATCTATTTGATCATTTTCCTTGATATATTTGCCAAAACTATAAAATGTCTTCCATAGAAGTTTTTGACCACCTTAGAGTTCCACTTGAAGCTATAAAACAGGCCACCAACAACTTTGGTGAAGAAAACTACATCAGTCGAGGTGGATTTGGGAAGGTTTACAGAGGAGAACTAGTTTTCTTGGGTAAGCAGGTCATGGTTGCTGTAAAGCGATTAGATCCATCACTTGGACAAGGAACTCCTGAGTTTTGGAAAGAGATCATGATGCTTTCACTTTACAGACATGAGAATATTGTCTCTCTCTTGGGCTTTTCTGACGAAGATGGTGAGAAACTTCTTGTATATGAGTATTTACCTAACAAAAGCCTTGACATGTATCTTAGTAGTTCTCATCTCTCATGGATCCAACGCCTTCACATATGTATTGGGGCAGCTTCTGGGCTAGAGTATCTTCACAACCCTGGTGGTACCACACAGAGACTGTTGCACCGTGATATCAAGAGCTCCAACATCTTGCTGGATGAAAACTGGAATGCCAAGATTTCAGATTTTGGCCTCTCCAAATTCGGACCAGCTAACCAAGAATACACATTTCTTTTCTCGTATGCAGCAGGCACGTTTGGGTATTGTGATCCACTTTATATGGATACTGGTTTCTTGTCAAAAGAATCTGATGTCTATTCTTTCGGGGTAGTGTTATTCGAAGTCCTGTGTGGCAGACTTAGTGTGGCTAATTATGGAGATAGTCGCCGATTTCTGTCAAGATGGGCACAAAATTGCTACGAAGAAAAGAAAATAGGCACAATTGTGCTGGATTGTCTAAAAGAGAAGATTTCGCAAGATTGTTTGCATAAATTCACAGATATTGCGTATCAATGTCTACGCAGAAATCGCAAAGAACGTCCACTAGTAGGCGAGATAGTGACACAACTAAAAGTTGCACTTCATTGTCAATTGCTTGCTACTCATTTACAGTCTGGTGGTGAGCCACATAATTTTGTCTCAGAATCAGTTGGAAGTACAATTCTCGCTGATGATGATTCTGTCATTAATGGACCGGAGACCAACATCACTGAAGAGGAACAATATCTGAAGGATACACTGGCTGCTTATAGGAGGACTGCTGATGCTGCAGCACGCATACAGGCTGCATTTAGGGAGCAATCATTTAAATTGAAGTCAAAAGCAGTTGAGTTTGCTAATACAGAAGATGAAGCACGCTGTATAATAGCGGCTATGAGGATTCAGCATGCTTTCCGTAAGCACGAAACTAAGAAACAAATGGCTGCTGCTGTCCACATACAGCACAGGTTTCGTACTTGGAAAATAAGAAAAGATTTTTTGAATAAGCGCCGTCAGGCCATCAAAATTCAAGTAAGAATCTAAATTCGGTTTATCCATCTTTTTTTCATTTTTTAAATCTACCAGACAATTGAGTCATTTGTAACCCTATCGGGTAGAGGTGGTGATTTTGGAGAATTTCTTACCAAATGGGCCAATTTGGGTTATGTTTTATCTCTACCGATCCATTGGATAAAAAAATAAAGTTAGCAAAAAAGGGAACACATCAAACAGGTCAATGGTCATTCAACTGTTTCATATGTCCCGTTTTAGTCATTGTGTCTATTCTGTACATCTAAGTCATTTAAAATTGATTATAAAATGTTAAATCTATATTGTTACATATCAATTTTTAATGACTGGGATAGTACCTAAAATTTGACAATGAAAAAGTAGGTGTGTCATTAATTCAGAAATACCCTTTTTTCTATTGATAATGTAGACTGAAGTTGGTTTACTATCTTACATTTTCTTGCAAAAAAGATGTGTCTTCTCTTTTAGAAGGATCCTCATTATTAACTGGACATATAGTTAGCCGCCTAAGTGCCTAACATACATAAAAGATACAGATTTAGCCTAGTCAATAAAACAGCTTATATACATATCCTAATTTAGGTCAAGATAATCATTACAAATAATGATACATGATACCTTTGACATTACTGATTTGATTTGGTACTTCATTTCTCAATTGGATGTCTTTAGGTTTCAACAAGGAACAATGCAACTCCATCTATTGATCTTTCTCGAGATGATCTTGATATTAGCTCGTTGCAGGTATAAGTAACAATACTATCAAACTTTTGTTATGATTCCTATAAGTCTATCTATGCGTAGGCACATAGAACCTCTAACAATAGATGAGTACGTGCATGCTAACTTATTCCTTTTGCTTTATGATCATCATGAGCTTTAATGCATCAAATAAGTTTTTCTATTGATTATTTATTATTCTCGTCTAGCTTTTGGTGGGTTGTTATGCGAAAATGTAGGGTGGGAAAATAATGCATATTGCTCGACTTCCCATGCCTTTAAAAATAAACTAACTTAAACATTGAAGGGTTACTTCTCTTGTGACAGTCGCACATTTAATTATATACTCTTTGTGCTCTTTCGTCTTAGGGAAACAAGTCATCTCTAATACTCTATAGCTATTCGTTGTTGGTGCATTGTATGTTTGTATAATTGTATGTGTCAACTAAAGCATGTCTACTCAATACTGAGTCTAATCATGCACATATTTTATCACTTAAAATGAAGCACATGCGCATTGAAGTTGTTAGATGACATCAGTTGTAATGTCAAAGCTTTGCTATTATGAAAGTTTAATGCATTCATATGTGCTTCTTGCTACAGATCATAAGAAATGAAGATATTGAAGAATTAAGGGAACTTGGTTTCAGTACCTAGTACCATGTACCATGGGAAATGGAGGGGAAAAGATGTCGCAATCAAGCGCATCACGAAGAGCTGCTTTGTGGGCCAATCATCTGAGGAAGAAAGTTTAGTAAGAATCATCATTATCATGTCTCCCTTCAATTATTTAGTTATCCATTTGTCATCTTACATTATGTTTATCTTATTCTAGACCATTGAGTTTTGGCGCGAAGCTGATATTCACTCAAAGCTTCATCATCCCAATGTATTGGCATTTTATGGTGTAGTACAAGATGGGCCTGATGGAACGTTAGCTACCGTCACAGAGTTTATGGTTGATCGCTCACTACGGCATGTCCTATTTCGCAAAGATAGGTAACCATTCCACACTTCTACCTCTGATTCAGTCGATTCTTTCTTCTATTATTATACCGATACCCAAAAACAAATTCAACTAGTCAGTTCTATATCTTAAGGCTAATTACATAGAAAGTTAGGTTACTTTCCCCACAAATAAAGTCACAAATTTTTTTTATAAAAAGAAAATCTTTTTATTTGTTTATTTATTTCGATTTAGTGTAACTTTGCAGTCGACTCATGATGTGTTGATAGCTTAGACCATGTTCATTTTTTATTTTATTTTTTCTACATGGTGCTGAGGAACCACTTTATCAGCTAAGGGCGAAACTTTACTTAAAATTGAATTTCTGGACGAAAAGAGCTTGGTACATGAAACAAATATTGAAAAAAGCATAGGTGTATTATCAACCTAAGTATGTGCAGAATTGGTTAATAACTTATCTATCCTCTATGTGATTTATAGGCATCTTAATCGCCGCAAAAAGCTTATAGTCGCGATGGATGCAGCCTCTGGGATGGAATATTTGCACTCCAAGAACATTGTCCATTTCGATCTGAGATGTGACAATCTTTTGGTTAACATGAAGAATTCTTCACGCCCTGTTTGCAAGGTTATCACAAAAAAAAAATGTTTAATATTCTTCTGCTACTCAATTCTTTTTTTGTGCTTTTAATGGCGTTTTAACCCCATGCTTATGTAGGTAAGTGACTTTCGACAGTCTACAATCAAGCGGAACACTTTGATTTCTGGTGGAGTTAGGGGAACCCTACCATGGATGGCTCCGGAGCTTATGGATGGTGAAAGCAATAAAGTTTCTGAGAAGGTAAATATGACCCTCTACATTTTTGTTTGTGTTATGTAACACAACTGTTATTTATGGTTTGAACATTTTCTTTCTAACTATTGTGATGCAAAAGGTTGACGTTTACTCCTTTGGGATTGTGTTATGGGAGATTCTTACTGGCGAGGAGCCATATGCAGATATGCACTATGGTGCAATCATAGGTGAGGGTTATGTGATTTATTGTCATTCTTTTAGCCTTTTGAACTTGAGCCGTGTATTTGCTTATATGTTGATAGCATCTATTAAATTTGTGACTTAATGAGTCTTAGCATTTGACCAAGCCAGAAATTAGCTACATGTCCATGAAAAAAACAAAAAATAAATAAAGGAAATAAGTGGAAGAAGAAAATCTCAAAGGTGAACCATGTCATGTGATACAAATGGCTTCCAATTTTTTTTTTTTTTTTTTTTTTTTTTTTTTCCTATTTAGGTAAGGGATAATTACCAAAATAGATCGTTGACTTTTTGACTAGTCACTTTTTAGACTTTCAAATTTCATTTTCCAAAATTAGATCGGGCAACTTAAAAAATTGAGCAACTCAATATAAACGCGACACGTGTTCAAAAAGATTCTAGAATATTCCAAAAAGATTCTAGATTCTGTACTATAGATTCCAAAAAGATTCTAGATTCTGTACTATATTAATAAAAAATTTGACACGTGTCGCACATATATGAAGGTTGCTCAGTCGCCAAGTTGCCCTGATCCGCCGGAGGAAAGTGATTTAAAAACATCTATTTAAGGAATGTGCTTTGGGCGACTGATCTATTTTGGTAATTATCCCTATTATTAAAACCTTACATAATGAGTTTTGTTGTAACTAAACAGATTATCTAAAAAATTTAATACAGTATTGATTATTGTAACTTCAACTTGTAATAACACGCTTTATACATCTGGTCCAAAGAGCAGTTCAAAACACTCCTTTATACATCTCTACTTACACGAAAGTATTTCTGCAGTGGGCATTGTGAATAACACGCTTAGAGCATTAGGTATCGTGGTGCCATCCCGTTAGTGCCGTGGTGAAAAGAGATACCACATCAGCACTTTTCTCTATAACACTAGAATTCATCACAACACCAAAAAACCCCTCCCTCCTATAACATCAGTTTCTGGTGCCGTCGTGCACCTTTGGACCCCGCATAATTTATTTTTTCTTACTTTTTATCATTTATTTAAACAAACCAACAAATTTAACTAAATTGAAATTTCATTAATTGAAAAAACTACGTTACAAAAAATAAAGGATACAAAATATTGTCTTATTACAAAAATATTGTATAACCATGCAGTAAAAAAAAAGAAAAAAAAAAAAAAAAAGCTACACGTGACACATATCTATACTTATCCTCATTCTTAATTCTTGAATTATCTACTTTTTTGAACAAGAATTATCTCATTCACTCCTCTCCAACCATCATCATCTACAACAACAATGGCAGCAACCAAGGTATCTCTCACAAGCACCATGGCAGATTTCACAACAATGGCAGCAACTAAAAACCCAGCCCACCATCATCAGTAAGTCGATCCACAAACTAAAGAAACGGGATAACGCAAAAATAAAAAGGAAAACGCGAGGCTCGGTACCGTGCTTGCGCCATCCCGTTGCGTTTTCCGGGACCATTTGGGCTGGTCGTGACGGCTCAAGACGCGAAAACGCTAGCCACGGTGTGGAGCTCGCGCCGTCCGGTCGCGTTTTGCCGGAAAACAGCAGCCTTGGCGCTGGGTACCGAGGCCTCTTAGACCCACAATTCCAAGTGATTGTGATCCTGAGTGGAGAAGACTAATGGAGCTATGTTGGGCCACTGATCCTGCGGCAAGGCCGTCCTTCACTGAGATAACTAATCAATTACGTGTAATGTCTGGTGCCTGCCAAAGTAAAGGCCACTTAGAATGATTTCCTACTGTTTGACTCTCTTCAAATGGTCATATATACAAACATTATATATATACAAACATGGTATACTTTATCAGAGTTAGGATCAAATGAGAAGATTAATTAAAATGAGAAGGGTGAGAAGAAACCACAGCCACATACTACTTTATCATGCATAAACTCACATTATTATTAGCGTTAATTCTCAAATGAGGACTTTTTGTGGATTGGAATTCCCACCAATGACTTTTTTAGCTAGTGTTCCCAATTTAGTCAAGTGCTAATGTGCGATCGTGCGATTCCCACTTTTTTAATAATAAAGTACAGTGTTTTCTCATATATTCTCCATTTTGTCTTATTATTAAAGGTATTAAAAGACTATAATACCCTCATCTTTAAATAAAATAACTAACAACATCTCTATTAAGTATTTTTCACAACAATCAACACCACATATCAACACAGATCTCCCATCACCACATATCAACACCACCATCACCACCACAGATCTGCCATCACCACAACAGATCAACACAACCACCACCATAAAAACGAACACCAAAACACGACAACTAGCTTACCAAAACTTACCAAAACTTAAAAAACTTAAAAACGGATCTAGCTTACGGATCTAGCTTACGGTGAGTGTATCACTCTACACTCACGGATCTAGCTTACCCACTTACCAAAACTTAAAAACGAGCAAGTGACGGCGGTGGTGGCGCGTTAGGGGTGTTCCGGTGGGAGCTAGGAGCTAAAACGCTCCAGAAATGATGTAAACACACCGATCTATCGATTCGGTGAACAAAATACTTCGCCGGAAAATTTTCCGGTAGGCGGCGCCGGAATCTGCTAGTGCTCGCCGGAATCTGCTAGTGCACACCAAGAACCCACCTAAAACGATATATATAAATGAAACACCAATGTCTATCAACAACAAAGAATGGGTTACATGAACATGAAGAGATGAAATAAAAAGATAGTAGATAAATAAAAGATTTATTTCTTAAAAAGTTCTGGAAAAAAAATCTTGAATCCGGAAATAAAAGGGAAGTAGCACATTAGCACATTTAATAGGTACAAAATCGCACATTTATTTGACTTATAAAACTAAGGGTAAATAAGTAATTTTTGTCTGGACACATGGGGGACAAGAGATAGTGGGTGGGACACATGTCAAGAAACTAATGGGATCGCACGATCGCACATTAGCACTTGACTAAATTGGGGACACTAGCTAAAAAAGTCATTGGTGGGAATTTCAATCCACAAAAAGTCCTCATTTGAGAATTAACGCTTATTATTACTATTGTTATTGTATTGTTTCTGTTGGTTGTTTAGCTGCAAAACAGTCCCAGATTAGGGTTAAGATAATCAATAAAGGTACCGGATATTCACTTGAAATCGTGGTATCACTTTCCAATAGAAACTATTCGACCCTATGTCTGGGTTACACGAATATCTCTATGGGATAAGACCAAGTGATGTTCTTGCTTTAGGCACAAACCAAGAACCAGATGCGTATAGAAGTGTTTAGGGTTTTGTGTTAATCGTGTTGTAAAACATATATCCATGCAGAATGATGTGACCTCTATTTATAATAGAGAATACTCAAAACCCTAGCCCATGGAATTATGTATAATTAACGGCCCATTAATTATATCATAATACTTTTCATAATAGTCGGGATCAGTGGTTATCAGTGGAAACATTATCACTAGCAGTGGTAATGTTAACACTATCAGTGGTAACTATAACCCTTGCAGTGAAAACAATAACCCTTGCAGTGGTAATATTAACACATCAGTGGAAACACACTAGAAGCTGAATCTACTATCAGTAGAATCATACTTCAGTGGAATCACACTATCAGCAGTAGAATCAACTAGCAGCAGAATCAGCTAGCAGCAGATTCACAACACTAGCAGCAGAGTCTACTAGCAGTACCTTGATCAAGCAGTACCTTGATCAATACATAACCACTATTGAGTCAGGGGATTCAGTGACCAAATGGGTGTATACTCCATACCTCCAAACCCATTACCAGGTGTGAATTGATCCCTCAAGTGCACTAAATTTACTAACAATCCTCCCCAAATTTAGTTCACTACCTTTGCATGAAAATTCAAACACAAACCAAAACAAGTGCATAAATGAAAATATCCTGAGGATTGAATTTCCACATTAGTACATATACTTTCAAATATTCGAGAATCAGGGTGTTCTAAGAATTGAACCCTTCAACCCATTTGAATACCTGATGATAAATACACACAAGTTTTCAAACACTAAAATACTCCTGACACTATACAAGCCATGTGTCCATATCCAATTCATAAATGTTGTAAAAGCTAAAAGTCCAAAGCTTCCTGAAGCGGCAAAACTTCAACATTTACATAGGTGGTTCATCTTTAATTCATGCGCCTGCTCAGCATTTTTTCAAAGAAAATTAACCATTAAGAAGTGAAGACTTCATCCTCCTTTCAGCAGGTAACAAGCACAACCTTGGAATGTTTGTAATACATGTGCTTCAGTCCACCAAATGATCAGCTTTCCATATTGAACTCAGCTTCCAAGTTTCCTCAGAAGGGAGTTGGGTATCCTTGCATTCAGTGACTAAGTTGGACTTAAACCCATCCCTTTAAAAGACTTCAAAACCAAGTCTCTAGCCAAACCCTTCGTCAAGTGATCAGCTAAGTTTTGTTGAGATTTAACAAACACTATAGATACCACCCCATTCATGATAAGTTCACGAATCATGCTATGCCTGACACCTAAGTGTCTAGACTTCCCATTGTACATCTGGCTATAAGCTTTTGCCAATGTAGCAGCACTATCACAACGGATAGAAATAGGTGCTATAGGTTTAGACCACAATGGAATCTCAAGAAGCAAGTTTTTCAACCATTCAGCTTCTTTGCCAGCAGCAGCTAAAGCCACAAATTCAGATTCCATGGTTGAACTGGTAATGCAAGTTTGTTTCTTGGATGCCCAAGAAATTGCACCTCCACCAAGTAGGAATACCCAGCCACTAGTAGACGAATTGTCTTCAGTGTTACTGATCCAACTTGCATCAATATATCCTTCTAATACTGAAGGATAACCAGTATATGAGAGACTATAATCCATAGTTCTCTTCAAATACTTAAAGACCCTCTGAATTGCTTGCCAATGATGAGCACTAGGATTACTAGTATACCTGCTCAGTTTACCCACAGCAAAAGCAATATCAGGCCTTGTACAAGTCATGGCATACATCAAGCAGCCAATCACCCTAGAATACTCAAGTTGAGATACAGCTTTGCCAGTATTAGGCATTAGCTTCTCACTTGTATCCATAGGAGTACTCACTGGAGTACAATCAAAGTAATTAAATTTCTTTAACACCTTCTCAATGTAATGAGACTGAGAGATAGAAATTTTGTTACTTTTATGTTTAATCCTAATGCCAAGGATAACATCTGCCTCCCCCATATCCTTCATGAAGAACTTTGATGACAAAAATTCTTTTGTAAGATCAACTTGATTTTGGTCAGTGCCAAAGATCAACATGTCATCAACATATAGACAAATGATGACTCCTTTACCAGATTCATCAAATTTGCTATATACATATTTGTCAGCCTGATTAAGTAAATAACCACTAGACAAAACCACTTCATCAAACTTTTGATGCCATTGCTTAGGTGCCTGTTTTAGTCCATAAAGAGACTTAATCAGTTTACACACCTTGTTTTCATTGCCAGGCATGATGAAGCCCTGAGGTTGGTTCATGTAAACCTCCTCATCTAAATCACCATTCAAGAAAGCTGTCTTCACATCCATCTGATGAATAATCAGATTGTGAATTGATGCCAAAGCAATTAGCAATCTTATGGTACTGATACGTGCCACTGGAGCATAAGTATCAAAGTAGTCTATTCCTGACTTTTGTTTAAAGCCTTGAATAACTAATCTTGCCTTGAACTTTTCAACAGTTCCATCTACCTTCATTTTCTTTTTGAAAATCCATTTGCTACCTAGAGGTTTGCAACCAGGTGGTAGATTAGTCAACACATAGGTGTTATTGCCCATGATAGAGTCCATCTCATCATTAATTGCTTCTTTCCAAAAAGCAACATCCTGGGACTTCATTGCTTCTTCAAATGTTTTGGGATCATCCTCCACAATGAAGCAATAAGAGTATTGGTCAGAGACCTCACTCCTTGTACCTTCAATTAAGTATAATTGAAACTCATGTCTAAATGATTTTGGAGTCCTCACCCTATTGCTCCTTCTGAGCTCAGGTTCAGGTTGTTGTTCCACAACCTCAGCAGGAACCTCATCAGCAGGAACCTCATCAGTAGGAACCTCTGAAACACCATTGTCATTGGTTCCATTTGAAATCCTTTGACTTGGTCTAGGGATAGATGAGAATCTGTTCTCATCAAAGATTGCATCCCTTGATTCAATTATTGAGTTAATTGAAACAGACTCATTAGGTTCTATAACATAAAACCTATATGCCTTGGAATGCTCAGCATATCCAACAAAGATGCATTCAATGCCTATTTCACCCAAAGTTTTCTGCTTTGGATCAAGGAGTCTTACAACAGCCCTACAACCCCATATCCTAAGATAATTAAGGTTAGGTTTCTTTTTAGTCCACAATTCATAAGGGGTAACTTTGTTCCTTTTGTTGGGAACCCTATTTAATAAATAGCAAGCTGTTAACATAGCTTTACCCAAGAACCCTTGACTTAACCCTGAATAGGACAACATGGAATTAACCATCTCCTTCAGCACCCTATTTTTCCTTTCAGAAATACCATTTTGCTGAGGAATATAAGGGGCAGTCGTTTCATGGATTATACCAACAGACTGAAAATACAGAGTATCCATGTACTCACCTCCCCTATCAGTCCTTAATCTTTTGATCAAAGAACTTTGTTGCAATTCAACTTCAGTTTTAAATACTTTAAATTTATCTAATGCTTCATCTTTAGAATGTAATAAATAAACATGACAAAACCTAGAAGCATCATCAATAAAAGTCACAAAGTATTTTTTATTCCCCAAAGAGGGAGTAGCATGTAAATCACAAAGGTCACTGTGAATTAACTCCAAAAATTTAGTTTCACGTTTTACTCCTTGAAAAGGTTTCTTAGTTATCTTGTTCAACATACAAGTTTTACACTTTTCAGTGTTCATATCAAAGGCTGGAATTAATCCATCCTTAGACATATCTTGCATTCTTTTAAAATGTACATGGCCAAGTCTTGCATGCCATAGGTTTGAATCATTAAGTTTAGATGTAGATATAAAAGCAGAATCAATATTATCATGAACAATATTAAGTCTGAACATTTGATTACATAAATAACCAAAACCAATAAAAACACCATTTTTAGATAAAACAAACTTATCAGATTCAATAACCTGTTTATAACCACAATTATTCAAAACACTACTAGAAACCAAATTCTTTCTAATATCAGGAACATGTAAAACATTAAATAACGAAACACTCTTTCCAGAACTAAACTTCAACTCAACACATCCTTTTCTATGCACCAGGGCAGTTGACTCGTTTCCCATGTGAAGAATAGAACCATCATTCATTGACTTGTAGGTCTTGAACCAGCTTCTATCTTTACACACATGAATTGTAGCTCCAGAGTCAACCCACCACGCAACATCATCATCCTGCACAAAGTAAATGTCAGATATATATGTAACATAATAAATCTTAAAAGACTTATTAAACACATTCTGACCTTTCAGAGAATTGGTGTTACTATTCCCTCCACTTGTGCCTGATCCATTTGATTTGTTTCCAACTTTACCACCCTTGCAATCTTTCCTGAAGTGTCCAGGTTTCCCACACTTCCAACAAGTCACCTTAGGTTTCTTATTAGGATCAGATTTGGTGTTATCTTGATGCTTACGCTTGCCCTTGTTGTCATTGTACTTGGAGGAGTTATTATGCTCCACCATATTGACAACTGATGGACCAGTAGCAGTGCTACTCTTTGGCTTGTCAATGTCTTGAGCCTTGAGTGAATCCTCAATGCGCAAGTGACTGCCCAACTCAACAAGAGTTAACTCCTCCCTCTTATGCTTAAGCATATGCTTGAATTCTTTCCAAGAAGGAGGTAGTTTATCGATGATACAAGAGACTGAAATAGCCTCATCCATGTTCATCTTGTGTTGTGTGAACCGACCAAGTATACTAAGAAGTTCATTGTATTGTTCCATGACAGGTCTAGAATCAACCATTTTGTAATTGTTAAAATTACTTACAAGGAACTTCTTACTTGATGCATCCTCAGCCATATACTTGGCTTCCAAGGAATCCCATAGTTCTTGAGAAGTCTCAACATTCTGATAAATATCAAAAAGAGAATCAGACATACCATTGAGAATTAAACATCTGCATATGTAGTCATCATTCTCCCACTTGCTCCTTGCCCTCATCTGATCCATGGTAGCATCATCTCCAAAATCTTCTGGAATCTCAGTCGTGAGAACATACACCACATTCATACTTGACAATAAGAAGTGCATCTTCTTTTGCCATCTTCTGAAATCAACACCTTCAAACTTTTCCAACTTGGAAAAGTTAGCAGCCATTTGTCTCATAGCAGCAGCCATTGATTATCACTAATAGTTTCTATTGAGTGTTGGTTGTTTAGCTGCAAAACAGTCCCAGATTAGGGTTAAGATAATCAATAAAGGTACCGGATATTCACTTGAAATCGTGGTATCACTTTCCAATAGAAACTATTCGACCCTATGCCTGGGTTACACGAATATCTCTATGGGATAAGACCAAGTGATGTTCTTGCTTTAGGCACAAACCAAGAACCAGATGCGTATAGAAGTGTTTAGGGTTTTGTGTTAATCGTGTTGTAAAACATATATCCATGCAGAATGATGTGACCTCTATTTATAATAGAGAATACTCAAAACCCTAGCCCATGGAATTATGTATAATTAACGGCCCATTAATTATATCATAATACTTTCCATAATAGTCGGGATCAGTGGTTATCAGTGGAAACATTATCACTAGCAGTGGTAATATTAACACTATCAGTGGTAACTATAACCCTTGCAGTGAAAACAATAACCCTTGCAGTGGTAATATTAACACATCAGTGGAAACACACTAGCAGCTGAATCTACTATCAGTAGAATCATACTTCAGTGGAATCACACTATCAGCAGTAGAATCAACTAGCAGCAGAATCAGCTAGCAGCAGATTCACAACACTAGCAGCAGATTCACAACACTAGCAGCAGAGTCTACTAGCAGTACCTTGATCAAGCAGTACCTTGATCAATACATAACCACTATTGAGTCAGGGGATTCAGTGACCAAATGGGTGTATACTCCATATCTCCAAACCCATTACCAGGTGTGAATTGATCCCTCAAGTGCACTAAATTTACTAACAGTTTCCAGTTGAGAAGAATATTAATATTAATAACATGCATGTCGAGTCGACAAATTTATATGTAAAATCATTATGCACAGCTTGTTTGGATCCATACATTTTCTAACGTTACAGTATCTTACAGAGATATACATCTCAAATCAGGTTGCTCATAAGCATAACCCGTTGGTTGAAATAAAGTAACATGTATTAGAACATGTGGTCCCTGAGGAAGGATTGCTCATAAGCATAACCCGCTAGCCCTTTATAGATTATAATGTATAATGTAGTCGATTGGGAAGTGGAAATATTCTTATTGAGCACTACTACAAAAAAAGCCATATAGATCGGTTAGAAAGCCTTATATAGATCGGTAACCAACCACTCTATCTAAGGGTTAGAAAGCCTTATATAGATCGGTTAGAAAGCCTTATATAGTCCCGGGACTCCTGCATATTCCCATCAAACATGCAATATCGAATTGATTTACCACTATATGAGGTACCGGCATCTTGGAATAGATGATGATGAAGATGATGAGACGAGTTTAAATCAATCGAAAATTAGAGAAACGTTTACGAAAAAGATGTTGAAGTCAACAACATATTTGTAAAATGACTAAAATCATTAGGCTCAGCTTGTTCGGATCCGGTATGCATCTTAAATCATGTTGCTCATATTTTTCACAAGGAATACTCAAAATCGCATAAGCATAAATCCGTTAGTGAAATAAATATTTAGAGAAAAAATTATGAAAATCTTATAAGAGTTGATAAAAGTGATCATTAAAGTTAAGTAATAGATATTTAGAAAAATAAAAATCAAGGTTAAAAAGAACAAAATGATAAAAGTTTGAGAATTACAAACTTTATAACATAATTAACTCTAGGTATTTAATTATCATTAATACGGCCGTCAAATAAGCATGAAAAACAGGACCATTCGTACAACGTTGTTCAAATAAACCTGTCGACTAAAGGTAACTGATTCTCCACAATTTTCAGTTTATGTTCACTATTAATACGCCATGTATATGCAATGCGTTAAGGATAAACATGATCACATTTTTTTGTTACGTTTGCATGTTATCGCAATCATAACATAATCTCCTCCAAAGCTTGTGTTGTTATGGACGACCTATGTTAATTTCAGGTTTACAACTGAGCTAAAAAAAATTGATGCATAAGTATGAAATATACTTCTAGATAATATAATATGTACGTGTTTTTCTTTCAATATGATGTGCCTCACATTCATAGGGCATGTTATGCTGTTCCTTAGTGTGTCTTGAGCCTTTGACAGCTTTTATATTAAATGATCATCTGTTGAAAAAGATTTTGCATGATATAGTGATTGGATGTATTTGTATTACTTAAGGGTTGTGAGGCTGAATTTCCATGGAGGGTATTAAAGCTGCCGGAGCAGCAACTCTGGATCAATTGAGGCAGTTGTGTAGGCTTTACCAGATATACCTAGATAAAACAGTCCTACATGTACGTAATAGGTGGCTCGGAACAACAACCGTAGCATTTATTCTTGTACTGTGTGTTATTCACCTTCAAAGGGGCTACTTTATTATCTATTTGCTGGGGTCTTTCAGCATCGTATCATTACGCTCTTTTTTATCGCCATTGGTTGATCCTGAAGTTAATGCTAGTCCGTTGCTACCTATCAAAGGCTCTAATGAGTTCAGACCATTCATTCGGCAACTTTCTGAATTTACTTTCTGGTAATTATTCTACACTTCCATCCATTTGGCTGTTTATAACCACTAAACTTTTTTTTAATCCTAATTGTTAACGATTCTTCTTAGTTGAATGCTTTCTTATGTAATATATATAGTGTTAAATCAAGTTCTTGTAAAACAAGTTTTCTAATTCTAGATTCTCATAATGTTATAACCAAATGTTATAATGGTTATACATAAAAGGTATAACTTTACGAAGGCCTTCATTATATCGATTTTGATGACCTTCTTAGAGATATTCCTTTTTTCCTTCTTGAATGGGCCTATGATAATTGTTTGCTTGTTCGTCATGTTCTCCATGACAATGAGTCGTACTATCGCATATATGAAGGAATACAAATATGTCCCGTTCAGCATTGGTAAACAGGTGAGTAAATCATTCCATTTTATTGCTGTAATGAGGTTTTTTTGGGGATGAAGTTTATTAAATTGGTGTTTTAACAGAAATACGGTGGTAAGATCTGGTCTTCATCAGGTGGCAGTGATGGTGTATCTTTGGCAGATTGAAGGGTGGTTTTTCTTTTTCCTTTTATATTGTAAATGAAGCTGTTAAGGTTATGCAATTGTTATTGGATGTCAAACATATACTAGATCACTTCTGTACATACTTAGGACTGTGTTTGTTTTCAAAGTTCTTATGGAGTATTATTCTTTTAACAGTGCAAACGATAAGTACTATTAGTTCTAGAGAAGTAGTCGGCGGCTGTTCTCATCATAGCACAATACTCTTCTCTGGGGATACTCTAACATAGTGAAAACAATGGACATCTCAGAAGGGTAGAGTCTATAACATAACAAAAAGCAAATACGGTGGTGTAACGAATATCAAAACAACACACACCATGGCGCTATGTCCTTTTCACTCTAGTCACACAAGGCTTGGGCTCTTTCGCTCCTTCTGAGGTTAGGCACTAAGCAATAATGTAGGATTTGACAGATTTTTTCCCTTGAATGGCTATGGGCTGTTTGGAAAAGACTCCGTATGGTTAGATATGGGGAGAGGGCAAGTGGTTTGAAGAATCTGCTTACATTCCTAAAATAATGTATTTCGTAGCTCTTTCTGACCTCTTTTTGAATACTCGTTTTACCCCTCTATATGATTTTAGTACTGAAGGAATTGTAGCTAAACAAACAGCTCATTTGTCTAGCCCTTAAAAGCATTTGCCTTCCAAGTTCATTGGAATGGCTATCACTTCCTTTTTAACAAAGATGTAGCATCCAAGATAAGTAAATAACATGAACAATAATCAAAATACTAAAGTAGGAACTATGATAAATATGGTGTAGTTACAGCATTCAAGTGGTTCTTACTGTTTTCTATAGTATAGAGACCTCGAATTAAGGTGAGAATAATGACTCGCCTGCCATTATTAAGGAAATAATCAATCTTTAATAGTTAATACATAAAAATGTAGAGTAATATGAAATTTGTTCATAGAAAAACAAAAAAATGTGGCCGGAGCAGGCGTTACTAAGCGGAGGAGGTCGGTTGCCAAGCGGCAGCAAGCATTATTGGTCTTCCTTTCCAACCAAGCAACGCATACCCTTTTTGATCATTCCCAACTGTATATCCATCACCACACCTTAAACCTTTCATCACATTCACTTGCCGGTCCTTATTTCCAGCCACTACCTGAAACCCCGCTCGTCCCAATTGCCGCCTCCATTGATCTGCCCTCTCGTGCCTCTCAACTCTCTCTGGTCCCTCATATGCCACTATGTTCCGAATCTCTTCTGCAAAGTGGTTCCTTTCTATCTTTAGTCTTTCCATACTGTTTCTTCCCATGCAAGCCTCTAGAGAATCAAATATAGCTGAATAGTAATGCAGTGACTCTAGAAACCTTCCCAAAAAGAACGGACCGTTATGGTTTGCATCTTGTTCCACTACCGTTAGTAGCGTTGGCCCCAACTTTTTAATCGACTGGAGTATTGTTTTTAAAGAGCCTCTACTTTCCTTCACGTATGTATGCAAGTGAAGTATACTGTTTACAAACAGTGTTTCATCTTCTTTCAAATGTAGGTTATCTTTCGTCAACATTTCTGCGGTTGCTGGACCGGTGATCAGGCGGAACTCTAATCTAATTCCAAGTGAGTTAGCTTCAGCCGCAACAGTCTCCATGCTTGATTCTAGCTCTGTCATATCTCCGTGATCTCCTAGAATCCCTGTGATCCGGATGAATTTTGGTGGGACCTCTTGATTTGACGTTGAAGCTAGTGTTTTTACAAGGGAAGGCCACTGTAAAGTGTGTTCCATTCCTAAGTCGATAATGTGCAAACGGTCTTTCTTGCGGCATGCTTGTATTATGGCGTCATTTGCTGACATGAAGCCGAATTCTATGTATGGCGTGTTTCGGTGAAGTAAATGAAAAGCTTCGATTTTTTCTTCCCTAGTGACATCTGTTGGAAGCGTTACTCCTCCCCAAATGGTACCATTTGCATTCATGTTTGTCTGTAAAAGGGATAACCTTGACTTTAATCCGGTGGCGAAACAATACGACACTCTTTGTAAAGAATCGCCTAACAGGTTGGCTGAGTACCAAATTTGTGAGAGAAGTGTTTCGGCTAATTGTGTGTCTCTGCAACCCACTGCCTCTGCACACGCCAATAGCAAGTGTACTAACTGAAGCCCATCATCAACACCATTTTCCATTGTATGATCCTGATCCTGATCCTGATCCTGATCATCCGTTTGGATCATCATGGGAACATCTGTGTTTTCATCAGGCATCAAGAAAGTGTCGGGGTCAAGGTCAAAGTCAATGTCAATGAACGGGTCAAATGGCTGCATTTGGTTCTCTTCAGGTGAAGATAACCATTCGCCACTAGTATTACCATTGTACTGATCAATGTTAAAGAAATTGTCAACAAATTGGTACTCTTCCATATCAGGAGGATAAACTTGATCATCAAACTGTTGCACAAGCTCCCATGACGTGTGATCATCTGACAGATATTGGTGTTGTTCCTCAACACGGGCAGCCTGTGAAAACTTGCGAATTGGTAAGTGTTGGTTAATGTTGTTGTAAGAGAACCCAAAATGATTTATGGGTTCCATAAAGATTGCTTTTTTGGGTGGTATATTTGTGCAATAATGTAGCTTAAAGTTAGAATTTAAGATTTTAGAGGGTAGTTATCAGATAGAACTAATCAGGGACTTGGAATTCAATACAATGGGACAACATATAGAGGCTTATAAATTGAACAAAATCTGCAGGCAGGTGGATATCTTAAATATTGTCAACACCCACCTACATAAAGGTAAGCTAGCTAAAGTTAAGGTTAAGGTTAACTATATTAGCAATTTTTGTAGCTTGCATTAGCCGAATCCAGTGTAAAATCGTGCACTAAAGGTTTGATCTTTATGCGAAAAAGGACTATTATAATGTCAAATTGTCGTGTTCCTTGTGTCCGTTTGTTCAATTAATAGAAACCATTGATGTAGCTTTTCGCTTCAGACCATTTGATATTTCCGTTTTGTGGGGGGTTAGCTTCATTTTTGTCAAACAAGTACTATAACATAGAATTCAACAAATTGTTTAACCGAAAATCATATAAATATATCGACAAGTTATATGTTGCTGTTTATGAGTCCAACACTAAGGTTAAAGACTATTAACACTTTCTGTAGCCCAAAATGGTCGAATCTAGTGAAAAAAAAAACATTCATTATAGGTTTGGTCCCTAGCCAAATACAAATAAGTCGACGAGAAATTTTCGATTTAGAAACTCTCGTGTACCTTTCTTTTTAGATCATTTTTTTTTTACCTTCTTTTGGAATGGGACAATGATTGAAAATGGTTCAACCAAATTTGTATAAATTTGTTGGCAGAAGTTTATAATAATAAGAATCCAAGGCTAAGGGAAGGTGCAGCAGGTAGTGTAATTGTGAGCATAAATATTGAAAGAGATGTGTGATTGTGATTGTGATAAAGTCATAGCATTGGGTGAGTCGGCCAACAAGCAATGAGACATTATTAGGTGGCCTATGCTTTAGCAAAATAATAAATGACAAGCCTTGTTGACTAGTAAACATTGTATAGTAGAAGGATTTTGATTCTAAATAAGCATCTTAATTCTTAAATATGTATCATGTTTAACAATCGAGCGAAATTAACTGATAGATATTTGAGTCATTTTAGTAATAACTACAGCAAACCGTGTAAAATCATCGTTGATCGATGTAGGTTCATGACCATTTGGACTTAATAACATGTAGGTGATGATATATTTACCTTGATCACTTATAAGAAAACTCTAGGTAAGAATCTAAATTACCATAGACATGCCAATAACAACTTATAAGATGACATATTTATCTTGATCACTTATGAGAAAACTTTACACATTATACATCTTCCTATAAAATCGTGAATCTTAACAACATAGAGGTGGTTGAGCGATAGCATCTTGGAGCTACAGGAGTATAAGACAAAAAAATCTGATAAGGCTTTTACCATTGAAGTGCGAGAATCCCTTTGAACAAGTGTTATTTGCTGGTAGGATGATTTCCCCAATGTAGAATGACATTGTCCAATACTCCAATAATATTAAGCTTTGTATATTGTGCTTGTAGTTTTCCTCCATCGTCATTCTACTAATTAACTAATGAAAAGAAACAAAATGAAAGGTATGCTAAATAATAATTTTCAATATCAGCCAATGGTAAGATGTGTCTTAGTTTCCAACACCCTCAGCTGGCAACAACACAAACACTTTTAACTTATTCAAACATGCTTTAACTCTAAAAGCTATGATGTGTTTGCCAGCTTAAATCTATCAAGACTTTTGCGCAACTAATCCATTAGTTTCTTGAAGCAGATGTGCCTATCGCGTGTCTTGAGGATGAAGATATTTTGGACCAATGAATGTGCCCATATATTTCATTTTCAATACAAGTGGTTTATGTTTTTAACATAAAAATGAGCTTTTATAGTCAGAAATTGCATCATCTACCATAGTATACAAGTGGATTAAAAAAATTGGAAATTGCCACTCACTACGCTACCAACCTAGTTGTTGTAGCAACCACATATTCAAAGAAATAGTACATTAGACTCATAAATTTGGTACAACCAACCTGACTACAGAAATTGCCGACAGTTAACTTATGTATCAACAACCAAAAAAAGAAGTTTAATTCATTAATCAGCCTGCAGGCGCAAACCAGAATAAACGGCTTTCCTAAATAGAGGATGAACACCTTCTGTTAGTACTTCCGCCTCTAACTCGTCCATGTGTGGCCATATCTGTTCAATACAATACTTTCATTACTTGCAAAAACAGGTGAAACTAGTAATCGCATTAGCGTTAAAAGGAATTTATAATATCTGATACGGTTAAAAGCAGTTTGATACTCATACTTTTGTCCAGTTGTCGGGTTCAACCCAAGAAATTTTCTTTGGCATCCTTTTTTTTCCACATTGTTTTCGTCCCTCAACTCTTATTGCCTTATTCAACCATACAAATTTTTTACATGTAACCAGTTTGATTGGTCATTTTTTGATGAGTTGGAAATTTTATTTTCTTTTCATTTCTTTGTTTTCTGCTATCATTAGTATTGATATAATTAGAAGATAATCATAAAATTAATAATTTTAAATAGCCAAAAAAAAGTTGAAGGACGAAAACTAGTGAAATAAAAGTTGAAGGCAGGTAAATATATGAGAATTAACCATTACTAAATGAACTTTATATCTGAAAACGATGTCTGAGTTGTGCAAAAGATATTTAATACTTTTGTTGAAGCAAGCAAAATCATGAGAAAGATAAAGAAACACGAAACAAACCTCGGAAGCATATTGCCTCGAAAAAGCTTTGAGATAGCCTAAAGTTGACAGACACCATTGTTCTTTCTCCCCAGTGATATACCTGGTACCATCATTTCTAAAATTATTACACCACAAATATTCATGACTGCTGGAAAATGCAAGTGGAAGAAATAATAGTCTAGTACCTCTTGGAACCTCCATTTTCTTTATCCGTCTCCATTGCATGTGTGTCTTCTTCATCGACAGCCATTGCTTCTGAATCACCAATTGGCTCCAAGGAATTCTCTCCAAATGTATCATGCAGTCGTTCCATTAAAACATTGGAGAAACTTTTGTAAAGGCAAAGAAACAAGGCCTGCACATGTAACCGTATACTTAGTTTATGACTCTCTTCATTAATTTGTAGTCACGGGGATAATTTAGACCCATTTAATTACGAATAGTTTAATTTTGGGTTATGTAGTTGGTCAAATGGATAATTCTTTAAATATAGTTCAAAAGAAACGGGTAAATTGGGTTAAAAGTTAGGAGATGGTTAATGCCCAAAGCCTCCTAAATCATGTTATGCAAATAAATTTGATTATGCTTATTACCTTATACAGAAACTAAAAATCTCAGTTAAAAAAAATTTGGAGTCGCAAAAACTAGGCGAATACCAAAAATACCCCTTTTGACTTGTTACCAAGCCCAACTGACCCGCTCATCTTGCCACCTTTACTTGTAGTCAAAGATAAGACTTTCACATGTGATAACAAGTTCATCTAGTAACTGGTATAGATTGTGTTGCATTTCACTCCAAGCATGTGAAGGACCACATAGTAAAAAACTAAAGTCTCTTAAATTACAATGTAAGCATGTAACACAATTCTTTTCTTGAATCAACTTTGACACACCAACTGATTATAAAAACTTGTAAACTTTGGGAAGAAAACTTGTTCTGGTCAAACCTTTTTGCTTGGTGGAAGTGGCCTTTTAGACACACTAACTGGTAACAAAAAAATCAATGTTGAAGTGGCCCTTTAGATCCCAGCCCATTTTCAGCGTTACCAAACCCAACCCTTTACTCCCCTGTGCTTTAAACCGTCAAAAACACAAAATTAATAACAAAAATAGTCAATACCTCAGTTTCTTCTACGGCTCGTGCAAGAAGCGCCTCTTTTGACTCTAAAGACTCACGAGTAGATACCTCTTCAGCTTTTGTTTTCGTAGCATCCAGCTTCAGGCGTCTCATTCTAGCAGGATTCTCACCAACAACAGGCTCGCCATCAACAAGCATGAGCTTGGATTCAGCCCCATCCAACGCAGCTTGAGCTTCAGCTGCATATTTCTCGGCTTTTATAACACTCTTTTTTAATTGAAGAATTTCTTTCCTTAGATCAGAAATACGATTATATGTCTTGTTAATTGCATTCCTCAAAATCTGTTGAAACAATAGAAAAAACCATACCAATAAGCAAAACACACAAAAATAGACAAAAAATATAAAATTAATTATATACCTCCCATAGACGATCAGTGGTATGAAATAGATCGATGTTTGGCTTTGCAAAGACCCATTTCACAATAGCCAGATTGGATATAAGTCGATAACCCATCATTCGGTCAATTGTTATGGCAGTTGACTGAGCGCTATTTATCCAAAATAAACTAACTTCTGCTATCAGCATAATTTGTGTTTCTTCAGTTGGACAAATTTTGCCAATGACTTGTCCATATCTTTCCAACACGGTAATCAAATGAGTAAAACTCTTTGATCCAATGTCTAGAAGGGTCTGAACAACTACTCTAAGGGCAACATCCAGCCCATTCACAGGGATTACACTTTCTTCTAGCCACATAATAACATCACGTGCAGTTTTTCTTCCTTTCACCATACCATTAAGTTCTGCTGAAAGTGTGTATTCAGTTTTATCTTCATCTTCTGAAGTGTATCTAAAGTCGGGTACACCTTTTGGAGGAAGCAGTTCCTCTAAAGCTGGGGTAGTTTCAATGCTCTGTCCAAAAAGAAAAGTCAGGCAAATAAAGTAAATTATTTTCACCATTTGTCAAAAAAGGCATCAATATACTCTTGGTGATCCAATAAATAAACGAAAAGACCATCTTTTTTTATTCTATGTTTATGTTTCATTAATCTTATTATTCGTTTTCTTTTTTTGTTGTTCAATTTTTTTTTTATGTTTTATTAATTTTATTTTTCTACTTGGATTTTATTTTTTCTACCATCTTCTTCAAGCATAAACTTCAGTTTTTGGTAATGTAATTATTAACTAAACATACTCTAAATCTATACTTTGATACATTCATACATTTATTTTTGACGGTGTTAAACTTGTGACATTACTCACCAAGCTACTTATGAATACATGATTCAGAAATCAGAATTATGTTACTTTATGCAAATCAAACTTGCAAACAATCGGTTAAAATGTCGATTTAAAATTGCCCCCACTTGAATTTTTCTGGCTACGTCCCTGGATGGTAATATGGGGTTGAATAATAACAGGAAATTTTACTGAGGGCCAAAACGAGTCAGGTTCGCATACCACCATTTTTTATTTTTTAATTTTACATATCTTAAAACAATTTATAATGACTATGATCTAAACATGTTTACAAAAGACCATATTACTATAATCAGAGATATTTGTATGATTGCTTATTAAGTTTACCTGCTTCACTTTATCCCAGTAAGATAAACGAACTTCTCTATCCAAAACTTCCTGAACAAATACACGTTGTGGGGCCCATTTTGGAAGCTCCAAGACATAAGCCCATTCTTCCCATGGCCAGATGAACTGAAAGTTTGACCTGCAATAACATCATATATAAGTACAAATGGCATAAATAATAAACATGAGTTAAATAACGAAGTGAACTTACAAATGATGTGAGAACCAAAGAATGAGGCGGGTCCTACACTCCATATCTAACTCACTTATTCTATCAAAAAGGGCGCGAACAGCCCCAGCTACAACTGCAGGAAAGGCTCCTGGAAGAGACTATTAAAACATTGTGGTTAATATATAATGCAATTCGTTATTCACAATAAAACCTTACAAAAAGAAGTAGACGCAATTATACCTTACAAAGGTCGATTATGACAAGTGTGTAATATATGGGCTTGAATGGCGGCTGAGGCAATAAAAGAAGCTGGACAAAAAACAAAAAACTGTTGTTCAGGAAACTTATACATAAGGATCGATTAAAACAACTTAGATGATATATTTCACCTGAGAGAAAATTGTTTCAGCCATTAGATATTCATATCTGAAAGGAACTGGTAGACCAACCATGCATGCAGCACATTCCTTTCGACTAGCTTTGCACAAACCAACAAAATATAAGAATAAGAACCACATCCAAAGGAAGCAACTCTCAGAACTAAAATAAGTTTACATTCTTGAATGGTGAAATCCAAAGTAAAAAAGAAATTAAAAATTTGATAAGTTACACACCATCCGTTCAAGAAAAATAGCACATCCAATAAATACTCTTCCACCACAAAACGGTCTATAGGTTGTATATCCTGCCACAATAATAGTTACGTAAAGAATCAACACAAACACTGATAATCATGCTAGGAGCAGCACAATAACTAACTAACTAACTAAAAAAAAAAAAAAAAGTACTTTCATAACAAAACAATATATTATAGAAAGCCATTATCTTTTAACTAACTTATGAGAAGGTGTAATCATGATGCTGCAGTGTGATTTGAATTCACAGGCCCATATACTACCATACGTTGCCAAGAACCATGTTTTGAGGTCATTAAAAAATACAAATAAAAATTAACAATAATCATGTAAGAATCGCGAAGTATAAAATACCTCGCTTTTGCTCGAAGAAAATATATTGAGCCTTCGTATTCTCTGGGGATATTTTAACTCTGCCTCATGCTTTTGTCTACCAAAACTGATTCCAGATAGCTCCCCAGTAGAATCTGGTTGATCAGGACAGCTGATGGGTCCAAAATCATGAGACTTTCCAGCTACTAGTTGTGCTTCATACAGAAGATGTGGTCTTGGAACTTGATTAAAAATAAACAAAAAACAAAATTTCAGAAATCATGAAGAGTAAATTGATGATTAATATCATGAAAGTCTAAGGGAACACAAGAAAGAAATTAAGTTTATAGAAATACCACTCTCGAGTTTCCAGCTGTTCTTAGAAAGATCTTGAATACGACTCCACAAGTCTTCCACAAAATCCTATAGCACGTGATTAAAGCGTGAGTGGCACACCAGAGTAAACAAACTTATAAGGAGACCCATAACACAAATGTCAAAATCATTTGCTGTAAGAAATTATGTGAATGATATATGGAGTTCTTTCAAGAAGATGAAAGTAGAAGCAGATATACAGAAATCTAACAAGAAAAAAGTTAGGATAAGATACCTGTTCAACATGAAGTTTGTCACTTTTGTTGATTTCTTCAAACACAGATAAACCAACATCAGAAACACGTCTTCTGATACTTAAATATGCTTCTATTCCAACCATAACTCTTTCAATCTCTTCCGGAATTTGCTGCACATAATAAATGTTCATTAAAGACACCGACCAAAAAGATTTTGTTGTAACGAGGATGAATTTATAAGTTCTTGATCTTCTAGATTTTTGGAACCCGCTTTAGCATACAAGAGGGAAATTAGGTCATGAAATGAACATGTCTTATTTCAAAGATAAGGTGCAAAAACTAGTAGTATGATACAGGATATTTGAAAATACTAAAGAAATAAAAACTAGTGACCCTAAGATATTCCCCTTGTGGCTTAATCCGGAAACCTATGAGTTCACTAACCATTAGGTTCGTACAGATGATAAACAAAGACTTCCTAACTATTTTACAGTATTTTATCTGAACCATCTTTCTCTTATATAGAACTCTCTTTTCTATACCTAGCGACTTTTACAGAATGTCGACTTTTACAACACTCTAGTTCAATAATTAGCTAGGGATGTTTTCCAAAACATTAATTCTTTCCTACCAGCTATGTGGTTTAGACAACCTACGGCGAGAAGCATCACCTAATCTCCAATGTGGCATACAACACTTCTGAGTAAAAACAGGATTCATGCTATTCTTGCTAACAACATGTAATATTTTCTAACGATCTGACAGTTTGTCTACACATTTCTAAAAAGCATCCATTTTTTATTGGTTTTCCAAGCCAAAATGCCAGAGAAAATAAAGTAAATAGTGTACCTCGCCAAGTTCGAATCCACCCCACGGAAGACATGAAAGAATACAGGTTATGTAGAAATCAGCACGAGCTTGCCATGATGTGTTCCCTTTCTCATCATCCACTATAGTTGCAGCAGAAGATAGCAATGCTTCGAAAACCACCACTAATGAACTTGGTTGGATTACTTTGCTACACATCTACAATACAAACATACAAAAAAATTTCAGAATATATCTATTACATTCTGATACTGTTTTCATTTGTCTCCTATACTAGTTGAAAGAACATACGGGATACAATTTTTAATCTACGGCATAACAATAACATACCAAAACAGTTAGGAACCGCAGTGATACACGGATCTTATTGCAATCTCCAGCGTCAAGCGCATCCTGCAAATAACCAAAAAAAATACATATATCACCACAAACAAACCAGCTTAAAAATCCTCACAAATAGATAGTGGTACTACATATTACTACATAAAAGCTCATATGTCAATATTTAACATACATACGCAGAAATTTATAAAAGCCAATTGCTTACGCACCTGCAAACTCAGTTGAGTATTCTCCAATATTTGCTTGACAAAATCCTCATTTTCCAAGTTCAGTAATCCAATCTAAACACCAAAAACCAAAAAAGAGAAAATCAATAACATCTTACAACAAGCCTAATCGTCGATACTAAAACAATTCTCTGCATATAATGGTAAACTAACGATAGACCGATTACTATTTACAGTAACGAACTACCAAAATCATCATAAACAGTAATCACCTTTCAAATTTTGTGCAATAATAGTAACTTTTGTGCATTTATCCAATTACATGTTAACATGTAATTGGATAAAAGTTACTAGTATTACACAAAATTTGCAAGGCGATTGCTGTTTATGATAATTTTGGTAACGCGTTACTATAATTAGTAATCCGCCTATCGTTCGTCCGCTCACTATTTTATATAAAATCACGAAACACAAGATAAGTAGTAGTAACATAAAACATACCAAAGTCCCATACAAAGGAATCTTATGAGGCAATTGCTCAGCACATTGAAGTAAAAACTACACAAAAAACAATAACTATCAGTAACTAATAACTAACAAACTGTAAATAGTAGTTAATTAACAGTAATTAGTGAAATTACAGTTAGGATTTCGTCTTGTGAATGCTCTAATTCACGTCTGACAGCACCAAAACAAGCATCCTGCAATCAATTAAATAAAGTTAGGGTTTATATTTTATAAAATATAAAAAATTAGGGCTTGTAATTTTATTTTATTTTTAATTACAATGTGGTCTTTGTAATCGACTGTTGCGCTGCCGCCGTACTCCGGTGACTTTTCGCCGATTCGGAGGATTAAAGATCGCCAGCTGCTGCTGATGCTCATATCGACTGATTAGTGTGTGTGTGTGTGTTTTAGTGTGTGTTTTTATAAATGATGAAGGGTTTTGGGGGTTTTTAATTTTGGATTGATGAGTATAGATGCCCTAGTCGAGCCGGGTTTTGTTGTGTTTATTGAACCGGGTTCTCTACTCAAATTGTTTGAGCTTAGAGCTCACGGTAGTACCCAATGTCTTCCGAACAAAATATCATACTCATCAAAATTATCCACAACACAAACTACCTATTTTTTATAAAATTTCCCGATGGTCACCGAAATCCTACAAAGTTAATAACCTTCGATTGGACAAATCTCCAATGAAATAGCGTGTTAAAGGCTGCGTTAGCTTACCATGTTTCTGCATTAACGTGCTGAGTGACTAGCTTAACGCAACGTTAAGCTGCAAACGAAATTTAAAAAAAAAATGCACTTTGGCCCCTTCCCAACATATATATATATATATATATATATATATATATATATATATATATATATATATATATATATATATATATATATATATATATATATATATGTTACATTAAAAAAATCATTTTAGCCCCCTATACTTTTAAACCGTTAATAACGGCTAGTTATGTAAAAAATTAAAAAAAAATAAAAAAAATTATCACAACTATAAATACCCATTTAACAAACAATTTTTGTCACACTTCCACTACTCAATTACTCCACAATACACTTCTATTAGCAAAAAAAATGTCAGGAGGCAACAACAACAACAACGAATCCTTCACGAATCTACTTGGTGGGTGGAATAACCCATATGCGGGTTCATTGTCAAATCCGAATTGGAATAACCCAAACGCGAGTTCATCGTCAAATCCGAATTGGAATAACCCAAACGAATTCGGTATGTCGAGTCAAGAAGTTTTCGCACAACATCAAGCATTCCAATATTGGAACGAAAGCCAACAAAACACCCTAAATTCCAATTTCCAAAATCTTCAATTCACACAACAATCACAAACCGAAACAAATGTAGTTCCTGAAACACCTACGTCTCCACCAAAACCCAAAAGTCGTGGTAAACGAAAGGCAAAAAAATCCAAAGACCCTATACCAGACGAGGATAATGAAGAATCTGATAACGTGAAGAATCGTTGGACGCCATTAAGGAAAAATTATTAGTTGAGTGTTGGGTGGCATGTTCAGAGGATCAACTTATCGGGCGTTCCCAATCTCGCGATACGTTATGGCAACGGATATTACGTGAGTTCAAAGCCATGTACATTTGGTCAATATGAAAAAGGACCGAATCATCGCAAAATATGGTTTGCCAAAGCGTCAAGAATGAATAATTGTGTTATGTTGTGTTTTTTTTTTAATTTCGTACTTTTTTGTATCATTTTTTTTTAAATTCCGTATTGTAATATATTGATCGAATTAATGTTATGGTTTTAAATAAGTGAAGTATTTGTTTAAGTGTAGAGGTTGATTTTGAAAATAATTGAGGTTAAGGTGAGTTATTATACCATGGTGTTTTCTATGAGTTAAGGTAAAAAGGTTAAAGCTGATGTGGCGCTAACGTGACACTGAGTTAAAGGATAACTTGGGGTTACCTTACCCTATGCTCTTATTTTCTTGTGTGGTTGTTTTAGCTTATTTTGGAATTACGAACTTTTATTTAATTTCGTTTTGTATTTCATTGTCTAATTTTAAAAGCTATGGATTTATATAAGTTTGTTAAAACATATACTAGTATTAAGATTATATAAGTTTATTGGTTTTAAAATAAGCCAAAAAGTAGGCTAATGAAATATAAACGAAAAACACGTATAATTCCCAGTTTTATGTAAATGTCTAGGAATGACACCGGAAAGATTTGAATACCTACGAAAATGTTTAGGAATGGCAAGCATGCGTGATAAAGATGACGAAAAGGTCAAAGAAATCAACAAAGTAGCAGTCAACACTAGTACAAGTACATATGGTAAACCAATTGGGTAATTTATTAGTCATTATGGTTGTTGGTTAAAACACAGATCAACACTCGTTTTTAAAAAAAGGACCCTGAACGTACGCTTCAATGCGTCAATCCTTCAGAAAAGAAGAGAAATATTATTAATTATCGTGAGCAAAATTTATACAAGATTTTACAAAAAGCTTTTTACAAAACCTTTTTCAAAAAGAATTTGCTCATGATAAACAAATATTGAGCATGTTTTTCTGATTATTAATATAATCTTTTTTAGCTCAAGTAAGAATAAAATTTCAAAAACAATACTACCCACTTAAAGAATAGATCAAAACAGTTTAAAATATTAAGTTATTTTTTAGGAGGAGAAAAATAGAAGTTTGTTTTTAAAATCAACGAATAAGTTGTTGGAAATTAAAAACAAAAATGTTGTTGGAAAAGAAAATTTGGAAAAATGTTGTTTAAAAAGTTGGGAAAATACCATCAATTCGAGAGGAGTGATAATTTTATTCTAACATTTTTGATATAACACAAACAATCAATAAAAAGATCTAAAATATTTTCAAAATTTGGTTAAAAATAAAATGTTAATAAAAAGGACTTTGTGTGAAAGAGAGCACAAAGCCATAAACCAAGTGGGAGTTTTGCTGATTTGTTAAAACTGCTTTGAACCCTCCCCCAGTCCAAAACTCTCGCAGAACTGGGTTACAATTAAAATTTCAAAAGTCCAAAAAGGTTAATAACCCACCCATCCTTTGCGAGAGAATCACACACAAACCTTTTGCTATCAAAACTCTCTCTCTCAATCACAAAAACACTCTCAAAGCAAAACCCTCGCATAATCGTGATTTTTCATTATTGTGTTTCTCGTGCTAAAATAAGATTTAAACACCTTTACCATGTTATTTTACATCTTTGTTATGAATATCTTTAACTGTTATGAATTACATTGATAGAAAATTAGATGCTAGGGTTGCGTTTAGGTTAAACACTTAGAACACCATAGGGTTTGCGATTTAAGAGTGTTTTGATGAAATTCTTGTGGTTAGATGACTAAGATATAGTGTTTAGATCATTTGTTTTAAGGAAAATTAGGTTTTAAACGGTTAGATTTGTGTTTAAATGGATCAAATTGGGCATATATAAACAGTAAAAGTTTGCGACACCAATAATGGTGGTTTGGATACATAGGAATAGAGCCAAAAAGACATTACTAAGGTTTTTTAAAAGCTTGCGAGACCTTTGCGAACGTTTTTTGCGTTACCTATGTACGAGCATAAGTTGCAAGAGGTCCCTTGCGATAGTTTATCCCAAAATGTTTTGCGATAGCCTTTGGTTTCACTACTTTATTTTGCGATACCCATGTTTGACCATATTACGACAATTGACTTTGTTGCGATACCAAATCATTGCGAGAACAACCTTGCGAAACTTTGTTACCCTCTCATTTCTAAAAGTTACTTTGCCAAAAATTTCAAAAATATTTACGAGATTTTTTTAGAGTAGTATACTTTATAAAAACTCCTATAATTATTTTTTTTAATTTTGACAAAGTAAATATTTGATCAAAACATTTTTCCAAAAAGTCATCACTTGTTCAAAAACTTAATTTTTTGTCAAATTTATCTTTCAAAACTTCAAAGTTTTCAAAATTGAGTACATTTTAAAACAAAAATGTACTTCTCAAATTCATAAATCATTTTTAATGAGAAATATCAATTTTTTTTCTAAAAATAATATTTTAATATTTGTGAATACAAATTCCATATGATTAGACTAGGATTATATCCCGATACTGCTTAAGTAGTTCAAGATAAATATGGGCCGTATCAAAGTATACGTCGTATTTACAACTTGTATATACACTGCATACACCTGACAGGTACGAAAAATGAAAACTACAAATAAAATTCCTAAATCAAAACCTTAAAAATAAATTGTATTTAGGTATTCAATTGCTTAATTATCCCATCCATCTTCAAGTGCCCTTTCTCTCTTTTTCTCCATCTCGCATTTGATGACCTCTTCAATCCTCAATTGCTTTTGGTTGCTAAAAGGTAGTTCTTCTTTTTGCATCTCTCGGACATAAGTGAATGTCTTTCCATTACCAATAACATATCTTTCTACCACATAAGTTTCTTCCTTGTGGGATGACCAATGGTTGTTAGGGAACCAGGTGTTAATCATCTGAAGGGCAGACAAGGGGGATAGGTGGACTTCCCTCCTTAGCTCGTACAAAGTGGTGTTTCTTGTGCGTCCCCACTGTGGTCAGATGGTACATCTTAACCCTTAGTGACAGTTGGGGACCAGAAGTGCGATTGGCTCAGTATGGCCTGATGAGTTATCCCCAGGCCCTGCGTGCCTGGGATTTAAGTCGGGCTGTCATCAAGTGTATATTGATGGGCTTTGGTAATGTGATTAATTCGAGCCTGTGTTTAATGAACTTGGGCCACTAATGTTAATGCGTTATCACCTAGCAAGTTGGGGTCATTTCACTCAAGAAATATGTATTAGTAATTTTTTGTGTGGAACCACCATCCCCTGCCAGCTTGCCGCACATATTTTATTTATCAAATCGTGTCTTTCTAGTTTCTTTCCTATTTATTGGTGTAACATAGACAACTTAAATACTAGTATTTTCTTATAATTTGGGGTCATTTCACTCAAGAAATATATATGTTTCAACTAGGTGGGCTTCAAACCTAACCAACACAAAAGAAAACACACATCCGCGCACTAAGGTGGAGAGCCGTTATGGCCTTCGCATACGGTGGAAGTGCTTCACGTGTGGTGATGCACAACCATGCTGCCAGGTCATAGTGTAAATTCTAAAACTAGTCATTTTTTGTAAAGTGGGTTCAAGAAATAGTATTTATTAAAAAAATAATAATAAACAAATAAATAAACAAATAAAATCATTTTCATAAATGGTTTCTAGACAAATAAAGGTCCTATTACACCTAAGGCAAACTTCAATTCATCAAACTAAGGTTCATCTCGTGCAGTAATTGTGGACTCGTACAAAGATATTGAGTAGCCTGTTGATGTATCAGACTCGACCCGGAATGAGTACCTATCCCTTTCGGGAATCGAATCGTGTCTTCGACATGAAAAGATGATGTCCTAACCACAGGACAAAAGGGACCAAAAAACCATTCTTCATATACGGCTGATTAAAAATCGAATATAGGCGCATAGTTCAATGATCTACAAGAGTGGCAGTTTTTTGACACGTGTTCAAAAAAGAACATTTGCTTGGTGGGGTTTTACGCTAGATCAACGACTTTTTTTTTTTTTTTTTTTTTTTTTTTTTTTTTTTTTTTTTTTTTTTTTTGCTAGATTGTACATTTTGTGTGATAACATTTTGTCATTTTTCTAAAAAAAACAAAAGAAAATCTTTATTTTCTTTTGCAAAAATTCAAAAGTGATTGCACAAAAGTTCAAATGAGTGATTTTTTTTTTAATTTATAAACATTACTTTTTGCAACCACTATTTGTATATTTGTAGGGAAAAAAATGAAAAAGAAATATGTATATATTTTATCAATAATACAAAAGGTGATCGCAGAAAATACGGTTGAACAAAAGATATAGTTTTTGGTCAAGAAAATAATATATATATATATATATATATATATATATATATATATATATATATATATATATATATATATATATATATATATATATATATATATATATATATATACTTGTCAACCAAAATACATTTTACATGAACAGCTGAACACGTTTCAAAAATCTAGTATGGTCACACACTCTGTTGGTATAGCGAAAACACTCTAGAAATGTGTTTTCTTTTACTACCCAAAAGTCAAAAATTGACTAAATTTGAAATCTACTTTGAATAATAATTGTGTATTCATTTTAGTAAAAAGTTTTATTGCTAATGTTACTTCCTAGCATACTATTTATCATTAATCATTTAGATGATGAGTATTATAGTTTTATTGGTTAATAATATATAAAAGCTTTGTGCACAAACAGATCAAACACCAAGGGATAGCTAATTGGGCAGATGAGTTTGTGTTACAAGTGCGTGCAAATGGGTTCTCGAGTCAGACTTCCCCCTTCGGATTAGATGTTATCAGATAATTGGCTCTTATATAAAGATGAAAGAGTAAACAAAAGTGACTGAAAATCCGCATCCTAGTTCTATCAGAGATTAAATATTCATGTTTTACAAATGAATATTATGGGTAAAAAAAAAAAAAAAAAAAAAAAAAAACACTCTATTGAATATGATATGTCCTGAAGATAAAGGGGTCGCTTTGATGAACGAAACAATTTAGATGTTTGTTCATCAAATCATTATAATGAACATACGTTTTACATGTTACATCATAACTTTGTACATCAACAAAAACGTGTTCTTAACGTGAAAACGAACCAAGGGAACACCAACAAAAATCAACGTCATCTTCATTCCTCTTCTTCAAACCTGTCAAACACGTAACAAACCGAACCGTACCGTACGGCATGTCAAATCCCTTTCCTTTAGAGTACTTTCGTCACTCCATAAGTTGCTCGAGTCTCCATGCCTAAGCACCCAGGATTAATAATTTCCTACACATGTAATCGATGAGTAGCAACAACTCGCAATGACGTAATTACCACACATGTAATTGATGAGTAGCAACAACTCGCAAATGACGCAATTACAACATGATGATAGTAACAAAGAAACCAAAACAGAAGCATACAACAACTTTAATTTTGAGAAGGTGTGGAGTTTGTTTTGTGTATATCTTTTAACCACAATCTCACAAGCTATACTTATAGCAACGAAGTAGTTAAAAACGTGATCCCAAGATCACGATCACATATTCCATGGATAAAGAAGCAAGTGGGTAAGACTAATGCTAGTGGTGACAACTTTCTCACCCCAAGCAAACCTGCCACGTCAGCATCACCTCAGTTTTCTCTCTCCACAACTCCACCCCAACCATAACTAGCTAGTGGTGACCACAAAAGCAACCCAATAACTTTTTTTTGGACCATTTGTAGCAAAAATATTTCAAAGATGGGCTGAAACCGTTATTTTGGTAAATCATTTGGCACTTATTTTGACTTGTATAAGTACTAAAGTTAGGACAGAAATGTTATTACTATAAAATTTGAGGGTGCAAAATGAAAATGGCCCAAAAGCATCTTCTTCCTCCTCATTACACACCCATGTTTCTTCAAATACATAAACCACAAAGAAAAAGGGTGCAACTGTTGAAAACAAGCCATCAACGTTCGAAAATTAAATGCATTTAAAGGCTTTATCATTCAATTATTTCGATTAGGAGTGCAACCGAGTTTTGGAAAAAAGTCATGGGGCGACACGTTGCTTGTGGGGGTGCTAGGGGGAGAGGCGTGTTGCATTGTGGGATTGTGGTTGCCAAGCAACTCCCACTAGCATCAATCTAATTTATTGATAGAAAAAGCAAAGCCAATACAATCTTTATTCCTACAAATAAGATGACACCCTCCAGCTTGTACCTTTAGCTTTATAGTAAGTACAATCAATTGCAACTTCAATACTTGTACTATGTGCTTCATGAGTGGTAAAACTTAAAAATCAACACAAATCCCAATCATAATGGACAACCAATATACAATGTCAATACAGAACACGAAACTAAGAAATGATAAAATCAAACAGATCTTTCGCCTTAGAGCTGATAATGCTTGTGTTGCAGAAACGCTACAGCTGTCATTTCCAACATGATCGCCGAATACAAAAGATTGAGAATACAATTTGACATATCTATGTAGTTAAAGTAACCCAAAAGAAGAACAATACATTCCTGAAAAAATAACAAACATGATGATTATAAAAACAAGATCAAAACAGAATCTGTAGCTTCTAGTAGTATAACATAAAATAGCAAACAACTGAAGCCATATGGCGTACTTGAATGCTTTGTAAAAAAAAGAACATGATGATATATTGACGGGTAACAACCAACACTCCTAATCTAGCTATGCATCCGAGAGCTACAACTTCTGAGACAAATAAGATCACGAGCACCAAAACTTTCAACCAAAAGCTATAAGTTCCCAACAGCTGCAATGCTACCATAAGCACAGATAAACTAAATCGGATACCAACATATTGGTAGGCCCCATTCAACAATCTTCTGTCAATAGGAACCGACTGCAATCAATATTAACAAAAATAGTATAAGAGAATTATAAAATCAATAAAAAATCATAATATCAAGTACTGATTAGCAAACCTCAGCACGAGCTTGGTTTAACTCTTGAAACAGGTCTCAGTCACGGATTCAAGTAGCGTATCTAGCATATAACTCATGTCTTGATAATAAAGCTTGGTCATAGCTTTCATAGCTATGATACAACAAAATCCTACTCTCTTTATGTAAGCAAGGAGTGTGGAGTGTGTGTTGTGCTAATGTGGCACAGTTAGTTAGCGGGAGTTCTAATAAACAAAAATATGTATGTTTTTTTTTAAATAAAATAAATAACTTTGACAGGCTATCTTAACCTCCTCTTGAACCGGTTCAAAGTCATGACATGGGTCAATGACTGACCGAGTTGTGACTCGGGGTCAAGAACTCGGATTAAAAAACCATCCATCATAGACTAAAGTTGTCGTGAAATACTGAATGAGAAACCCGCTCCATTATCCATAAACAGCACATGGAGTATAATTTTCTAAAACGTGAGTGTTTAGATCGGCTATGTGTTTTGCGAGTAATTCAGTAGTATGTTTCGTGTTTCATCGCTAGTTCGTTGCCAAGACTGTGTTTAATGTGTTTAAGGCGGCCGTGTGTTTCACGTTTAATTCGTTCAACTACTGTGTGCTAAATCGCTACTTCTTTACAAAGGTTGTGTTTAATGTGTTTAAACGTGTTTATTTGTTGAAATGTTAAGTGTTAAATCGCCACTTCGTTACAAAAACTGTGTTTAAATGTGTTTTAAAATAAAACAAGTTCAAATCTTGCTCTCTTTTTTATTTAGCAAACATTTTTTTTGCTTTCCTTTTTACTCCCCCGTCCCATATTAATTGTCCAGTTTTACTTTTTGTAATCTTTCTTTTCAACTTTGACTTTAAATATTTTTGTTTGTGTTAAATAATACTTGGTGCGAAATATATGAATGAATTGTGTTTTAAATGTATTTTTATTAGTATAATTTTCATCAAATATTATATAACACAAACAAAAATATTTGAAGTCAAAGTTAAATAAGAAAGACTACAAAAAGTCAAACTAGACAATTAATATGAGATTTAAAAAATTCAATATTATTTATTTATTACTGAAATTTTTTTGTATACATTAAAACATTTTGTGATAAAATACCAAAACCATTTTTAAGTGAGATCATAGTAATAACGTAAATTTGTTTTGTGTAAAACCGCGCGCCTCATTGTGTAGCGCGTGATACACAAATCCTCGTTTTCAAGCAATTTTGAAACTCTCTTATAGAACTGATTTCAAATATCTCTAATAAAAAGGTTAATGAAAAGAAATACATAATTAAAAGGATATTGGTTATTGTTTGAAAAAAAAAAAAAAAAAAACAAATAATACATTTTTAGGATTTTTTGAGGTGTATTGGATGAACCAAATGCTACCCCTCTAATATACACATCTTGTGCTCTTAAATAGATGTCTAATATTTATTTTCATCAACGGTCATTTCTTAAAGAATATATATTTGAAATGTCAAACTAATATTGTGCATACTTACATGAAGTCTTGTACAACATCTAGGTCTTACAATATTATGCACGTTTCTATAATTATCCATAAAGAACCTTCAGAAATAATAATCACATAATGTAACCTAAAATTTGCAATATAAACACAACAAAGGAGTTAGTTATTGTTTTAAATATGGGCGGAACTATGTAGGGGCAGGGGAGGGTCCGGGCCCCCCACCACCCCCCCCCCCCAAATGTAACACCCCGAAAACCGGATCAGAGGAAGCATACAAGTCTGAGGGTGCTACTCGATTGTTATCAAAACAAGAGATACAAAGAACGGTTTTACATAAACCATTTTAGAAGAAAATTTATAATTGAAAACATTCAATTTACATCAGTTAAAAATAGTGCGGAAGCTATAGTTCAAAGATAGATTTTAAACAGTCCCAAACGGTTTTCGAAGTCTTCTCTGACCAAGCCATGCTCTTCGCCAAGCTCCTCCAAAGTAAAATATGCAATGGGCAATATCTAACACCTAAGATAAACATGCTAAAAGTCAACACAAAGGTTGAGTGAATCTATAGGTTTAAAGTAAGGTAGTTGAGCACAAGATTTTAATCAGGTGATATAAGCAACATATGCAAATACCGGGTAATCAAAAATAACCAACAATATATAGAGGCATCCCTATGCATACATATTGTAGTGATGCTAAGTTCATGACACGCAAAACGTTAACCAAACCAACACCAGTAACCCTGGCAAAAGTCGACAATAACCGTGGAATTTCATAATATAATAAATGCCCCCAAGGCCGGGTACTTGCCCAATACCCGGCAAAATCGAATATAGTACACCCGCATTGCCAAGACCTTGGTCAACCGGGTGGGATAGTCAGTCCTATAGGCCTATAAACTAAATTCGCGCTCACTTGCAAGTGATTAATGGCTCATGATCGGAGGGTCTTAATAGTGGCAAAACAAAGCTACCTAGCATCACAGTCCAGAATAACATACCAAATAAACAATTGTTCTCATAAAACATTTAAAGCATGTATCTCACCCCAAGTAGTTTGCAAAGTATTTAAGATAAATAAAAGTGGGGCTATGAACTCACCTGAGTATGCACTAATGCAAGATATCACAACTAGTATCAACTAGCAAACACAATGGCATCAAAGTAGGAGAGCACGACGACAATCAGGAATTATATGCACAACGTCATCAAGAAAATATAAGTACAACGGTACTGGATCGGCACAACCTAATGAGTGATATATATCAGAAATAATACTCAAGTATTATATATGAAGTAAAGTTTCGTCGAATACTTGCGTTATTATAAAAAAGGTTTAGCTTCCAATGGCGATAAAATGAGTTATGATTATATCTCGTGTGTACTGTAAAGAAATAGTTAAAACGATGGAAGTCGAAAAAAATAGAAATTAAGTAACAAAAAATGAATGAAGAAAGGAAGAGTAAGAACGCCCCCGTGTTGAAGTTGTAAAATGCACAATCAAACAATAACTCACGCCAAAATGAATAAAATAACGAATGAACGAATAAGCGATATCGAATAGAAATAGGACTAAAGATAAGTCGACAAATGAGTTGGATGTTTTTCCTGAATCCCAAAAGTATAACTTTTGTAGGTTTGAATAAAACCGTTTTATATAAGTTGTATATGAATTTTAAAGTGTTCATAAGTTTATAATTGTAGAAATGTTTTATAAATGTTAACATAATATGTCCATTTGTAATACGTTTCCGAGTTAACGTTAATATTTGTAAACAAGTTTTATTATAAGTTTTATAAATCTTAGTCAAGTTTTATGTCGTTATCATTCGCGTGTATATTAGTTTTCGACTTATCGGATAATTTGGGTCCGTTCGGGTCCAAATATATTAAGCTCTCACGTGTCCAACATATTCTTCCGTCCCTTATATCAAATTATACAATAATTCCAACACTAATACCATAAATCCGATAACGGTTACAAAAGTATTTCCAAATCACTATTCTATTACAATATTTGACAATATAATATGAATCGGTGTCAAAATCCCGGTATAACTCCAATAGCATCCAACATCATCATTGTCCACGAAACAAAACCAAGGATAATAGATCAAGTTAGTATACGAAATGAGAAGGTAAAAACAGTTAAGACTCACTAGTAAAAACTCAAACACATGGCCATCCAATACATTTTTGGAGTGCACCATGGGCTTGTGGCCCATGGTTTTTACCAAACCAAACTCACGCCAATCATTTGTTGGGCTGGAAATATACACCAGACACACCTTACCTGGGTGAAGACACACAAACACAACACTTTTGTAAAATGTAACGCAACTCATATGTAGCAAAACTCCTTTCAGTTTTATAAATCAAATTGATACAATGAAAATGTTTTAATGGTAGTATTTGACTTAGAAAAGTTTTGTGACTCAAACTAACGAGCAAACTACTAGGCCGTGACTCCCTTGAGTCACGACTTATAACCATACGAGACGTCAATCAAAACTGATAACATGTGAACTCGGCCAAGCTATCAAAACGCAAATGTAATACCACAAGGACCATATATATGCTCGAGTACAATACACAACGTGAAATCAGCACAAAATGGATCTGAGTCAACTCAACTCATGAATCGACTCGGACGAGTCACGCAAGTTAGTGGCGAGTCGAATGTTTATCAAAATCATTTTATAAGTTTGAAACCGATTAGGGTTTTATAAAATGAAGAAGATAAAAAGAATAACGACGCGTGAGTCTTACTAAATGAAGAAAAGAGGTGAGGGAAGGTGGTGACGTGGTGGCAGAGGCGGTGAACTCTGTACGTGAACCAAACTTGCTCCGATGATCTTCAAACGCTCCAGACATACTCCCGTGGTCTTGATCTATGCGTCGGTATAAAAGGATGGTGGCCGGAATCTTCGCCGAAAAGCGGCAGCGGCGCCAGAACCCTAGAGAGAGGGTGAGGATTCCGGTGGAGTTTTTAAGAGAGAGAGAGGGAGTGAAATACTTGTGTTAAAATGAGAAAAAGGAATAAAATGAGGTTTTTATATTGTTGTTTTGAGAGGGACCAAACGCGTACAAGTGAAAGTCGAGGGGCGAGAGTGGAAATAAAGTAGATGGACTAGAAGGGCCAATAAGTAATACTTTTCATCAAAACGGTTCGGGGCTCTTTACAATACTTGCGCCATTGTTCACGAAATAATTTTTCCCGTCAAATCAAGTATAAACTTCAAAGTTTTTCTCAAAATCAATATAATTCAAATAATTTGGCAAATGCAATACGATTCGAGTTTTCCAGGTTGTGCCGACTCGATAAAGGAATAACGCTCACGTTAATCAAGATATCCACAGTTTTTCAAACCCAAATCAGTTCAAAGAAGTTCAAAAGTTAAGGAAATCAAAAGTAATGGTTTTGGCTCAAAAATAAGTTAAGAGAAATTTACTGGATGTTACAGCACATACCCCTAAAAGGAATCGCGCCCTCGCGATTAGATTCAAGTTATAGGTCGGAATAATGTTGGTGGAAAGGTGGTGGTACTAGCAGCGGATTTGGGTCTCACTAGGTTGCTCTAAGGGTTTTCTCTTGGCTTGTTAGAGAGTATCTGAGTTGTCTGCTATAAGTTGTCTCCTTTTAATATTTTGGTGAGGCACAACGGTTCTCAAGGTGAGCTTAATAAGGAGAAATGGTTTAAGTCTTGACTACATGATGTTTCACAATTTTGCTAGTAGGTCTTCTCTTAGATTTCTCACGGTCTGAACTCAATATAGTATCTATACTCCAATGGCACAAAATCCTAATCCGATACACGTAAGGTGGTAAAGAAAATGGCGGAGTGACTAACCTTCAAGATTTCATTTTGAAATTGTGCGTTTTCCCTACTGAGAGGAATGGATAAAATTTTGTTTGAAAACTTTATTTGGGTAAACATTCGTACTAATTTGACCAAGATAACTTTCCAAGTATTGCAACTTTCTTTGTTCCGAATTTACAGTTACGTAAGATGGGATAATCTCAAAAGATTTTTGAAATTTTGTAAAGCGGGTTTCCAAATCATGGTTTGGAGAAGGAAATTTTCCACAAAATTTTGGCCCTTGATATTTCTCAACAAAAGCTTGATAAAAATTTTCAGAAAATCACTTTTCAAGTATTACGCGTTTCCCATTTGGAATCTATTAGCCACGTAAGATGACATAGTTTTAAAAGGTTGAAAACGGGCTTTTAAATCATGGTATGGGGAAGGAAACTTTTCACAAAAATTGATGTTTAATATTTCTCAACAAAAGTTTGCTAAAATTTGACCAGATGCATTTTAAAACTCAAAATAGGTATTTTCGAAAAATATCGTTACGAGTTTCAAAGTTGGTATAAAAGCATTTTAAGAAAAATCCTTAAAAGTAAGAACATCAAAGGAGAAGGGTAATCGAGAATGAACGTTCACCTATGTTTCTAAACATCCAAGGAAAGAATCTAGTTGCCAGTGCTAAGCGGGGTTCAATGTTTAGTATCAGGCGAAGCTTAAGGGTGCAAGTATCCAACTTGTTTAAACGGTATTAAAAGTATCATATCCGAAATTGTTGTATTGGTGTTCTGAAAAGAATAGCTCAGTGCTAAGGGGTATCATGACGTAAACGGTTACACTAGGGACCCGAGAGGCTTGAATCAATTCCAACACTATGTTGCAAAGAGCCCTTTCTTGTTTAGAAGGTGAGATTGAGTATCAATAGTTGCCAAACAGGCTACGTTCCCTTGGTATCCTGGTGCAGAAGTCAGGTCACATAAAAGAAACGGGTGTTGAGTCTGTGTCGTCTAGAACTCCTAGAAGGTAAGATATCATAAGTGTGAGGGTACATTGACAACCTAGTTCGTTGTTTACACTCCAATCAGAGATTCTAATCGTACGGAACGAGTGGGGTAACTTAGTCAGTGATGAGGCACAGGTGCGGGATCCACTTCTAAGGTTTGATTTATTCTTAACAGGAAAAATTACCGATTATATAAAATAATAGTATAAAAACACTCTTTCATGGTCGTAAAGGGTTCACATGATTATTGTAAAATACTTTATGAAATAGTTTGTAGAACAACTTATAAAATAATTGAGAACGACTTATCATTTATAAAATAACGACGGGGAATCATAGTCAAATTTGTGATTTGTATCAACAAAATAGCAACTTGGTTAATACAACGACTTATGATATGATTTGTAAAACAGTTCATAAAACAGCTTGTAAGATAGTTTATAGAGTGATTGAAAATGATAACAAAATTCATAGTTAAATTTGTGCTAGATTAGCAAGTCAGCAAAACAGTTTATGCAATAATTTGCACGACGATTTGTAAAATGGTTCATACGGTGGTAAGAAAATCATTTGTCGTTTGTGAGGTGTTACCAATTATGTGGTTTACCTAATGATTCAATAGCAAAGTGGTTCATCGGGTTATAGTAAAATAGTTTCGGGTAGTAATGACGAAATGATTTGTAAGATAATAGTAACATGGTTTTATCGTTTTTAAATCAAATAGTGACTAAATCAGTGCGCGGGGAAGTGAAATAGTTTATAGGGCGGTAGTAAAATTTGTAGGATAATAGTCATGTAATTTACAAAAAAATTCGGTGAAACTACTCGTAGGTTTACGGAATAGTAGTAAAGTAGTGAATCGGTTTATGACTTAATAATAAAATAGCTTATAAAATGAGTTGTAAAACAATTTATAAGGTAGTAGGAAAATAATTTGACATTTATAAAATAGTAACAAAATTTAGTTTGCAATATGTTAATATGATAATAAAACAATTTCATTGGAAACACTATGCTTATTAAAATAATTTAATTTATCAAAATTATTTTATAATAAAAATATAAAATAGTGAGTGACATTAAGAATTCAATTTATTATTTATAAAATAGTGGTAGGATCAAAATTTTGTTTTCAAAATATAGTAGTAAAGCATTTTATAGGTTGACCTCAAAACGTCGGTAAAATAATTGGAAATAATTTGTGTGCGTAGTGAAAAATAATAATGGAATGTGGAATGATATAGTAAATGGGTTAATTACTCATGAAAAACTTGGATATAATCGTTTAGGGTAAAGAGATTTAAAGTGAAATAATGAGAAGATAAATGGGTTATTGTATGTAGAAATGACACTTTGATTATTAAATGTTCCAATAATAGTGAAAGTATAGGTGTAATTGAAATATGATAGTTCGAAAGAGTTGAGAAAGACGATATTGCCTAAGTGTGTAAATAACTAAAATGAAATGAGTTTGTAAGAAGGTAAAATAAGGGTTTGAAACTATTTTTTTATGGCTAATATGCCGCATGAGTGGTGATTTTTAAAACAAAAGTGTTTAAAATCGAAACATGTTTAGGATGTGAAAAAGGATAAACAATGCTAATGAGTGTGCTATATTTGACGACTTATGGGTTATGGGCCCATGGTTAAAGTGTAGAGTTTTAATACGGAAAAAGTTGAGTAGGTAAAACAAGGTAAAAGCACCGGTATTGAAAATGGTTTAACGAAGATTAGTGAAATCGAGTCATAGTGAAAAGTGCAAACACATAGATAGTGTGTAAGTAAAAGTAGTAGTTTTAATATACCATATGACGCTTCTTAGAACTAGCCAAAGTAGTGGTAACAAAGTAGATGCAAAAATGGTAAATCACGTGGATCCCTGGTTAAAGCGTAAAGGTGTGAAACGGTTAATGGTCTATTGGGATAAACGGTTTATGACCCACAGTCTGTTCAAGGTCTTGACCAATCAGATTTCTAAACCAGTGTCAGCTTCGAAACACAAACTTTAGTGCAAACCTCCATCATGGTCGTTACAAGCATCTCTTACTTATAAACTTAAGGTTACTGCTTCCTTATGAGCACCATTACCTCTTTTACAATCTCCAAAATCCAACTCATACAACTAACCCATTATTGCATCTATTTCAATCGTCGAAGTGTTTTCCAAGGCATCTAACAATGTCATCCAACTCGTCGGCTTATAGTGCGGTGTATTCTAGTCTCTCACCAATCGAGGGTTTTGGGAAAACAAAGTATATGACCCGATGGCTTAGGGCAATACCAGATAAATCACGTTTTCAAAGTAGCTATCGAATAGCATTCCAGAAATAGGGTTTTCAAAACAATACGTTCAAAATAGTACATTTCCAAAATAGATGGCTCACAATAGTGTATCCAAAACCTTTAAAATAGCGAAACCAAAGTTGACTGCCCAAAACAACATTTAAAATAGTATGCCAAGGTAGTGTATTTTCAAAATAGATTGCCCAAAAGAGTGTTCCCAAATAGTTCTAAGTATAGTGTATCAATAGTGTATCCAAAACAGTTTTCAAATTAGTATACCGATACGATTCGTCTTCTAAATAGTGAAACAAACGTTGACTGTCCAAAATAGTAACCCAAATAGTTTGTCAAATTTGCGTACCCAAAGTAACATACCTCTAAAAAAGTTTTCAAGTAGTACATCAATATAACATGTTTTCAAAATAGCGAAACCAATGTTTACCGTTCAAAATAGTAATTGGAATAGTAAGTCAAAACAACGTTCTCAAAATAGCATGGCAAAAAATAGTTTTCCCGTAATAATGTTTTCAAAACATCGTATCAACTTACATATGTACTTTGTAAAATAACATATCGCAATTTACTGTTTTATAAAGGAAGTAATGAGGTGGGCATATGGTATTCCCGAGAGATAAGTGAAGGGTTAGGTATCCTTTCCTAAAATAGTGGCTCGGATTTCTAGATAAGTTCCTAAAACCTCTGCTGGGTTACAAATCAACCTATCGTATGTTTTCTAGACCTTGCCAATAATTCATCGATCCTTTCGTTGTTTACTTCCATCAAGAAGTTCATCAACAGGGTGTAAAGTTTGGTGCAGTGAGGGCTGTAACATACCCCTAAAAAGGTTAAAGAAAATTTTCAAACGAGGCTCAAAATTACGGAATCAAGAAATCCAAATTCAAACAAAGCCAAAACCAAATACAAGTGCTCCAATAAACTCAAATGTGTTGTCACAACTCGTAATTTCAGTTCCTTTTTCAAACGTCGAAATTTCATTATTCATCTCAAAAAGTTGCAATTTATCATTTACTATTCACCGATCACTATTCATCATTTACAATTCATCATTTCACGTAAACTAGGTTTACGGGTATTCATTTTTGTAACCGGGAAGGTTAAACCACGTGATCATGAGATATCATTCATAATGCATTTCATAGACTAAGGATTAGTCTACACATCATCAATACATCATGTGCATACTATTCCACTCATAAAGTTTATATTATTTTAAGTTACGTATATTTAATTTATAAATAAACGTTAACAAGCGATCAATGATTTTTATCAAACACACCAAACAATTCCCACTATGGCACTAGTATTTTTATATATTAATTATATTGCCACTAAAAAAATTGTTAAAGTTATCTAAATTATATTTTGATAATTTATATATATTAAACTTTCAATTGTATAATATTATAACAACATTTGTAGCAACAAAGCAATAACTATCCCAAACACTCAATGTTTACAAAAATCATATTTTATAATTTGTATGACTTTATTTGTCACATTAGTTCCAATAAAAATATATTTTTTTATTAACCCGGTATCCAAAACGCTAAAACTACACAAACTATACACTAAACGGTACGACGTAAACAACTAATTGTATCAAACATACACACAATCCACCCACTCCATGAGGTGGCCGGATTTCATGTGTGCTTATGCACACTTGTCACCAAACTTGTCCAAAACCACTTATATAAAGCTAAAACCATCAAACCAACACCTAACATTTCCATACATGTAATACCACTTTTGATCAAAAAAAAAAAAAAAAAAAAAAAAAATACTAATCTATCTTTGTCTCTCTTGAAACCCACGACCAGGACCAAACCAAGAAGAAGAAATCACAAATTTTTGAAGATCATGTACTAATCAAACTCTATTAGTGGTCTATTACAAGGTTTTGACATAGAAACCTACAGATTTGTTAGGTTTTTCTAAAACAACTAATCACCACCATTTCAAGTAAGGCTTCTATTTTATTTTTCATCATCTTTTTATTGTCATCTTGAATTTTTATGAAAAACAATGCAAGTAAACATATGTTATACCACTTTATACAATTTTTCTAATTATTGAATCAAGAATGTAACAAGTTAATAATTTATTTGAGATACTCATCATTTGTGACATTAGGGACCCCATGACACCCTAAGAAGGTGTATGGTAGTTTAAGGAAATTTTTGAAGTTGTTGGAGTTGGATTGAGACAAGAAACAATGTGAAAATAGCATTTTTGAAACAATAATTAACAAGCTGTCCCTTTTTGTGAAAAACAGAAAAATCAGTAGACCATGGATAAATTTTAGTTGGAGAAACAGAAAATACAATTAAAAACGAAGCTATGGCCGCTGGAACGGATTAAAACGGATTTATAACGAGAAAGTTATGCCAAAAGCAAGATTTTACTTCTAATAGTCATCATCTGAGAATGTATTGCTGATGCACGAATTTATTCTATAAAAACAGGACACTAAACCTTATTAAAATGCACCGACTTATTAAAAATATATTAGTTCACTGAAAGACGAAACCGGGGATATAAAATTCTTAAGAAACGGACTTATAACAAAGGAGATACGAATTTTTGAATATAAATACTTCACATAAAATTCTGACAGCACTTGCACTTGGAATATTTTCAAGTAAAACCAGAATATTTACAAACGCCCATGTTTAGAGCCAATTTCCCGTCAATAGACTCATTTCTGGAGTCGGGTCACCAAGGAACAAAAGTTAGTACTCCTATAATACTTTCCAAATCAGTTGGCCGTTTATCATTTGGACTTTAAATAAGTAAACTACAGCCACTCAAAATTACCCAGAAATGACAGTTTTGGCCTAAATGCCATACTTTTCGACCATTTATCTTAAATTCTAGATGCAATGGGTAAAATTTCACTACTGAACATATTTAGATACTTTAACAAGCTTTCTAAAAATGATGAGTTTGTCCCCTAACTCTCGGTACACACTGTTTTGCAACTAGTTTTCCGAGGCCACTTTTGGCCGTTTTCATAAATTAACAAGTATTATATTTTACGACGAAAAGTTATATTTTCACAAGTTTTCACCAAACAACTATCATAGAATATCGTTACACCATATATACATGTAAAATACAGTATGACTTGACACGACAACATAAAATATAATTTTTGACGATTATACATGTTTTAAAATAATACGAGTGGTATAGATAACATATGCACTTGTATTCATAACATCATTATATAATCTAAATTAGATTATATTCATTCATATTACAGTAGAAACTCGATAAATTAATACTCTTATTTAATAAACTCTCTAAGATAATATTTTTTGCCAGTCCCGACTCGGGGATAGGGTGCTAAATTAATAATTCGCTAAAATTATAAGATAATACATTTTTGATAATTTCTTTAAACCCCATATAAAATATAAATTAATAATTCCTTATATATAGCATATTACATGAATGATTTTTGAAGGTTTCTTGAAAAATGACTCAATTGTCTTTTGTTTTTTGTTGAAATCAATTTCCCCTTGAATATCCACTGGATACATATCTTTCATGAACTTTTTCGCCTTCTCGATGATTAGTTCACCTGTCATATTCACATGTTCTTGATATTGAATAATCCATTCATAGAGAGATTTTTCTAGGTCAGGAAATTTTGCCGGTTTGTGTCGCTTAACATCGCCTCTTTCGGGAGCAAGTGAGAGATACTCTAAAGAACGCTTAACTGTATTCGATATTGTCGCTTGACTCACCTGCAAACCATAGTTACTATGAACCCATTCTTGCAATTGCTTTTGAGTGAGACTTGGATTATCCTTGTTGTGCTTGCATAATGCTCTTCGAATCTCGTCTGTCATTGTTGTTTTTTCACACCTTTAAGATGGGAAGCCATGTTGTGTGTATGATTTGTTTGTGTTAACCTATTTTGATCTTGTATTTATATAGAAAATATTTTTAATGTCCATAAAGTGATACATTGAACACAAGAAGCATAATAAGGTGTGAGATTGAAGGTTTCTTTCAAATTGGGCCGTTCATTTGATATACATGCATTGTATACAATAATTAAGTGGAAGCTTGAAAGGTGTTTGTAAACTAAGTATTCTACTATAAATTAATAAAATATTAATTAATATATAAATTAATAATTATTAATTTATCGATTAATTAATAACTCTTTTAATTAATAAATTTTGGTGGTCCCAAGTGTATTATATTATAGAGTTTCTACTGTAGGTTGCGGATAGAGATCGCGCCTTATGTTCATTTCATTCACTTGTCATACTATCATCCATATCAAGTGAGTTTTCATAGCCTCGTATACATTTTTTCATTGTTTTCAAATCTCACGGGGGAGAATACATTGCACCAATTTTTATACGGGCCTAAGTATCAAATCATATGTACAATGCTTAAGTTACCTAGCTGCCTTGTTAAAGTCCTCTATTCATTTATCATGGACCGTTAATTATGCGTAAGCGAGAGTGAGTGGATAGATCTATTGAGGGTGACACCTCCATCCGTGGTAGTTATACCAACAATCAAACGGATGCATTTCATTTATGTCATATTAGAGTGTTTGGCAGAACACTCTGGAGGGGCATATACTTCATCAGTCTAGCTTCGAGGTCATGAGCTTAAGCGCTATTGTACTATTTTTCATGTGACATTGGTCATGCACTTTATACTTGAGGTTGCCGTATAACATTTCATTTTTACAAACCTATGGATCTCACCAACATTATTGTTGACCGTTTTAGCAATGTATTTTCAGGTAATTAAGGTATCTCATGTTGGCATGCATATGGACATACATGGAGTCACGGAGTCGACGCGTCTCACCTTTTATTTCATGCACTTATGAACGTTTGATCTTGTCGAACTTATTTTCAATAAACTTGCAACACCTTTTGGGACCTTATTTTGTAAACTCTGAATGTTTTTAATGATCAAACGATGTATTTTCTAAACGACACCTTAGGTCGTTCAATATAACCTTGTATGAGATGCCATGAATGTTACACCCAGGAAGTGTCGTTCAATTCGTGAAGTTTCGTGATGCCAATGTGTCGTGCTCATGCAAAAATTCACCATTTTCCAAAATTTCAAAATAGAAAATCTTCCCGGAACATAATCCTATTATTACTACTCCCAGTATCGCAAAATTCATTTGTGAGATGTAGGTGATCAAGCCACGTCCCCACTATCCCAGGTTGATCATAGGTGATCAGTCTACTCTCAACCGAGGATCAATGAATTTCGGTATACTCATCTTAGTTATACTACTACCATTTCCCTCGCTTTCAAAACCGTTTTGAAAACCATGATAATTGTCCAACTCGGATTCAGATAATGCATTTATGCAAGGAAATAGCGTAACTCAGCGACTTGTTCGATGCATTGACGTAAGTATGCAAAAATGGTAAACTAACGATAGGCCGATTACTAATTACAGTAACGCACTACCAAAATCATCATAAACAGAAATCACCTTTCAAACTTTGTGAAATAATAGTAACTTTTGTGCATTTATCGAATTACATGTTAACATATAATCGGATAAAAGTTACTATTATTACACAAAATTTGCAAGGCAATTGCTGTTTATGATAATTTTGGCAGCGCGTTACAATAATTAGTAATTAACCTATCGTTCGTTCACTATTTTAAATAAAATCAAAACACACGAAAAGAAGTAACATAAAACATACCAAAGTCCCATAAAAATGAATCTTATGAGGCAATTGTTCAGCACATTGAAGTAAAAACTACATAAAAACCAATAAGTATTAATTAACTAATAACTAAAAAACAGTAAATAGTAATTAATTAACAGTAATTAGTGAAATTACAGTTAGGATTTCGTCTTGTGCGTGTTCCAATTCACGTCTTATAGCACCAAAACAAGCATCCTGCAATCAATTAAATAAACTTAGGGCTTATATTTTATAAAATATAAAATATTAGGGATGGTAAAAAAAAATTAATTACAATGTGGTCTTTGTAATCGACTGTTGCGCTGCCGCCGTACTCCGGTGACTTTTCACCGATTCGGAAGATTAAAGATCGCCAGCTGCTGCTGATGCTCATATCGACTGATTAGTGTGTGTGTGTGTGTGTGTTTTTATAAAGGATGAAGGGTTTTGGGCGTTTTAGTTTTGGCTCGATGAGTATAGATGCCCTAGTCGAGCCGGGTTTTGTTGTGTTTATTGAACCGGGTTCGCTACTCAAATTGTTTTATACTTTTATTACTCCTGCTGTCAATTTTGAACTTTTTTTTTTTACTTTTAATATTTTTTTACATATAATAATTTATGCAAAATATATGAATATATTGAGTTTTAAATGTATTTTTATATGTATAATTTATATTACATATTGTATAACACAAACAAAAAATATTTAAAGTCAAAGTTGAAAATAAAAACTTTAAAAATAAAAACTGTACAATTAATATGGGATGGAGGTAGTAGCTTATTTCTTGTGCGGTTGTTTAAGCTTATTTTGGACTTACGAGCTTTAGAGTTAAGCTTACTAGACTGAAAATCGAACTGAATCGGAAAATTGAGCCAAACCGGACCAAATCGAATCGAACCGATCATATTCGGTTTGGTTTTGGCTCTATATACTAACGATTTTCAGTTTCGGTTCGGTTCGACCCAAAACCGAGAAAAACACACCTACATCATATAAACCGAATTGAACCGACCAACCCGACACAAAATCGAACCAAACTGACAATATTCGGTTCGCTTTATACTAATGGTTTTGGATCGATGCTGAGCCTAGTCGAGCTTATTTAATTTCGTTTCGTATTTCATTAACTAATTTTAAAAAGAGTAAATTAAACCATTAGCCCTTATAAAAAGGCTAGATTTCATACGACGTCCAAAAACGCGAAACCTTGTGTCTTTTTCGTTACTCCAGTATTTTGAAGATATTACGTCGGTGGTCGAATTTTCTAATAATCATTAGTTTTGCTCGTTATCACGGTCCTCACGTGCAAATCACGCAAGGGCTTTTTTTGTCTAAACACATTTTTGTACTCGTTTTTCAACTTGACTAGTTTTGTCTGAACACTGTTCACTTTGTACTTAAACACGTGTACTTAGCTTTTTTACATATCCCGATATATATTGTACATATCCCCATTCATGCAATAGTATTCCACAATCTTCCCACTCAATTATTTTCATCACTCCCTATCTTTAGCTTTTGTTATTTCTTACCCAAAAACTTAAGAACAAAAAATGGTGGCATGTTAGTGTGAAACATCAATACTTCGCACATCATGGACAAATCAAAATCCATGACGTAGGTTCTATGGTTGTCCAGATCTTGAATCTGATTGTGAGTTTATTGACTAGCACGATCCGCCAAGGTGTGCAAGATCAGTTATTATCATCCCCGGTCTATTAAAGGCAAGGAATGTTATAGAAGCTACGCTAGAGGAAAGAAGACAATCAATTGGTTCTGTTTGATTTGATCACGAGGCATTAACAACAACAACAATCAATCGATTCTTTCGGGCCTAAAATGGTAAAGTGATGATACAGAAGTGATACTGCAACCATCTCTAAAATAGTAACCCCATAAAGAATGGTTAAAGCTCCACTAGATAAATCTAAGTACTTAACAATGTATCCCTGAAAAAGAAATAAAAATTGATAAGTAAACAATAAAACTTAGTTAAAGATAAATAAGAGGCTCGTTAGCTTGAATTAAGCTATCAGACAGTAAGAGGTGCATTAGCCAGGAATAATAGTTTCAAAAAAATAAAAATAAAATAAAATAACCTCAATAAACAGCAAACATGAGCAAAACAATAACGTAGAACTACCAACTATCGACAATAGAAACAAAAATCCAACAATGGCAACAAGATCAAAATAACAAACCAAAAGAGAATTAGATGCTTAAACCGCAAGCACTATAAAATGGTGATTACAAGAAGACTATAACATAATCAGCAACCATCAAAGGCTGAAAAAATCATTAATATATATATATATATATATATATATATATATATATATATATATATATATATATATATATAGGGTAGGGATAGAATGAGAAGGAGCTTAAAATGAGAAAGGTAGGAAGGATTGTGGGAGTGACATGTGTTACTTTAAAATGCTTAAGTTTTGATAGTAAACAACCACTGTTTTGCAATTTCAGGTTAAGATCCCTGCACGTCTTGATGTAAAACATATTCTGGACAACTTTTGTGTTTTACACTTTTGATGACTCGGACTAGAAAGGGGTCAAAATCTTGATTTAAAATGGATTAAGAAACATTTTTATCAAATGTCTAGTTTTCATACGTTTTTATCTATTTTCATATATTTTTATCCGTTTTCATACATATTATATATATATAAATGGATGAAACCGGATAAAATATAAGAAAAACGGATGAAAATGTAAAATAATAGAAGAAAACGAACAAAAGTGTATGAGCACGGATAAAAATGTGAGAAAAATAGAAGAAACAGATAAAAACATGAGAAAAATGGATGAAAATATATAAAAACGGACGAAAACTGATAAAAACATGAAAAAAACGAAAACGTAAGAAAAACGTAAGAAAATTATGTAAACGTAAGAATAGTCAATGAGGAATAACGATGCAAATATTTTAACTCAATGAGGACTAACTATGCAAATATTTTAACTCAATAAGGACTAATGATGCAAATATTTTAACTCTATAGTCAATGAGGACTAACGATGCAAATATTTTAACTCAATGAGGACTAACGATGCAACTATTTTAACTCTTGTTAAGAGATAAGGGAAAATCATTTGCATCGTTAGTCCATAGTAACTGATATTACTAACTGAGATGTACTTGTGCCAATTTTACTAACGGTGGATGATTTTGTTAAAAAAAAAAAAAAAAAAAAAAAAAAAAAAAAAAAAAAAAAAATTGATGAAAAATAAGCTTTTGGCATACCACAAGGATGTATTTAACAATTTTCTCTAAAATTTATCACTTTGATTTTGAATCTAACTGTGCATGTCAATCTCCCTGCTTTAATGTAAAATAAATTGACTTAGATTAGACAATTTAAGTTTTTTGTTTTATTTATTTATAAGATAAACAACTCAATTCTAAAACAACAATAACATAAAATCACGTTATAACCTAATTGTATACATTAGGAACCCTCAGGAATAATCATCACATAATGTAACGTAAAATTTTCAATATAAGCAAAAATAAAAGAGTTAGTTACTCTTAAGTTGCCACTTTTCTGGAAATTTTGTAATATTAAAGCAACAACTTTTTTACATTATTAATAAGTTATACTATTTACTTTCTAAATAACAAAGCAAAGACATCGTCAAATATAACTAATTTACATGACTCGTCGTAACATGTGAGGATAATTTTCCACGTTAAAAACATATGACCATGACGCTTAAACTAAGGTGTTTGTTTCTAAAAAGGTTTCCAATATCACTTTCGAAATGAATATTAAGGGGGAAAAAGTCTTAACTAATATGTGTGTTTAACCAAAATATATTAGTGGCCAATAATAAAAATAAGTGTAATACTCGTGCGTTGCTCGAGTACACCTATTTTAGATGACGTATAGATAAGTTAGAAAATGTTAAAATATATAGTTATAATGATAAGTGATATAACAAATTGATGCCATACCATAAACAACACATATCGTACTTCAAAACTCGATATTATTCAACAACATTTAAAGTTTGAGGGATTCAATAACATTTTCAGAAATGGATAGCGAGTATCACGATAATCGTATAGACTTAATCACAATGATAGTAGTACACATAATGTTTATAGTAGCTACAAAGGAGTTTCACATCATAAAAAGAAACACCAAACGACACCGTTAAACCATCATGAGTAATCTTCAAAAATAAATACACTTGGAATGATATGCATGTTATATTCTGATACAATTTCTTTTTGGTATCTCATTAAATTGAAGTAAGGACAACAAAAGAACCTGTATCAAAGAATGCTACTCGAAACTTTACTCATTTTGTTAATGGTATTTTCTCTTTCACTTATGGCTTTCTAAAAGTACTGTGTTACAGGTGAAATGTAATGCAGGTCTATCGATTATTGTATTAATTAGGGCCCGTTTGGTTTGTTGGTGGGTTTAAATTGAATTTGGATTTGAAAAAAGTTTAAAAGATTTGGAAAATGTTTGAGAAAAAAATAAGAGAGAAAAAATATATTATATAAATGACAAAAAAAGTAAAAAGAAGTATTAAAAAATAAAAAGATTCACATGTTGAGAGAGAAAATTGGATATGGCCCACAAATGCAATCCCACTTGAAACCAACATAAGTAGCCTACTATCATTTCTTTCATTCAAATCTCATTCCTTAATTCAAAAGATCAAACCAAACAATCAACTAATGTCTTGTCAAAATAAAACCCATTCCACACCTTTAAAACAAACGGGCCCTTAAATAACGATACTTAAGGAAAAACATGGTTGTATACAATTTTTTTTTGTTGAAAAACTGAATTATATAAATACCATTTCAACAAAAGTTGAAATGTATAAAAAGATAGTACAATACAACTAATACAAATAAAACCGAAACTAATGTGACTATGGACGTCATAAGAGATACCAAAGTTGACTTTCCCAAATGTGAAAATCGTGCGCATAACACATTCCAAAAGCGGATGCCCAATGAAACACCTTCATTCACTAGTACATTCGAGGCTTTCCCCGACGACTTTTTTAAGCCCTTCCTGTCGACATGTCGACGGAATCATACGTTACCGTCGACATGTCGACGGCACCACATTGACGGCTGTGCTTCGACGGGAACAGTGTTCCCGTCGACAATCACCGTCGACACTGTGGGTCCCACGTCGTTTTCCAGTCAAAGAAATTTGTGTCCGTCAAACTCTTCCCGTCGACATGTCGACGGTACCATATAAATAATTAACGTTTTAATTAGTTGATTATAATTATGGTTTATATGATACCGTCGACATGTCGACGGTATTATTTAAACAAAAGTATAGTTTTTAATATAATGCCGTCGACATGTCAACGACATAATATGAAAAACACTGTTTTTGTTTTAATGATACCGTCGACATGTCGACGGTATCATTAAATAACCAATAATTATGTTTCAATGATGCCGTCGACATGTCGACGGTATCATTGTTAACACCCTGCTAACAGCAGGCTGCAAATATAGCAATTTTTCAGATTTTTTCCGGATTTTCCGGAAAAAATCTACCAAAACCTGTAACATTACAAGCACCTATAACCACTCAATATCAACATGTCCTAAACGTATAACTCGCCATCGGCTATAACACTTGCAAAATATCGCTAAACACCCTCAAAATGAATAAAAACATATAAAGTCTACAAAACGGGGTGTGGTAATGTCTAAACCTAGCTGCCATATCCACAAATGTTTTAATATCCGCGACGTTCAAGTCGCCAAAAGGTTAAACTATACAATACTAACATATGGGTCGCCAAAATATTGTTTCAAGCATAAGTACAACACAAAATACCCAAGTTTGTACCTCTACATCCAAAATCACTCGTGATCATCAGTAGGACTCTCATCATCGCCAGAACCATCCTCATCGTCTCTGCGACTCCCGCTCCCTCCAGCTGAGCCGCTACCTCCAACGCCACTGCCTGAGCCATCCACGTGCTGAGAACCCGCCTGACTAACATACTCGTTCCATCGCGGGTTGGAGGAGATAAAACCTGTGATCAAAGCAATCTCCGCCTTCAACATCTTATGCTCTTCAGCTTCTCGAAGGCGATTCTCCTCGACCTCAGCAATCTTCTTCTCGGCCTCAGCAAGCTTTTTCTCCATCTCAGCGTATTCTGAAAATGAAACAATCAAAATTAAAAAACATCTATTGCAATACTTAATTTGGAGGTGGAGGCGGGGTGTATGGTAACGGTGGTCTGGAGAGCCCGGGTACGACCCTACCCCGTCCGGCGATGTGGCCCCGCTGCTTGCCCTTCAAAACCCTAGCAAGTATCTGCTCCTCCGTGTACGCCACCCCTTCCGGCGTATTCGCTCCCAGATCTCGCAGCCGGACCATCTCTTCCTATTTAATTGAGAAAAAAATTGAGAAAATTTATATATATATATATATATATATATATATATATATATATATATATATATATATATATATATATATATATATATATATATATATATGTAAGTGTGTGTGTGTGTATATATATATATATATATATATATATATATATATATATATATATGTATATATATATAAATTAATAAATAAATAAATAAATAATAAATTAAAAATAAATAAATAAAAGATACTTACATATTGAACACGAGCCTCATCCTGCAACCACATACCATCACTGTCGCAGTGTGTGTCGTAAAACGACTGGATGAGGGACGGGTATTTTTTGTCCTTGCTGTTCAGAAATTGTATATACACATGCATATGTATAAGATGAAACAAATTAAAAATGGCAAATCAAACACCATATTTATTTTAATTAAACTTAAATACTTTTATAAAATCAAAATTAATTACTTTTATATAATTATAATTAAATAATTTTATAAAAACAAAATACTTGTATAAAAATAAAATGTGTCTTACGTAGTCGTGGCGAATAGCGGCCAATGACTTGGAACCGTGGCGGCTGTACACCTTCAACTTCTTTCGGTTCTCCTTGTTCACAGCAGCACGCTTCAGGGTCTTCTCATTCATGTAAAACTTGATATGCTCCTCCCACACAGATGGCTCGACGTTCGGAGGAGGGTTTCTTCGTATCTCATCCACTTTTTCAGGCCCACCCTCCCCGTCGAAGTAAACCCTCTTCATCGTGCCCTTGTTGTCGGAGTAGACCTTAGCAATGTACGCATTGAGGCCCGCCTTAATGGTTTCCCAATGGGGTGAGTTCATGTGGGTCTGCAAGTCGAAGAATTCCTGCAAACAAATTTAAACAAATATACACAATTAAACAAATTTAAATAAATGTACACATTCAAAGAATTAAATATAAAGATATAATTAAAAGGAAAAAAAATAACTGACCCCGAGTCGGTTCATGAAGCCCTGTCGAGTCGCTTCGTCAAGGTTGTGCCAGGAGGGATAGTGCAACGGCAAGGACCTAACCAGCTCGCCAACATAGTTACCGAACCATGCGCGGTTGGACCCAACATGATGAAATGTCTTCTGATCACCCCACTCGAACTCGATCGATTGCGGGCCCGAGGCAGTCACAGCTTTCCTGAGGTCTTTGTTTTTGTTGGCTTCACGGACCTGTGCCCTGCCGCCAGCCCGACCTCCACCCCTGCCACCAGCTTGTCTCGCTCTACCTCCTCGTCGAGGTTTTTGTGACGAACCTACAATTGAAGTGAGTGAAAACGTTAAAAAATAACAAGTAACAAAATTCAAATTATCAAGTTTAATTTTCTTACCACTACGGTGACCGCTAGTAATCGAACGATAAGGTGGTGGTGGGTCATCGGCACCGTCACCACCGTGACCTCGCGCTACTGCTGCCATCTGTAAAAGTACAAGTTGAATTAACATATAGAAATTCAGGAACAAATTAACATAAGCATGCACACATTCAAATACATACACATTTAAAATAAATATACACATTTAAAAAATCCATAACAATTTCATTCAAATAAGCTAAGTGTCGTTTTACAAGTTACAATTTAAGATCAATCTGCTACATCTACATCACTATCATAAACAGCATGAGTCGCATCTTCAACTTCATCATCAGAATTGTTTGCATCAGAGTCTGCTAAATCATAAGGATCGTCGTCCTCATCATCAATAAATTCACCGTCGTCATCAACTTGAATGATTGGTGGTGGTGCCTCAACTAACGTTGATTGACCATCGATATTTAAGGTTTCAAATGCCAAATCATTCAAATTAGCAGACAGTTGAAGATTCGACGAGTTGTTGCCATGTATCACATCATCATCGTCTTCTGTCACAATGACATCCCAGGTTGTGTTGTGATTCACTTCTTGGACGACCTTCCAATGGAGTGGTCGTCTGGCAGGATCTTCAAGGTAGAAGACTTGTTTTGCTTGTGTTGCGAGAATGTAAGGTTGATCTTCAAACGCTGTGCTACATGCCAAAATTTGTGTCATGTTGTTTCTAGTGTTATAACGTTCGACTCTACCTCTTTTGACCAAGTCGAACCACTTAACTCGAAACAGCACAACTTTGAACTGGGTATACGCGAACTCCAGAATTTCTTCTAGCTGGCCATAATACATTTCTCCTTCCTTCTCGCCAGGAGAACAAATTCCGCTGTTCTGAGTTGTACGTTTTACATCGCGGCTGTGTACAACAAACTTCACACCGTTGACTACGCAAGTGTGAACTGAGGTTATGGTCGATAATGGTCCACAAGCCAAAGCGAATACGTCTGGAGTACACCTTGGGTCATTGTCTGTGTAAAGTTTACCGATCTATGAACAAAGATAAGAATAGATGGAGATGAGTAATATATATAGTCGTTATTTATACAAGGAATTACATATAATAAGTTTACCTTCGTCTGAAACCATCTAGGAAATTCTTGTTGCATGTCGCTATCAGGATGTTCGCTGAAAATGGACATGATATTAGAATTAATCGAAAAGATAACTTGGGAAAAAGAAATTTCGAAATAAAAACGCGTACCTCTCGAACTCGTTCATGTACGCGTCGATCTCAGGACTGTTGTGAAGTACATACCATATCACTTTCTTCATTTCTTGGAGACCTAACCGAATAATTGTCACTTTACCAGACGTTTTACATAGTGATCGGAACACCTGGAAATCACTTGTTGGAAGAGGACAGCCCTGAGATGCAGTGGGACGATTAAATTTCGTCCCAATTTCGCCCCGAAAATAACGAGAACAAAAAGTTAATGCTTCGTCTGCAACATAACCCTCCGCTATTGAACCTTCCGGCTTAGCTTTATTTCGTACATAGTTTTTTAGCTTCTTCATGTATCTTTCAAATGGATACATCCACCAAAATGAAACAGGCCCGCCTTGAATAGCCTCTTCAGGTAAATGCATAACCAAGTGAATCATAATGTCAAAAAAAGCAGGAGGATATATTTGCTCGAGACTGCACAAAATTTTGATCAACTGTTCTTTAGCTTTCACCATGTCATTCACCATCAAAGTTCGGGCACAAATTTGCTTAAAGAATGAACAAAGCTCGATTAATGGTGTATAAGTCGGTGTGTCCAGGTATTGCTGAAGTCCATAAGGAAGTAACCGTTGCATCATTATATGACAGTCATGAGACTTCATGCCCGTTATATTGTTATCATCTTTGGTCACTTTCGACTTGAACTTGGATCCGAACCCATCTGGCAGTTTAATTGTTTTGATGTATTGACAGAACAGTTTTCTTTTATCGGGTGTGAGGGAGTACTTAGCTTGAGGCTTCGAGCACTTCCCGTTTTGTTTATTTCTGAGCCACAACTCCTGTCGAATGCCCAAAGCTTGCAAGTCTTGTCTTGCCTTAGCAGTGTCTTTAGATTTGTCATTCATTAACAAAGTGTTCAAGATACTCTCCAACACATTTTTTTCGATATGCATGACATCTAAATTGTGTTTTAGAGTAAGAGAAGACCAATATTCAAGCTCGTAGAAAATAGACCGTTTAGTCCAGTTCAGGTCGGTTGTAGTATTACGTTTTATCTTCCCACCCCCATAATCTGGATGTTTCCCCGGCAAACGTGTAGGCAATATTGCAAGTTGAGTCAAGATATCAGCCGGACATTCTTTTTTAGGAGGATCTGTAAAATCAGGTGCACCATTAAATGTAGTAGTATCCCTCCTCCATTTATGGTTTTTTTTTTAAGAATCTTCTATGGCCAACATAACCTATTTTGCTTATCACACGCGTAGCCGGAGTGCCTACTTTGCATGTAGGGCATGCGTAGTAACCTTACCCACTCCAACCTGACAAACTACTACGAGCAGGAAAATCATTGATGGTCCATAAAAGCATCGCTCTCATGTTGAATACTTTGCCTGTAACAGCGTCCATAGTCGGGATACCTGGTATTTTCCATAATTCCTTAAGGTCATCAATCAAAGGCTTTAAGTAAACATCAATGTCCTTCGCGGGTGATTTAGGTCCAGGAATCAACAACGTCAGCATCAAAGTAGTCTCTTTCATGCATAACCACGGAGGCAAGTTGTATGTTGTTAAGATAACAGGCCACATGCTGTAAGTCTGACTAAGGTTGCCGAATGGATTGAAACCATCAGCAGCCAACCCTAATCGAACGTTTCTCGGTTCGTTAGCAAATTCCGAATATTTACCGCTGCCAAACTTCTGCCATGCTTCACCATCAACCGGGTGTTGCATCATACCGTTTACCGTAGACTTTCCAGTAGCATGCCAAGTCATATGTTTTGCGGTGTGAATAGATTTGTACAAACGTTGTAGCCTAGGAATGATAGGAAAGTAACGCAACACCTTGTTAGGAACTTTCTTCCCCGTTGTGTTCTTGTCTTTCCATCTACTCGTTTTACAGACCGGAAAATACTCCAAATCTTCGGCACCAGTCCCCCGATATAAAAAGCAATCATTTTCACAAGCATGTATCGACTCATACCCTAACCCGACCTTTTTAAATGTTTTTTTTATAGCAGAGTATGATGGTGGGAGATTGTAACCTAACCTAGGAGGAAATACTTCCTGGAGAAATTTTAGCGTATTGTTAAATGAAGTATCACTCCATTTACCGCTGACCTTGAGATGCGTAAACTTTGACATAAAATCCAAGGTTGTCATAAAGTCACAACCCGGGTAAAGAGGCTGGGTGGAACTGGCAAGTAACTCTTCATACTCGTTACGTACAGGAGGTGTCGTTGCTTGAGCTGGCTCGTTACTTGTCTCGCCAATATTTGGAAGAGTTGGCACATTTTGTTCATTATTTGGAGGAATATCAAAAATATCATTAATGCACGCACGCATGTCACTTATCTCACATCGTGTTGTGTTATCTTGTATAGGAAGAGGATCCGGTTCACCGTGTTCACGCCATTGTGTATAAGTTGGGTCCCACCCATTTTCGCTTATGTGGCTTTTAAGTAAGTCGAGAGATACCCATGGAACATTACAACAAAGACGACATGGACATTTTATGTTGCCGTAACTATTCAATAACGGCTTGCAATGTTCAACGAATGCGGCAAGACCATCAAAAAACTCTTTGGAAACACGAGTGTCTAAACGGGTCCAACTCTTATCAAGTATCATAACTGCATATTGTTTTGTTCAACTCTTAGTTATTACACATTCAAAATAAAGGAAAGTTGTTTTGTTCACCTAGTGCAACTATAGAAGGCAATCCTAACCCACTCTTTGAATGATTCATCTCATATATGAATGCGTATAACTGATTTACTATCTGAGAAAATTTCGGCAGCATTTCCCCTCAACTCCCCAAATATGTACATTAAAGACATATTCGTAGGAGTAAAGGAGAAACACTGTCGAAATCATCTCAAATAGTAAATCAATTATACGCATCCATATCCTAAATGAGACAAAACATTCAAAAAGCAGTCCCAAACAGGGGACTTTTCGAAATTAATTTCTAATAAATTAATTTCGGACGGGTTTTCTATAGGATGATTAACTTCGGACGGGAACTTTCTGAAATTAATCACTAAAATCCTAAAACATTCACAAAAGTCTAACAATAGCATATATTTTAAGTTAAACAATTAGACTATAAACAATTGTTTGGTTTTCGGTTTATGTTTCATAAAACTATTTTGTTATTTTGAAACTTGTTTTTGTGACTTATTTTTGAAACTATTATGAAACATAAGCCGAAAACCAAACAATATATCTACGGGCTTATGGCTTATTTGGTTTTCGGCTTATGTTTCATAAGCTTATTTTTTTTTACTTATTTTGAAACTATTTAAGTTAAAAAGTTTCAAAATAAGCCATAAAAATTAAGCTTGTGAAACATAAGCCGAAAACCAAACAAACCATAAGCCCGTTATATAAGCCGAAAACCAAACTAACCAATATATACTAACCAAACGCCAACTAACATTTAACCAAACCCACCCAATATCCTACGGCTAGTTCAATACCAAGTCCCCCAAGGTGCTATTTGCACCGTGGGTACACAATATCCTACGGCTAGTTCACATTCCGCAACACTATACTAGTAACCAAACTATACATACGGCTGCAATCACTAAACTAGTAACCAAACGCTACAACAAAGCATAAATAAGAAGAAAAAAAATTTTTAAAAAAAAGGAATACATACCGTACGTATCAGCTGTGGTCTCGGCTGTGGCTCAGCTGTGGCTCGGCTGTGGTCTCGGCTGTGGTCTCGGCTGTGGCTCGGCTGTGGTCTCGTCTTGGGCTCGGGCTATAATAAAAGAGATACAATATATAATGGTTATATCAAAATTTAAAAAAAAAAAAAACTGTTGTCGTCGACATGTCGTCAGGATACCAAAAGTTAATAAAAAAAATAAAACGAGGCTCTCACCCTGCTGTTACCCTCGGCTCTCACCCTCGGCTCTCACCTGCTGCTACTGTAACAAAAATTAACAAGATTTTAATAACAATTTTATTAACAAAATTTAATACCAATTTTATTAACAATAATAATAACAAATTTTAATAACAACAATAATAATAACAAATTTTATTAACAATTTTGCTCACCTGCTGCTGCTGCTGTGTCGGAGTGAAGAAGAAGAGAAGTGGGGAAGAAGAAGAATTAAAAAATGGAGGGGTAGAGGAGAGAATTAAATAATGGAAGGGGTAGAGGAGGAGGTGCACAGTGGTGCGAGTGTCGGAGTGGTGGAGTGGTGTGGTGAGCTGTGGAGTATAATGTGGTTGGGGTGGAGGAGTGGTGGTGGTGTGGTGGAGGAGTGGTGGAGGAGTGGTGGAGGATTGGTGGTATAATCGCCGGCGAGAGGGGGGGATGGTTTTTTGATGGTTCGAAGTTATGAGCAATAATTTTGACCAGATCTGGTTTTTGTATTCCTTTTTATTATCCCGTCGACATGTCGACGGGAATATTAAGGAAATTTTTTATATTATTACTCATACCGTCGACATGTCGACGGCAATATTACAATATTTTGTCGTTTGCGTTTGGCGGGACGTATTAAATTTTCACGAAAATTTTGGCGGTTTTATTCCCGTCGACATGTCGATGGGAAAATAGCTTTTATTAAAAAAAATATTTATAATAAATACTTTGTAAAATTACTTTATTATAAATACTTGTATAAAATTACTTTAATATAATTAAAAAAAATTATTTATTATAAATACTTTTATAAAATATTAAAAAATAAGTTTTATAAAATTAATAAACTAAATTTATATAATTGAAAAAAATTATTTATTATAAATACTTTTATAAAATTAAAAAAGTATATATATTTAAAATTAATTACTTATATTATAATTAAAAAAAATCATTTATTAAAATATAAAATAAAATAATTAGAATATCACAAATGAGTCGAGATACAATGGTTATACATGAGATGTAAAACGAACGAGTCGAGATGCTATGGTTATACATGAGATGTTAAACGAACGAGTCGAGATGCTATGGTTATACATGAGATGTTAAACGAACGAGTCGAGATGCAATGGTTATACATGAGATGTTAAACGAACGAGTCGAGATGACATGAGATGTTAAACGAACGAGTCGAGATGCAATGGTTATACATGAGATGTTAAACGAACGAGTCGAGATGCAACGAACCAGTCGAGATGCAATGGTTATACATGAGATGTTAAACGAACGAGTCGAGATGCAATGGTTATACATGAGATGTTAAACGAACGAGTCGAGATGCAATGGTTATACATGAGGTGTTAAACGAACGAGTCGAGATGCAATGGTTATACATGAGATGTTAAACGAACGAGTCGAGATGCAATGGTTATACATAAGATGCTAAACGAACGAGTCGAGATGCAATGGTTATACATGAGATGTTAAACGAACGAGTCGAGATGCAATGGTTATACATGAGATGTTAAACGAACGAGTCGAGATGCTATGGTTATCGAGATGCAATGGTTATACATGAGATGTTAAACGAACGAGTCGAGATGCTATGGTTATACATGAGATGTTAAACGAACGAGTCGAGATGCTATGGTTATACATGATATGTCTCATCTCACTATATCTCTCTCTCTACCTAACACCTTATCCTCACAATATAAACACACACACACACATACTCATCTCACTATCTCTCTCTCTCTCTCTCTCTCTCTATCTCTCTCTAGCAGTTTCTGTTTTCTGGCGACACCAGCATTTTTCGGCCGCCGAAATCTTTTTCTGGCCACCACCTTTTATCACCTCAACTTGTAGATCGGGCCACACCGGTCACGATTCAACCACTCAACCTCACAACCACAAACATACACTGTTATCATGGTGAAGAAGATGACAGAATTTGAAGCTTTTCCTTGTCCTTGTGAACGAGGAGACGTGGTTCTGCGAGAATCGTGTAAATCTTACTCCCGTGGTAAACTATACTATGCGTGTCCTTTCTCGCAGGTGAACAATTACATATTTTTTCTTTAAATAATTTGGTTAGTTGTTAAAAATAATAGTTTTTACTCTTTAACAGCCTGGGACAGACGACCATGGATGTAATTTTTTTTATGGAAGGAGGAACGACTCGCCAAAATGATGATCGGTTCTCTGGGAGCTTCAACATCAAGCGGTTCTGGATCTGCTCCAAAAAGGTGCTCAAACTGTATGAAAAAAATCTTAGAATAAACTTGCTGGAGGCACAAAAACAGGTGTTGGAGGCACAAAAATAGGTGTTATAGACAAAATTAAGGGTGCTGGAGGCAAAACTTGACATGGCAACGTATCCCAACCACGACCACGCATGTCAGTCGGATGCAATACTCCGTGACCTTGTAGGTGACATGGATAAATTTCATATGTAGTACTGTTATCGTTGTTGTTGTTGTTGTTGATGTTTTTGATGTTTAATAAAATGTTGTTGTTGTTGTTGTTGTTTAATAAAATGTTGTTGTTGTGGAGCAATAATTAGAACTGAAGGAGCAATAATTATCAAACACAAATGCAAACTGTTTATTTAAAACAAGCAAGAGTTCTTAACCACATGCATTTTCATACAGACTCAAACTAAACAACTCGACAACCAAACTAAACAACTCAACAACCAAAGGAAATAACTCAAACTTAACAACTCGACAACCAAACGAAACAACTCAAACTAAACAACTCGACAACCAAACGAAACAACTCAAACTAAACAACTCGACAACTAAAACAACAGATCAAACGAAACAACCCGTTTATTTTTTTTTGCGGCTACTTCCCGCTTTACTCGAACTCGCACCATCTTTTCCCTTCCTTGCTCTCATTTCCTTGATATGTGCAAACGTAGCTTCAAGATTTGTGATCCTATTTCCCAGATTATCAAGTTTTGTTTCCAACGTACTTTCAGCTTCGTTGTCACCTCCAACAGCAACAACTTGAGCTTCAGCAGCAGCTTGAGCTTCAGCAGCATCTAGCTCGTCCATGTACTCTTTGTAGTACGGCTTTTTCTTACACCATTCGATAATCTTGTCTCTCATCCACGGTTCAACATCCTTAAAATCACCATATTCCTCATAAACTGCATGACCAAAAGTTAACATAACTTCATTAAAGAGGAGCTCGTGTGACAAGATTTTTGAGTACTCCTCTTCAACTGTGCAACCACGCCAAGTCATGTGTGTCTTGTAAGAATTGACGATTGAATTATTTGTGAGATGTGTAAAATGAGACGGAAATAATTTTGTGAGAATGTATATATTGGTAAAAAAAATGAGACGGGAATGTATTTGTGAGGATATATATAGCCTGATTTTTAAAGATATATTCCCGTCGACATGTCGACGGGAACAATAAAGCGGGAAAATATCCCGCCCAATATTTTACCCATTTATTAAAAATGTTTATAATTAGTAATATACTCCCGTCGACATGTCGACGGAATCTTAAAACATAATAATTATTATGCTTAATCACACGTTAATTGTGGGATAAAACGTTATTAATATATTCCCGTCGACATGTCGACGGGAATATATTAGCGGGTAAATTTCGCGCCCAACTTTGGTGAATTATTGAGGCTAAAAAAATATTCTAAAAGTTTCCCGTCGACATGTCGACGGGAAAATACGATTATGAAAAATTCAACGCAGTTGGCCTCGGTCAATCGTTTTTTTTTGTTGTTTTCTGTATTATGCCGTCGACATAATGTCGACGGGAAACGGTTCGACACCTGTTCTCCTAATTCTTGTAGTGATTTTGATATTGCGAATTATCGATGCCAAACACGTGAACTTCTCTTTGAATATAGCTTCGTTTCTCGCTAACCACATTACCCAAATCGTGCACGGACCTATGAGGCACCAAAACTTTTTAGCATTGATTCCCATCCTATGATTCCAATCCTCCGAGAACTGGGCGAGGCTTGAAGGAATAATCCATTCAAGATTCCACCATCTAAAAAGAGCGGACCAAATCATAAAAAACCACGCACAATGAAGAAGAAGATGATGAACAGACTCTGTAGCATCATTGCATTTGCAGCAAATGCAATTAACTTGTTGGCCACCCGAGATAATACCCCTCGAATTAAGAACTTCTTTAATTGAAATACGCCTTTGAATTGCCAACCAATAAAAGCCTTGTACCTTGGATGGGACCTTATTGTTCCATATAAACCGAGCCCAAGATGGGACATGAAAAGATGGGTATGATAACATAATAAATAATGACCCATGAGATACTAAAGTTTATACCTGGTCAATTTCTTTCAAATTAGAAATTGAAAATAGCACAATATAATATAGGTAATTATATGTATGTTTCATCTATTTGGTTGCTTGACTTGCTTCCAAACTACTTTACAAACTCGTTGCTAAATAAAAAGAATTGTTGGCACACATTTATCCGTAGCTTCATGGTTTTGGAAACGTGCTTTAACTCATCAACTGAATTATTAAAAAGGTTGGCTAAAAAGTTAGATGACTTTGACTTCTAGTTTATCAACTAATAATAGTGATCGAATGGATGAAATGACTTACCATATCATTATATTTTAACACTGCTCTGCCAACAATAAAAAGTGTGATAGAATAATAATAATAAAGCAAATATGCTTTGATCCTTATTTGATATAGGGCTTAGCAAAAGTAACCGAAAATCAAATCGAACCGATAAGCCGAGTCGAACCAGGCAGAACCGAACCGAACCGACTTTATCCGGTTCTGTTTTCGGTTTTATATAATTATGGTTTTCGGTTTTATTTGGTTCGGTTCGGGTAAAAACCAAAAAAAATACAGTTAAAAGCGGTTTTCGGTTTGGCTAGGTTAACTTCGATTCGGTCCACCGTTTACGTTTTTCTCAAAATCGGTTTTCGGTTCTGGTCAGATTTGACCTATTGCTCAACCCCTAATTCGATATGACCTCTTTACCATATAACATCAATTACTCAATCCAAACTTAAATAATAATAATAATAATAATAATAATAATAATAATAATAATAATAATAATAATAATAATAATAATAATAATAATAATAAATAAATAAATAAATCTGGGTGTATGTTTTTGGTGTTTTGAGTTTGTATTATTTTTGGTATTTCAATAGCCTTTGATCAACGGTCTACGCAAAAGAGCCGAGGAGCGTAACAAAATGTGAAGAGTAATGGCAAAAAAAATTGTAATTAATTATTAAGAGTGGCTGGGAGTGCAAATTTTGGAAACCACTAGGACTAAATTTGTAATTTCCAAAACAACAACAGTTTTAATGGTCAAGGGAGTGGATTTATTAGGCCGGTTGCAATAACGACCGAGACCGAGTCGGTCCTTGTCGGTCGACTCGGTCGTTGTTGCTGTGGGGAGAAGGTCGCGACCGATTGGGAATTGAATTTGAAGGGTAGTCGGTCCTTGTCTCGACCGAGTTTTGTTTTGGTGTTTGATCCATTTTTTGCAACTCAACTCAATTACAACCGTTTGTGAGTAAAAAAAAAAAAAAATCTTACCGTTTGAAAACTAGACGTTGGCTAAAAAAAAAAAAAAATCCCTTATAAATACACAACTAAACAACACTTCAATTCACACAATCTCACACTTCTTTCTATTAAAAATGTCTAAGAAAACACCACAACAACAAGCAAAAGGCCGGAAATCCCGTTTACCACAACAAAACATCCCGCAATTATCACCGGATTCAACTTTCCGGTTAACCGGTGTGTCACCAACCATCAATTTCCGACCTCGTTCTATTGATTACGAATCTCAACGACCTCCACAACAACAAACATTCAATCTATTTGCTATGAATCGTAATATTAATCGTCCATTTGTTCCCCCGTATCAAAACAACCAACAACCACAACAAAGCAACTCTCGTCGAAGCCAACAATCTGTGTATGGCTCCCCCGAATCGTGCTATCGTCCAACAATGGACTCATCAATGTCTTCCTACTCTAATTACCAAAATTATTCTCCGGTAAACAACATCAATCTTGATGCTTGTGATTTTATGGAACAATTAGAAAACAATCTGGATTTTTATGTTGGAACCAGTTCGGGTTATCCGAGTCAACAAGTGTCACCGGGTTATCCAGGTTCGGGTCAAAAGAAAGCGGATAAAGAGTTGGAGCAAAGGGATAAAGAGTTGGCGCTGGAGCAAAAGAAAGCGGAGCAAGAAGACAGAAGATTGACAATGGAAGAACAAAATCTTGAATTTGAGCGTCAAAAGAAATATCAAAAAGACCTCATCTTCTATTTCAAACCAATCGACCCATCTTTGCCCGCATTTCAATGACAAAAAATGCAAGAACTCAAAGACGCGATTAAGGAACAATACAACCTAGAAGATTAGTTTTTATGTTGTTAAGTTTTAATAAGTGTTGTAATATTTTTATTTTAGATGAATTAGTATGTAATTTTTTAATTATGAATGAAATTTTATTTTGTGTTAAAAAAAGAAAAAAAAAAAAATGAACTTGGTCGCCCTTACTGTGACACTGAATCGCCTGCAGGTCGCTGGAGAGAGAAAGCTGACGTGGCAGAAAAAGTAGGGGGGATTGACCCTAATAAATTTTCCTTATTGCAAGTAGCCTAAGAAATTAGACGAATATTCGCGCAAAACGATAATGTATAGCAGAAAATAATTAGACTTGTGATATCGTGTTCTAGTTCGACCCTTAATACAAAGCGTGTATTTTTTTAAATTAATATAGTATGTATTTTTGAAAAATTGTCAAGTTTAAAATTGATAAAAAAAAAAAAACATAATTGTAGTTGTCAAGTTTATAAAAATTTATCAAGTTTAAGGGGCACTTAGGGTAATTTAGGCAAACTATATTAATTTAAGTTTCAAGATTCAAGTTTCAAGAAAAGAGATACACTCTTTATAAGTAGTAGCGATAAAATACCGATAGGACTAGCTATTAGGGGTATTCATGGGATGGTTCGATTCGCTTAGTTTGAAGATGTATACTATCCATCGCGGGGCGGGTAATTTATTTTTCTACCCGAAACCGAACCGTACTAGGTGGGTAACCGGACACATGGGTACCCGAAATGAGCAGTTACTCGCGGTTCCGGTCACGGTTAACCATGAACCTAAAATGTCATTTTAATAAAACTAAAAAACATTAAATAGATTATGGTCATATTAAAGTCATTTGGTCACAATAATTGCATTAAAATAACTATACATAACATATTAACAAAAAATATATGTTTGACATTTATAAGTTACTACCACATAAATAATTTTCACGCATAGATGTTTAGTGAATGTTTACATTAGAAACAAGAAAAAGTTGTTATACAATAAAAGCAGTGCAACATTTTAATCAAATCATATACAATTATTTGAATTTTTTTTTTTTTTTTTTTTTTTTTTTTTTTTTTTTTTTTTTTGAACAAAGGCTACATTTCATTTCAAACCTCACAAATGGAGGAAGATACAACATAACAAGTTACATCGAAACATAACAAGTTAAGCCAAACAAGACATACACCATAATAGTTGTGACAGCCTACAGCAACACCATTCAAAGGTGGGGGGAATCACCCGAGTGAGCTTTGACTGATACAACCATATAAAGGCGTAGCTTGACAAAAGTACACTAAGTACAAAATACATACAAAGAAGATAAAACTAGACATCCATAAAGGAGCCGTACAAAAGCCTAACAGATCTAAAATCAAACCCCTACGCAGCAGCAAGCCGACGATAACGGACCACAACAGATCTGAGAAGAAGAGGCCGGATGCCATCGGATCTGAGCAAAAGCAGCAGTGGCAGCAGCGACAACAGCGGCATCGGAGGAGATGACTGATCTGTGGGCAAACCTTTTATTTAAAGAAAGAAAAGTACAAAAAAAGAACGGTCCCGACGGCCGGCCGTAGCCGACCGCCGGAAAAGGATCGGATTTTATGGATTAGATCGGATATAATTTTAGTGAGAAGGAGGAGAAATGTTTTAGAGAGTTTTGAATATTTAGTTAAAAACCTTAATTAATGCTTATTATAAACGGTTCGTTTCGGTTAACCGTGAATATCTAAAAATAAAAACCGAAACTGAACTATGATTATTTTTTGTTTTAGTTTTTTCGGTTTCTTCGGTTTCGGGTTGTTTCGGTTTCGAATTGAGTGTTTTGGCTCGGTTTGTGTGTTTCTCGGATTTTTTGAACAACCATGGTAGCTATGTAAAACCCAGTATATCACAAGGACTAATTAGGTAAGTTTTAGGCTATATATATATATATATATATATATATATATATATATATATATATATATATATATATATATATATATATATATATATATATATATATATATATATATTTTTTTTTTTTAACAGCCGGGTACGTAGTAAAACCAAAAATCCCCCATTCTCATCTCTCAAAAAAGAAGATACAATTGAAGGTACCTAAACTGCTTTTCAATTTTGTTTTAATTCGAAGTTTATGTTTGTAGAAAACATGTTGTCTCTTTTTATCAGGAACTTTCTTTCTTTTTGTTCGATCACATGCTGTCCTTTATTTTCTGTTCTTCTTCTTTTTATCTTTGATCAAGCGTGTATTGTACTGTAAGTGACTTAGTATGTATGCATTTTGTGTCTATTTTAGTGACTTGGTATGTTAGTACTAAGTATGTTGGTAATTGTAAAGCTTGTATAGAATCAGATTATGTGTTACGTTAGTACTTAGTATGTAATTACGATTGTATGAGATACTCATGTGTTTCTATTACTTTAGGATTGTGAGGCTAAATATCCATGGAGGGTATTAAAGCTGTCGCGACAACAACTTTGGATAAATGGAGGCAGTTATGGAGGTATTACCAGATATACCTTGATAAAACAGTCCTACATGCACGTAAAAGGTGGCTCGGAACAGCAACCTTAGCATTCACCCTTGCACTGCGTGTTTTTTACCTTCAAAATGGCTATTTCATTGTCTAATGTCTTGGGGTCTACATACTCTTGTTATTGACCTCTTTTTTGACGCCATTGGTTTTCCCTAAAGTTGATGCCACTGATGGCCCCTTGCTACCTATGAAAGGCTCTGATGAGTTCAGACCATTCATTCGTCGACTTTCTGAATTTGATTTCTGGTAATTGTTCTACACTTCCACCCGTTTGGCGGTTTAGCCCCTAAGCTTTTTTTTCAATATTTTCATACTTCACTTTGTTTTCACCCCTTAATGTAGAGGTGGTAATTTTAGACCCATTGGTTATTTATGGGTCAAGTTGGGTAATATTTATGAGGTGATGAGTTTTGTTGGTTCTCCCTCTAGATTTTAGACAGGTCCAAAATGGGTCTATGATATAACATCGAGAATTGTATAACAATTAACCAACGGGTCTAGGACGTTTGAACACCTCTTTTCATTTGTCTGTCAAGGGAAATTTTTTTTGGTGAAGACCCGATGGGTCAACCCAACCCGAGACCCGTTTGACCCGGACCCATCTAGACCATACTCCTAAATGACCCATCTAGACCCACGGCCCTACCCGGCCCACTCATTTTGCCACTCATACCTTAACGTTTTTTATGTGTAATCATAATGATAGCAGAAATGAAAAATAGAAATGTCAACTCACTGAAATATGACTGATCTAACCATTCATTTAAGGGACAAAAGATTAGTGATAAAACAATTCCCCAGAAACGTTCATGTGTGAAACCGCCAAATTAATAAAAGTTTATTATGGATTAAAGCATTATAATTCTAATTTATAACAGTTTTTCTTTCTAGTAGAATGCTTTCTTATTTAACGTATTAGTGTTGCGTCAAGTTCTTTTTTATACGAAGTAACAATTTTGCTAAATTTAGAATCTCATAATGTTATAATTGCTAAATATGAAAGGTATGCCGTTACAAAGGGTTTCATCATGTCAATTTTGATGACTTTCTTCGACGTATTCTTTTTTCCCTTCTATCCGTGGCCAATGCTACTTGGTTGCTGGATTATCATGCTCGTCATTACAATAAAGTATCGTGTCAGCAGTATGATCAAATACAAATATGTCCCATTCAGCATTGGGAAACAGGTTAGTAAATCATTCCATTTTCTTGCTGTAATGAAGCTGTTTTGGGGATGATCTTATATTGATGTTTTGACAGAAATGCGGCTGGTATTAAGAAATTGTCTTCATTAAGTAGCAGTGGTGGTGGATTTTTAGCATATTGGACAGTGTATTTTTTTTATTCTGTCATAAATGAAGCTGTTAGATTTATGTGATTGTTATTGGATGTCAAACATATACTAGTTGTGTCAATGCAGTTGTGTATTTAGACACCCTTTTTTTGTCCACTGCTTTTTTTTTTTTTTTTTTAGTTAAAATATGATTTAATTAAAAGTTTAGTACACCTGAGCATGAAAACACTATAGGCGAGATTGCTAAATACACTCGAGAGGTATGTTTTGCCTTTAGGTATGCAAATCTTCCCCTACACCAAATCACAGTTGATACGAGAAGTAATCAAACTCCCTCTCTAGCACAGCTTAATGAACCCAGAGATAGACACCATGAAGAATATGAATAAGTTGGGTCTTTCCTTATCTACTTTCGTTACAATGGTACAAATTATAAACATGTCAAATACATGGATTTTAGTTCATGTATTGCAAACATCTTTAGATTAATGTAATAACTTGGCAATTATTGTCAATATATCTAAAACATTACCAGCTACTCAAACTTGGCAATTATTCTCCATATATCTAAAACAAACATGGTTACGTGAATTATTTCTTTTCAATAAGAGTGTAACTTTCTTACAAAATTTTCTATTAGTTTCATTCGTTGTAACTAAGTCATGTTTTTAACCTTTTAGTAGAGGAATTTGAAGTATTTTACTAGTACATTTTTCCTTATCTATGCATGTTACTATGTTAGTCGATATGATTTGTGAACTGCTGTCACAATATAGTATTTGATTCTCTGCTCGGGTGGACCAATGGTTTGCGCGCGCTGCTCTGCTCCCGTGGACCAAGAGGTTTAGATCGAATTATTATATGTTGAACCACAAAACACACACCACCCTTTATCTTATTTTGATGATGTTGATTAAACTTTTCAACTTCCCGTACTTTTTTTTCATTGGGTTTTATATGTAGTAAAAAATTGCTTCTTGGGCCACATTTTTATTTGGGCTGTTTTCAGTGTATACCTTAAAATTGATATATACCATAAAATTTATTTTCAAACTATAAAATTTACCATAACTTATACTTTACCAAAATTCAAAGTATAAGAATAAGTTACATGTAAAATTTTTGCCATTGTTGTCTATTTTTACCAAACATATATTTATTAAACTACACATACATTTAAATATATGAAATCAATATAATGAAACTAACCCGCCCATCGGGCAAGTCTGGATTCTAATACAATAATCAATAGAATAAACAATTAATATAGGAAGTGATCCAAAGAAACACAAAATACAAGTCAATACGTATAATAAAGTTCCCACAAAAAAACTAACTATGAAACAACGACTTATTAATTTATGCTAGGTACTTCATTTTGGTTGTGTGTAGCACAACCCTGAAAAATAATTTGAGCTGTCTGATAAAATGATTGTTTTGTGTCAAAATGTTGTACTGATAATGTAATTGTCCAACGTGTCTCGAATAAAACCGAAGAACTAAATGGCTATGCGTTCAAGTCCTGCTTATGATATGTGAGATAGATTTGTGTTGTAAACATTGTGAGATAGCTAAAATTGTAGTTCTAAAAAAGTAAAATTGTGGTGGAAATGCCATAATTCGCACCCACAAGCTTCAATACACCATTTTCTTAACTCAATCTTGCTTGAAATCAAGATTTAGGCAAACCCTAGCTTAATCTTGTGCTTGTGTGAGACGAGTTGTAACATGTGAGGATAATTTTCCTTGTTAAAAACATAAAAACATGACGCTTAGACTAAGGTTTTTGTTTCTAAAAGGTTTCCAGTATCACTTCCAAAATGCATATTAAGAGGGAAAAGTCCTAACTAATATGTGTGTTTAACCAAAATATATTAGTGGTCAATAATAAAAACAAGTGCAGTACCAGTGCGTTGCCTTGTTAAAAACATAAGAACATGACGCTTAGACTAAGGTGTTTGTTTCTAAAAAGGTTTCCAGTATCACTTCCGAAATGCATATTAACAGGGAAAAGTCCTAACTAATATGTGTGCTTAACCGAAATATATTAGTGGTCAAAAATAGAAAAACAAGTGCAGTACAAGTGTGTTGCCCGGATACACATATTTTAGATGGACGTTTAGATAAGCTAGAAAGCATTAAAATAAAAAGTTATAATGATAAGTGATATAACAAATCGATGCCGTACCATAAACAACATATATCCTACTTTAAACAACATTTAAAGTTTGAGGGATTCAACATCTTTAGAAATGGATAGCCGAGTCTATCACGATAATCGTATAGACTTATATCTCTTTGATAATAGTAAACATAATGTTTTTAGCTACAAAGGAGTTTCACATTATAAGAAGAAACACAAAATAACACCGTTAAACCATCATTCGTAATCTTCAAATTTGACAATACCTTGTGTTTTTCGAACTTGTTTTAAGATTTTATATCACAAACCTTGTTAATATCCTAAATTTCTCATCTTGATCAAGTGTTACTCATTTACCTCAGAAGACATAAAATTGCACAATTATTGCAATGAATGAATGATATACATTATATTCTGGTATATTTTCTTTATTTTATTTTATTTTTTTCTTCTTTTGGTATCTCATTAAATTAAAGTAAGGACAACAAAATGAACCTGTATCAAAGAATGCTATTCGAAAGCTTTTTATGTTAATAGGTATTTTCTTTTTCACCTATGATCTTCTAAAAGTGTGTTACCGGTGAAATTAATGCATATCTATAGATTACTGTATTACTTATATAGTTAAACTAGAAGGGTACCCGTGCGTTACAGCGGCGGGTACCCTGAAATTAAATTTTTCGGTGAACTATGCATTTTAGTTTATTATGTTTTTTTTATAATAACTTTACGGATGTCAAGAATTTTATTTAGCCCGAGCTCGTTCGGGCTTGAGCCCGTTGGACCCGTTTGGCCTGCACCCGTTCGAGCTCAAGCCCATTTGGCCCGTTACCCGTTCGGGCTTGAATAATGTGCTTTATTATTTGTATTAGTGACATTTAATGCTGGAATTGTGTTTAATTTGGTTGTACAATATGCTTGATAATTTGTATTTCTTATGTAAGAGTGTTTTAATAACTGTATTAATTGTATTTATTAACCAATTAATTAATTGATTACATTAAATAGCATCAATGTTTTTTTAATGTGTGCATTAAAGTGGTGTACACCATGCTTCTTTTCTTGTAAGTCTGAAAATTATGTGCATTAAAGTGGTGTACATTATGCTTCTTTTCTTGTAAGTCTTAAAAAATTACAAGCATGTATGCATCTTTCCTATTAAAGAAATATTTTTGGTTTTAAACATTTTAAGACTTCTAAATATAGATGTTCTAAATACATTATAAGGTAGTATAGATGATGTTACTTAAAAAAATAGTTGTATACAATTAAAGTTTATACTTGGTCAATTCTCTTTTCAAATTAGAAATTGAAAATAGCACATATATAGGTAATTATATGTATGTTTCATCTATTTGGTTGCTTGACTTGCTTCCAAAATCCAAACTACTTTATAAACTCGTTGCTAAATAAAAAGAATTGTGGGCACATTTATCCGTATAGGTTCATGTATTTGGAAACGTGCCTTAACTTATCAATTGATTTACACAACTGATTTGCACACTTTACCAATTGATTTACACACTCAAAATATTTGTGTTATGGCATTTATACCCCTACATCACTTAGTGGTGTGTACAAATCAAAATACAAATATCAAGGCTATAAATGTCATGACATAAAATTTTGAGTGTGCAAATCACTTCTTCATCTGAATTATTAAAAGGTTGGCTAAAAAGTCACACGACTTTGACTTCTAGTTTATGTGGCTTAGATCAACTAATAATAGGGTGATCGAACGGATGAAACGACTTGCCATGTCATTATATTTTAACACTGCTCCGTCAACGATAAAAGTGTGATAGAATAATAATAATAATAATAATAATAATAATAATAATAATAATAATAATAATAATAATAAGCAAATCTGCTTTGACCCCGTTAGGGCTGAGCAAAATTAACCGAAAATCAAATCAAACCGACAACTGAGCCTAATTGAACTGACCTTATTTGGTTCGGTTTTTGGTTTTTATATAATTATGGGTTTCTGTTTTGGTTTTGCTCAGTTCAGTTTAGGTCAAAACCAAGAAAAATACACCTAAAATCGGTTTTCGGTTTCGCTAGGTTACTTCGGTTTGGTTTCAGTTTCGCTAGGCTAACAAAAAATATATGTTTGAAATTTATAAGTTACTAGCACATAATTCACACATATATGTTTAGTGAATGACAGAATGTTTACATTAGGAAAAATAATAATAATAATAAAAATTGTTATACAATAAAAGCAGTGCAACAATATAATCCAATCATATACAATTATTTGAACATTTAATTAAAAACCTTAATGTGTATGATACACGGTTCAGTTCTATTAACCGTGGATATCTAAAAGTAAAAACCGAAACAAAACCATGATAAGATGGATATCTAAAAGTAAAAACCGAAACAAAACCATGATAAGAGGGTTTTCTCCGTTTCTTCGTTTCGGCTTGATTTGTGTGGTTCTCGGATTTTTTAACACCCATGCTAGGTATGTAAAACCCAGTATATCACAAGGACTATTAAGGTAATTAGGTAACTTTAAGGCTATATAATATACTTTTAACAGCCGGTAGGTCGTAAAACCAAAAATCCCCATTCTCATCTCTGAAAAAAGCAGATAGATACAACTGAAGGTACCTAAACTGCTTTTCAACTTTGTTTTAATTCGAAGTTTATGTTTATAGATGTGCTTAGTTTCTGACCCGGATTTTGGTAAAACCCTTTTTGTTTTGTTGATATAATAATTTAGTAGGATTATTTTGCATTGAATATGGAATATATGATATTTGCAGAGAATCATAGCGGGGGTGTTTGGGATTCTTTTATTTTAAAACAAAATTAATCACTTTCAAAACACAATGCCAAACACCCCTTCATTCATGCTCTGCTTCTTCTGAGTAAGTGGCACATTCATAAGGTGTTGTCCCTTGCTGCTTGTAGGAAAATTCTTTGGTGTGTGAATGGTTTATATTCTAGATATGCTGAATCGTGTTATACCTATATGCCTTGGGTACACGAAATCGTTAATCGGATAAGATGGAGTGGCAATTGAAATCTAAGCCACGAGAAATCAATCAGAAAGAAACGTTAGAGTATTGTTTTTATTATGTTCTGTAAATGAGACCACATACTACGGTTATAACCACCGACCAAATTCAATTACTTTCAAGTAAAACACAATCACCCAAAATAGTTGATAACACTAACATTCCTCCCCCATTTTAGTGTAATCATTGATTTACTAAAATACACAAACCAAACCAAACTCATGCGTAAATGAAAATGTCACTATGGATTGAATTTTCACTTAGTATATTTACACATTCTAGAAATTCGAAAATCATGAGTGTTGCTTAGCATTGAACCCTTCGATTCGTATGAATACGTGAAGATAATATACACATAGTTATTGTAATACTCCATTGTTTATAAAATTGACACTATTAAATAGCCATGTGTCCTTATCCATTGATGAGCATATAAAAGCCGAGTCCAAGCTTTTTGAAGCGGCAAAACTTCATGCTCACATAGGTAGTCCTTTTACTCTTGCACTTATACATGTAATTTTCCAAAAGAACTATTAAGAAGTTGAACCTCAGCCTAACATAATCTGCACAACTGAGCACATACCCTGGGATGATTTTGTTTAATGTGCTCTAGTCACTAAAAATGAGCTTTCCACATTGAATTCAGATCCTAGCGTTAACTAGAAGGGAACTGGGTGTCTTACCATTAGAGATTTTGATAGACTTTAATCTCAGCGCTATAGCCAACTTGTGCACTAAGTCTCGGGCTAATCCTTTTGTCAAGTGATCCGCCAAGTTTTGTTGAGTTCGAACAAAATCCACGGAAATCACTCCATTTGTAATGAGCTCCCGAACCATACTGTGTCTAATAGCCAAGTGTCTAGACTTTCCATTGTATGTCTGGTTGCATTATCACTATGAATAGAAATAGGAGAAATTGGTTTTGGCCACAATGGTATCTCATATATCAGACTCCTCAACCATGAACTCTGCTTCCATAGTTGAGTCAGTAATACAAGTTTGCTTCTTGGAAGCCCATGAGATGGCACATCCACCTAGCAAAAATACCAACGTAGAGGTATGATCTTGTGAATTAGTTATCCAACTTGCATCAGAATATCCTTCTAAAAGTGAAGGAAACCCAACATATGATAAACCATAATCCATGGTGTTAATACAAATAATGCCAAAAACATCATTTGCATTAATCGGTCTCTACTAGTTTTGATAATCACAAAATACAACACACATTACATAAAACTATGACTAATAAGTTTTTAATCGGGAAAAACTCGTTTTCGTCATCAACATCACTTAAGGTATGTACAAACTTCTACCAACTTGTGTATGTGATCAAAGGATTTAAAAACTTTACATTTTCATGTCACAAAACATTTTTACAAATGTATTTTTGTATAATTTAAAGAAATGTTTTATTAAGAAAATGTTTTCAACATTCAAAACCATAACAGCCATATTTCCCGCTCAAAACCGACAACAAAACTTCACCAGATAGTTTTTCACCACGTCAGGACAAAACGAGGAGCATTTGTCTGGACGGTCCCTTAAATAGGACGGCGGTCCCTTATCGATAAGGGACCGTCCAGCATTTAAGGGACCGTCGTCTCTTTCCTGACGCCTATAAATACAGAACTGTTTTCCTCAAGAAATCTTTACCTCTTATGCACCAAAACCTTCTGTATTCCGAAATTCTTTCTTAAACATACTCTTTGATCACATTATCAAGTTCTAGTTGTTTACAAGTGATCACACTCATCTTTCCTCTAAGTGCAAGAGAAGAACATTCGTTGTAATCAAGAAACAAAGTGTTGAAGAAGAGTTTTGCTCATCTCATCTTATTGTTGCGGATCTATCATTTCTTTCATTCATTGTTTCATGTATGTAATAGGACTTGAGTACAAGTCTTATATTGTGTATTGTGTTGTATCGTGCCATCGTGTTGGTACGAGGTGTGAAGGCACGTGGGCTTTGGTAGATTGGTTCTAGCTAGGATTAAGACTCGACATTCCGCTTAGTGTCGTTAAACTTGGTGTAAGCTTGTGTAAGGTTTGTTCCGCTAGAAGGGAGCGTATTGATATAGTGTTTGTGAAACTCTCGAGTGTGAGACTCGAGGAGTGGAGTAGGGACGAAGGAGTGAGCTTCGTGGTCGAACCACTATAAATCTTCGTGTGCCGGTTTGATCTTTCCTTTCTTTACCTTTACTTGTTTACTTATTATTGCTTATATCTATTATTGTGTTGATTTCACGTAAGCTTCGAATCGAACCTTTTTGTCAAACTCAATTTGTAAAGTCAATTTTATAAAAACGTGATCAATAACGGTGAAACTATTCAACCCCCCCTTCTAGTTTCTACAATTGGTATCAGAGCTTCATTGCTCAAGGATTTTTAAAATATAATGTATTTTAAAACTTGAAACGATCAATGAAATTTGAAAAATATCAAGAAGGGCAGTCTATGCAAAGACCACCACTCTTTGAGGCTGATAGTTTTATTTATTTGAAAACTCGATCCGAAACGTATGTGAAATCAAAAGGTCTTGATCTTTGGCATGTTATTACAATGGGTGACTTTAAACCTATTGATTTTAATCTTGAAACTAAACAAAATAAAGTTGTTCCTTATGACAAACAAAGTGATACTCTTAAAAAGAAATTAGCTAAAAATGATGAAGCAAAAATGGTCATTTACAATGCTTTGCCTAAAAAGGAATTTCAAAGAATTTTTATGTGCAATACGGCTAAAGATATTTGGAAAACTTTGTTAGTCACTCATCAAGGTAACAATCAAGTCAAAGACAATAAGATCGATCTTTTGGTTCAACAATATGAAAAATTTATCATACCTGAAGATGAATCTATAGATAGTTCATTTGCTAGATTTAACACCATAATCACGAGTTTAAAAGCACTCGATGAGGAAATTTCTGTCAAAAGTTTCTTTAGGAAATATCTCAGGGCTTTACATCCGAAGTGGAAAGCAAAGGTCACGGCGATTGAAGAATCCAAAGACTTGGCATCTTTATCATTAGATGAACTCATTGGTAACTTGAAGGTCCACGAGTTAATCATCAAAAATGATTCCGATATTGTAAATAGTAAGGTGCAAAGAAAATCAATTGCATTAAAAGCTAAAAAGGAATTAAGTGATGATGAAGACTCAAGCTCGGAAAGTGATGACGAAGAGTATGCATTGGCGGTTAGAGATTTCAAGAAATTTTTTAAGTGAAGAGGAAGATTTGTAAGACAACAACGAGAGGAAAAGGAAGCTCCTCAAAAAGCTCGTGAAGATAGATACATCAAATGTGAGAAGAGATGTTTTGGATGTGGTGATACAAGACACTTAGGTGTCGTTTGTTTTTTCAGAGCTTTTACCTCTTCATCTGCAAACCATGTCTGCAGAAGAAGAGGTGCACATAAGCTCTTCATCTACAAGAAGAAGACCGTTTGTTTTTGTGCTGTTGAAGTACTTCTTTCTTTCTTTCTTTTTTTCACTGGTATTTTTTATGCTATTAAAATACTTTTTTTCCCTTCCTTTTTCTTTTTCACTAATTTTTTTTACGTTTTTGTCCGTTTTGTTACGTTTAGGTACGTTGTTATGTTTTTTACGATTTCGACCGTTATTTTACGTTTTTTCTGTTTATTTACCACTTCATCCGTTTTTTTTACGTTTTCGTCTGTTTTTTTACGTTTTCATCCTTTTTTTTTACGTTTTCGTATGTTGTTTTACGTTTTCGTTCATTTTTTACGTTTTGGTACATTTTTTTTACATTTTCAAACGTTTTTATGTTTGTCTTTTTTAAAATTTTTGCCTTTTTTTTTACATTTTTGTTTGTTCTTACGTTTTCGACCGCTTTTTTACGTTTTCGTCTGTTTTTTTACGTATTCATCCATTTTTTAAAGTTTTTTACGTTTTCGACCTTTTTTACTTTTATGCCAGTTTTTTAGGTTTTCATCCGTTTTTTTACGTTTTCGTCTGCTCTTTACGTTTTGACCTTTTTTACATTTTCGTCCGTTTTTTTTACGTTTTCGTCTGTTTTTTTATGTTCTTGTCTGTTTTTTTACATTTTCATCCGTTTTCATATGATTTTGTATGTTTGTACGTTTTTTACGTTATTGTAAAAAGAAGGTCGAAAACGTAATTAAATACGAAAATGTGAAAAAGATATAAGAAAAAGTAAAAATCGGTTGAAAACGTAAAAAAACAGACGAAAATGTAAAAATAAATAAAAAATAAAAAATAATAAAATAAAATAAAAAGCAAACAAAACGTAAAAAACAGACAAGAACAGATGAAAATATAAAAAATACAAAAACTTAAAAATAACGGACAAAAACGGACTAAAACAAATGAAAACGTAAAAAAAAAGACGAAAACGTAAAAAAATAAGCGAAAACGTGAAAGAACGGGCGAAAACATAAAAAACGGACGAAAACGTAAAAAACTGACGAAAACATAAAAAAAATGGTGAAAACGTAAAAAAAACGAGCGAAAAAGTCAAAAAATGAACGAAAACGGGCGAAAACGTAAAAAAATAGGGGAAAAGGTAAAAAAATAGACAAAAGCGTAAAAAAACGGGCGAAAACGTACAAAAACGGACAAAAACGTAAAAAACAGACAAAAACGTAAAAAAAACGGGCGAGAACATAAAAAAAATGGACGAAAACGTAAAAAAATTGGAGAAAACGTAAAAAAATGGACGAAAACGTAAAAAAAACGGCGATGAACGTTAAAAAACGGACGAAAACGTAAAAAATGGGAGAAAACGTAAAAAAATAGACGAAAACGTAAAAAAAGGGCGAAAACGTGAAAAATGGACGAAAACGTAAAAATTCGGTCGAAAACGTAAAAAACCGTCGAAAACGTAAAAAAACGAACGAAAACGTAAAAAAACAAACGAAAACGTATAAAAACAGAAAGAGATGTAAGGTTTGTGAAAGAAGAGGCAAGAAGTGAAAGAAGAGGTAAGAAGTGAAAGATAATGTCTGAAATTTAGAAGAGGAAAGAAGTGAAAAGAAGCACTTATGTCTGCAAAAAAACAAACAAAAACCTCTGCCCTCCTGCAGACAAAAGAAATGAAAAGAGGAAAAAAGTGCTTATTTTGAAAAAATAAACGACACCTTAGTTGGAGATTGTCCACACCAAACTAGGGACAAAAACCAAAGGGCATATGTTAGCGGTGCTTGGAGTGATGGCGAAGAAGATGATAAGAATGAGACTTGTCTAATGGCCGGATCTTCAAAAGAGGTACGTACCGAAACCGATTTCCACAATTTTGATATTTGCTCACTAGATTCTCTTAATTTAGATAATGAATATGATAAAATTTGTGAAGTGAGTCAAAAGATAATTGTGAAAAACAAATCTCTAAAATCCACCAAATCTAAATTAGAAAAAGAGATATTGGAATTAAAAAAGATGTTATCTAGACTTGAGAAAGGTAAAGAAATCGTTTCGGAGTGTAAAACGTGCAAACTTCTTAAAATCGAAAATGAGGAACTCAAAGAGGAAGCCTCAAAATTAAATAAGTTTGAAAAGAGTACTCACTCTCTTAGACAACTAATAGGAGTTCAAAAGGCTTCCGACGATAAAACCGGTATAGGTTATAACTTTTTTGAAGCATCACCAAACATATCAAAACAAATAAAATTTTTGAAATCTCAGTCGGACCTGGCTACTGGAGACGGTCCCTTAAATCCACCCGACGGTCCCTCACCTTTAAAGGACCGTCCCCAGTAAGGAAGACTGTGATCTTACTCGAAGTCACTACAGATTCTGGTTCAAAACTGTCAATACTAGAAAACCAGAAATACCCATTGCTAGTATAGCAGAAGTAAAACAATTCTATAGACCAATACTAAAACCCGGACTAGGTTACAACAAACCAACTATAAGATCTACACCTCCATCCCCTAGGAGAACAAATATACCAAATAGATAAACTGGATAAAAACCAGCTAAATATAAAAATCATTATAAGAACCACTCCATGAATTGGAAAAATGATTTCCCTCCTATGGGATTAAACTCACCATTTCCACACCCTAGACAAATGCAACAAATGTATAAGATGTTTGGCGCTAACAACTTTGGACCCATGAGATATTGGGACCATATGTTTGAGTTTGTCTATGTTATCATTTAGATATGCTTGGGAATTGGCCTGGAGCCCGACGAATGGGTCAAGGATAGCGGATGCACTAATCACATGACGGGTAATCGCAAGATATTCTCATCATACAATGCATGTACTGGAGGTAACGTTACATTTGGTAGTAAGCTCAAGGGCAATATCATTGGCAAAGGTAAGATCACTCATAACTCTCTTACTATTACCAATGTAGAACATGTGGATAACCTAGGTTTTAATTTGCTTAGTATTAGTCAAATCTATGATAATGGTTGCAAGGTAATCTTTTCCAAAGACGCTAGTGAGATAATTAAGAGCAGAAAAGTTATTGCAAAAGGAATTAGAAAAGGTAACCTATACGTAATGAAAACTAGTAACAAACCTAGTGAGAACATATGCTTAGCTACGGTTAATGATAACTCTATTTTATGGAATAGAAGATTAGGACACGCCAACATGCGTCTATTACAATCATTGTCTTCTAAGGATCTAGTTAAAAACCTTCCCAAACTTAGGTTCGATCAACACTTTTGTGATGCCTGCAAGGTTGGAAAACAAGCTCACTCCAGTTATAAACCTAAGAACATGATCTCAACATCTAGATGTCTAGAACTTCTTCACATGGATCTCTTTGGTCCTTCCGCCATACGGAGTTATGGAGGAAATATCTACACCCTTGTGATCGTAGACGATTACTCTAGGTACACTTGGACTAGGTTTCTGAAAAACAAGACTGAAACTTTCGATCAATTCAAAATATTTAGTAAGAAAATTCAAAATCGATTTGGATGCAACATAGTTTCCATCAAAACAGACCATGGGAGAGAATTTGACAATGAAGTTCAATTCGGAGCTTATTGTGATACTAATGGTATTACTCACAATTTCTCGGCTCCACGAACTCCACAATCAAATGGGGTAGTCGAAAGGAAAAATAGAACCCTACAGGAAATGAGTAGAACCATGCTCAATGAGCAATCGATTCCTCAAAAGTTTTGGTGTAATGCCGTTGATACATCCGCTTATATTCTTAATAGAGTTTTAATTAGACAAATCATAGGAAAAACCCCCTATGAAATTTTGAAAGGTAGGAAACCTTCCCTAGATTACTTTAGAGTGTTTGGTAGCAAATGCTATATTCTAAACACCAAAGACTATCTCACCAAGTTTGACCCAAAGTCTTACGAAGGTGTATTTCTAGGTTACTCTTAAACTAGTAAAGCCTACATTGTCTTAAACAAGGAAACAATGGTCGTCGAAGAATCACTCAATGTGACATTCGATGAGAATCCTCCTCCATCTAAAAATTCACCTTTGGTAGATGACGATTTGGATGAAGAAAACACTATATTTGAAAACATGAAAAACCTAGACATATCTCAAGAAACCATCGAAATAGGTGAAACTTCAAATGTTAAAGAATCTAAAAGCCACCCTTTAGATAACGTCATAGGAAGCCTAAACCAAAGAACCCTTAGATCACAAGTTCAAAAAAATAGCAACTTCTTTTGTTTTGTTTCAATCATTGAACCTAAAAATGTCAATGAAGCATTGAAAGATGAAAGTTGGATCATCGCAATGCAAGAAGAATTAAACCAATTTAAATCTAATGATGTTTAGATGTCAGTACCAAGACCTAAGAATATCACAATAATAGGGACTAAGTGGGTATTTAGAAACAAACTAGATGAAAATGGTATTGTATCTAGGAACAAAGCTAGGTTAGTAGCACAAGGCTATAATCAATAAGAAGGAATTGATTATGAAGAAACCTATGCACTTGATGAGTGCTCAAACACTCATCATTTTTGATTAAATCTGAACTGCAAAACATTTAAAAACAATAAAAAAGGCATCAAAATACTGAAAATATCTCAGGGATTGTGTTTTATATGTTTCAGATGCAAAATGAGCAAAAACAGATGAAAAATGAACAAAGTTTGCATAATTGGCAGTTTCAGTCCCCCAACTTTCAATAATTAGCAAAAATAGTCCCTGAGCACTTATTTTAAAAGAAAAGTCACCAAAGGTCCTTTTGAAATCATAAGTTGTCATATCTAGTCCTTTGGTGAAAAAATTCCAAAAGTTTTGAGAATTTACAAATTTAGTCCTTGGAATTTTACTTTTGGCAGATTTGGTCCCTAGTGGGAAATTTTTGGAAGAAAAATCATTTTTTGGTCCTTGGAAACTCAAAGGTTATCATAAATAGCCTTTTGATGAAAAGTTTGAGGAAAATGCAAGTATAGTCCCTGGACTTTCAAAAATGACAATTTTGGTCCCTAGGGTTTTAAATATTGGAAAATTACATTTATGGTCCTTGGGTTAATGAAAGATGGCAATTTTGATCCTTGTAATAACTTTGGAACAGTTACATTTTCCACCCCTCAACTTTTCAGAAATTACACATTAGGTCCTTGTGATATTCTAAAAGCTTGAACCAAATGGACCTTTCTTTAATACTAAACCCAACAACAAACCAACTCACCCATTAATAAATCCCAAGGCCCATTCCCACAGCCCAACTCCCCTACCCGTTTATTATCACCAGGGTCAAACAAGTGGTCAAACCGACCACTGTTCATCCCCTACATCCTTCCCCCTTTCCTGCTTCCATGTCCTCCCCTCCTCCATGACATCTCCACCAAACACTCAACCTCCACCTCTCATGTCCCCTCCTCATTAATATTGCCCAACTACCAAACCAACCATCACCAAACCCACTAAACCTGTCCAATTTCCATTTCCCGCCAAAAAAACAATTCAACGGCTAGGATCCATACAAGGGATCCTACGGCCCCAAATTTAAGTGGGAAAGGCGGAGGAAGTCTCCAAGGTGTATAAAAGAAAAGAATAAAGAAGAATAGAGGAGTAATTAGTTTAGTTTAGTTTTTAGCTATGTCGTACTAGTGTAGTTTTTGCCATTTTCAGTTGTAAGCTTTGTTTTTCTCATGTAATTTCAATTACTTCTGTAATCTAAACCTATTCCAATCTTTTAATTTAAATTTGCTTTTGAAAATTCAAATTTGGCATATTTAAGTGAAAGTGACAAATTCATTTAAATTTGTTAAAAGTTGTTGTTTCCTATTTGTTTAAGCTCATTTAGCTTATCTATAAGCTCCCTCAAGTTCCTGATTAATTACAACAGTTGTAGTTTCAAAAATTCAAAAATACAAAAAATTAGAATAAAATAAATAAAAAATAAAAAATCAGTTTCAAGGGAGAAGGAAGCCAAGGAACCTGTGGATTTTGGATGTTCTTATGGTTTAGAACTCCTAGGGAAGTAATAGGCTTGTGGTTTGTTGCCATGGTCCACTATCTCAATTGACTGCCATTGTAAGCATTTCCATTTTTTTTGGTATTCAAAGTTTATGTACTTTATGTGTTGCTCATTTCAGTTCCTTTATGCTCATTATAGGTTAATGTAAGACTTAAATTCAGTTTCATGTTTGTAGAATCCCATTTGCCTCACAAATCTTTCAAACAGTCAACATAAAGGGGTGTTTGGATTCTGGGTGTAAACCTTGTTAAAACTTGTTTCAGTAGTAGCCTTAGGTTTACTCAACTCACAATAGGTGATATTAGACTAGTAATAACATAAAATTCAGTTCTTAAGAGTTAAATAGTCAAAATTAATTTTAATCCCACTTATTTGCTTACTGTCAAGTGATTTGATCCCATAAACCCTCACATTAGCTTGAACTTTGAAGCTTTAGCTTATAATAGCTTTATCCTAGCTTACAAACATGTTTTCAGTTCATTAGGAATGATCAAAATCCAAAATAGTCAAATTTCAAGTTTACATAAAAAGTCAAATTGACCAATTGGGTAGAAATCCACTTTTTGTGGGAATTTTAGGGAATTTTGTGTTGTGATTTAGGCCTGAGCTTTTCACATACTGTACTCTACCAGCTTATCTTTAGAAATTCACCTTGTCCTTATTTTTAAGATTTTTATTGAGCTTATTGAGTTGGCTTAAAGTAGGCTGCAGGGCAATGGCTTGCCATGCACACAGACCCTGACCAAGTCACCCATTTTCAATAAGCCATAAGTTGTTCATTTGTGGGCCCCATAGGCTGCTTATTGGCTTTTTAGAAAGCAAATAAGCCCTACTTTTAGGTTCTAGGCTCATTTCAAGTTTTGTGGCTTATTTCATAGGCCTGCATGCCCCATCTATTTTGTCCATTTCTGAATATAAGCTGAGCATTTTGCTTTTGTACCCATCTTTCAAGCCCTCCCCTGACTTCATTTTGGGTCCCATGGCCAGCTTATTAGTTTTCTAGAAAGCCAATAAGCTCAGCTTATTGGTTCCTCTTTCACTTTTGGCTTCCAATTCCACCTAGTGGGCCGCACAGGCCTGCAAAGTGGGGCCATTGTCCTGTTGCTACTCAGTTTTTAGCTTAGGTACTTGTTGCTTATTTCCTGCTTATTGCTTGTGCTTATTTCATTGCTTAGTCTCATTTCAAGTTCCTTTTACTTAAGTGTAGCTTAATTACCCCTTGGTTCAACCTGTGTGGCTTATTACAAGCCCTTTCAAGTTCATCACAAATCCTAATAAGCTATAAAGCCCAAGCTGATAAGCATATGGGTTTCCATTTGCTTATTTACAAGCTTCCAGCCTAAGTCCCTTTTTTAAAGTTGTATATTTTAAGTTTTTAAAGAGTTTTGTAAAAGAAAATTTTAGAAAAGTCAAAATAAAATAAGTGATAGCTTCTATTTAAGCCTCTTGGCTTATTTTCAGCTTATTCATTAAGCACTTCTCATTTTTATAATTTTCATAGCTTCCTGTAGTCATAAAATAATTTTAGGAAAATTTTCATATTTTTCACTGTTCATTTGCTATTTTTCTTAATTTAATTTAGTTTTAGTAATTAATAAATAGTTTTTAATTAGTAATAATTATTTAAAAAGTCTAGAAAATATATTTTCTGTTTTAAAATTAGTTTTATATTATTCTTTTATCACTAGGATTGTAAAAATGTAATTTTCATACCCGTAGGTATTTTATTTCTATAAAACTCGCGTTTTATTCCGTACGTCAACGTAAATTTAAATCAGACGTACGTGTTTTTAAGTTTTAAACGTTTCCGGGTTTTCTAATTTTACAATCTTGTTAATATAGCTTATTTAAGCTATTTCCTTGTATAAATCAGTAGTATAATCATTCACAACCCTTTCCTGTCCAAATTCACCCGATCACAAACTCGTTTTGAATACAATTCACACCTTGTCGGGACATAACGACCAGGGGAAACCCCTATACTTCCACGGAGATTGACTTTAGGCAGTTTGACCTTGTTGACCATTCACTTTGGTTGATTTGGACTGACCGTTTAGGCTCAATCATTTTGGCGCCGCTGCAGGGGAGGTTGTGCGCGTTATTCTAAACGGTCAGGTTAGTGAATCTGGATATACACCCATTGTATATTTACCCATCTTTGTTCATATTTTTCTTATTATTATCATATAAAAACAAAACAGTTCCTGAAAACATTTTAAAATCAGTTTTCAACGAACACAAAAAAACCCAAAAAGATTTTCTTTCTTATTTTTATAAAATGTTTATCTAAAACTCCAAAAATATTCACCTTTACCCTCATACATTTTTTATTCTTCATTCCTTACCCTCCCAAACCTTTTGATTCTTTCTATGTCTCATCCACACCTTCTGATTTTTCAATGGTGTGGTAGTCCTCATAATGGTGGTAATTGCCCCAGTTGTGGCATGGTAAAGCCAGGAAACGGGTCTGTCTATAACCAGGATCCCTATTCCTACCATGACACGACTGATTTATTCTATCAGCTACCACACCATGAGACTCAGCAGTTTTACTGTTGTGAGTACTGTGGTGGTTCACACTACAGTTCTGATTGTCAATCGGGAAACACGCTTGTCTATGAGCAGTTTCCTGATAACGATTATGATTGCAGTACATACGACTCACAGCCACATCAGTTTTACTGTTGTGAGTACTGTGGAGGTTCGCACTCCAGCTCCGATTATCAAACAAGAAATCCATTTCCTTGTAACAATTTTGACACATCGTATTATGACGAACCTCCACCTCAGCCAATTCCTCAAAGTCTTCTACTTGATCTTTTGGATTTAGTGAAAGATTTAAAAGGAATCATATATACCCCAGATAATCCAAATCAAAAATCGATGGAAGAATTGCTAGCTGAAGAACAGGATGCTAAAATAAATTCCCAAGATGCCATTGAGAAATCTATTAGGGAATCAATTGAAAAAGAAAAAGCAGCCAGATCTAGCTCTCGATTTCATTTCATTCCTGATGACAGTGATGATGAAGATACACTTGATATTCTTCAATTTTATAAAGATTCATCAGATGAAATTCCATCAGTTGAGATTCCATCTCAATCTACTGTTATCACACCCGAGGTTCCCACTCACTCTTTGAGCATGGGGGACGAGCATCTTGACACTGTTCCTGAAAAGGAATCGGACAAATTCATAAAGTCTAGTGTTGAGAACCTTGTCCCAATCCCAAGAGAGTCACGGGGAATTCTTGATCATATGTGTGATATACCTCCTCCTCTTGTCTTCCCGAATGATGATGTTGAGATGTTCTCCGATTCTAATGATGACGATTCGTTATCTTGTGGAGACATCATTTATATGGAAGAATTACCTTCTGAGCTAGTTAGCTTAGAAGAAGAGAATGATGAGATTGACACTGAAATCAAGGATGAAGCACTTCGTGCAATATTATTGAATGTCAATCTCCTCATTTCTAAAATCGAGGCTTTCAATATTTAACCTATTTCATCTCCTATCCCCATTAAGGATAGTGACATTTTTTCCGATGATCCTATACCGGAATTTGAAGCCTTTCATTTTGATCAGATGTGAGAGAAGATTAGTGGCAGTACCACTTCTCATTCTCAAATTTCTCTCCCCGTGTATGATTCATTCACCTTCGAGGAGTTCTCCTGTGAACTCACTCATATCATATCTCCACCGGAGTATGATAACTTTTACTTTGATCTAGACAAATATGATCTTTGTGTTCCGGAGGAAAATATTCTCAACCTTGAGAATTTGCTTGATATCAAAATCCCAACCCTCCCTCCCATAATATGTCTAGATCATATGAGTTTCAATGATAAGATTCATGATATACCAATTATGAATTCTCTTTCTGATGATGATGAGTCAATCTTGATTGTTATCAAGATTTTCCTTCCATTTTTCACCTACCGGGTGACTTCTCCTGTTCTTCATTCCTTTGGGAATGAAGACATTATCTTTGACCCCGGCATCACCGCTTATAGTTTATACTATTTAAATCCGGGAATATATCTCATCGGTGTGGAACTTTCACGTGCTTCAAATGTTTGTCCAAACATCTTGAATGAAAGTCCGATGGAGATTGTCTCTTCCACATCTTGCTCCCCCAAGAACAAATGAATTCGGGGTCCAGTCAAGCTAGCGACTCGGTAAACAAAAACAGTAGCATGTATATGGGGTTTTCACCCTAAGTGTGGGGGAGTCCCCCTGCTGTATTACCATGTATATATATCAATAAATAGAAATAAAGTGAAAAAATGGTATTTCCACATTTAGCTCGTAATGTTGCCCTTTTACGTTCAAAGAGTCGGAATAATTGCGGGGACTTTGAATATTGAGGACAATATTGAATTCTAAGTGTGTGGGGGGGGGGGGGAATTCTAGCGAATTTTATTACATTATATCTTCTAGTACCCCCGTTTTTGGCCAAAATTTTTAAAAATAATTTCAATTTATTTCAAAATTTTTTGTGGTTATCAGTCTGCCATGTCTAACCGAAAAATGGATTAGCTAATCCAGCAAACGGCTCTTGGTAAAGATAACTCAAATCCGTTTCCGGCTGACAATTTGCCTAAAATTGTATGGTGTTCAACTCACCATATCCTAAAAAGTAAAAGAGTTGGCTAGCCCGCAAGGTTATGGCTTGTGGTAAAGGCTGTGGTAAAGGCAGTGGAAAGCCATAATTGTTAATCAACTCACCAAGATGTTGACTGTGTCCATCAAGAGTTGGCTAGTCCAGAAGCAAACGGCTTCTGGTAAAGACAAATAAAAACCATTGAAAGCTGGTGGTTTCCTCAAAATCACATGGTTATCGGTGTACCATAGTTCTTACTTGAACTAAAACATTTGGCTACTCCAGAAGTAATGGATTTTGGTAAAGAGACTCAAATCCATTAAGTTTTCGCAAAAGATTGCTAGGGACTAGCAATAGTTTAATGTGGGGGATTAATGAGTGCTCAAACACTCATCATTTTTAATCAAATCTGAACCGCAAAACATTTAAAAACAATCAAAAAGGCATCAAAATACTGAAAATATCACAGGGATTGTGTTTTATATGTTTCAGATGCAAAATGAGCAAAAACAGATGAAAAACGAATAAAGTTTGCATAATTGGCAGTTTCACTCCCCCAACTTTCAAAAATTAGCAAAAATAGTCCCTGAGCACTTATTTTAAAAGAAAAGTCACCAAAGGTCCTTTTGAAATCATAAGTTGTCATATCTAGTCCTTTGGTGAAAAATTCCAAAAGTTTTGAGAATTTACAAATTTAGTCCCTGGAATTTCACTTTTGGCAGATTTGGTCCCTGGTGGGAAATTTTAGGAAGAAAAATCATTTTTTGGTCCTTGGAAACTCAAAGGTATCACAAATAGGCTTTTGATGAAAAGTTTGAGGAAAATGCAAGTTTAGTCCCCGGACTTTCAAAAATGACAATTTTGGTCCATGGGGTTTTAAATATAGGAAAATTAGATTTATGGTCTTTGGGTTAATGAAAGATGGCAATTTTGATCCTTGTAATAACTTTGGAAAAGTTACATTTTCTACACCTCAACTTTTCAGAAATTACACATTAGGTCCTTGTGATATTATAAAAGCTTGAATTAAATGGACCTTTGTTTAATACTAAACCCATTAACAAACCAACTCACCCATTAATAAATCCCAAGGCCCATTCCCACAGCCAAACTCCCCTACCCGTTTATTATCACCAGGGTCAAACAAGTGGTCAAACCGACCACTGTTCATCCCCTACCTCCTTCCCCCTTTCCTGCTTCCATGTCCCCCCTCCTCCATGATATCTCCACCAAACACTCAACCTCCACCTCTCATGTCCTCTCCTCATTAATATTTCCCAACTACCAAACCAACCCTCACCAAACCCACTAAACCTGTCCAATTTCCATTTCCAGCCAAAAAAACAATTCAACGGCTAGGATCAATACAAGGGATCCTACGGCCGCAAATTTAAGTGGGAAAGACAGAGGAAGTCTCCAGGGTGTATAAAAGAAAAGAAGAAAGAAGAATAGAGGAGTAATTAGTTTAGTTTAGTTTTTAGCTATGTCGTACTAGTGTAGTTTTTACCATTTTCAGTTGTAAGCTTTGTTTTTCTCATGTAATTTCAATTACTTCTGTAATCTAAACCTATTCCAATCTTTTAATTTAAATTTGCTTTTGAAAATTCAAATTTGGCATATTTAAGTGAAAGTGACAAATTCATTTAAATTTGTTAAAAGTTGTTGTTTCCTATTTGTTTAAGCTCATTTAGCTTATCTATAAGCTCCCTTAAGTTCCTGATTAATTACAACAATTGTAGTTTCAAAAATTCAAAAATACAAAAAATTTGAATAAAATAAATAAAAATAAAAAATCAGTTTCAAGGGAGAAGGAAGCCAAGGAACCTGTGGATTTTGGATGTTCTTATGGTTTAGAACTCCTAGGGGAGTAATAGGCTTGTGGTTTGGTGCCCTGGTCCACTATCTCAATTGACTGCCATTGTAAGCATTTCCATTTTTTTTGGTATTCAAAGTTCATGTACTTTATGTGTTGCTCATTTCAGTTCCTTTATGCTCATTATAGGTTAATGTAAGACTAAAATTCAGTTTCATGTTTGTAGAATCCCATTTGCCTCACAAATCTTTTAAACAGTCAACATAAAGGGGTGTTTGGATTCTGGGTGTAAACCTTGTTAAAACTTGTTTCAGTAGCAGCCTTAGGATTACTCAACTCACAATAGGTGATATTAGACTAGTTATAACATAAAATCCTGTTGTTAAGAGTTAAATAGTCAAAATTACTTTTAATCCCACTTATTTGCTTACTGTCAAGTGATTTGATCCCATAAACCCTCACATTAGCTTGAACTTTAAAGCTTTAGCTTAGAATAGCTTTATCCTAACTTACAAACATGTTTTTAGTTCATTAGGAAGGATCAAAATCCAAAATAGTCAAATTTCAAGTTTACATAAAAAGTCAAATTGACCCATTGGGCAGAAATACACTTTTTGTGGGTATTTTAGGGAATTTTGTGTTGTGATTTAGGCCCCGAGCTTTTCACATACTGTACTCTACCAGCTTATCTTTAGAAATTCACCTTGTCCTTATTTTTCAGATTTTTATTGAGCTTATTGAGTTGGCTTAAAGTAGGCTGCAGGGCAATGGCTTGCCCTGCACACAGACCCTGACCAAGCCACCCCTTTTCAATAAGCCATAAGTTGTTCATTTGTGGGCCCCATAGGCTGCTTATTGGCTTTTTAGAAAGCCAATAAGCCCTAATTTTAGGTTCTAGGCTCATTTCAAGTTTTGTGGCTTATTTCATAGGGCTGCATCCCCATCTATTTTGTCCATTTCTGAATATAAGCTGAGCATTCAGCTTTTGTACCCATCTTTCAAGCCCTCCCCTGACTTCATTTGTGGGTCCCATGGCCAGCTTATTGGTTTTCTAGAAACTAATAAGCTCAGCTTATTGGTTCCTCTTTGACTTTTGGCTTCCAATTCCACCTAGTGGGCCCCACAGGCCTGCAAAGTGGGGCCATTTGGCCTGTTGCTACTCAGTTTTCAGCTTTGGTACTTGTTGCTTATTTCCTGCTTATTGCTTGTGCTTATTTCATTGCTTAGTCTCATTTCAAGTTCCTTTTACTTAAGTGTAGCTTAATTACTCCTTGGTTCAGCTTGTGTGGCTTATTACAAGCCCTTTCAAGTTCATCACAAATCCTAATAAGGTATAAAGCCCAAGCTGATAAGCATTTGGGTTTCCATTTGCTTATTTACAAGCTTCCAGCCTAAGTCCCTTTTTTAAAGTTGTCTATTTTAAGTTTTTAAAGAGTTTTGTAAAAGAAAATTTCAGAAAAGTCAAAAATAAAATAAGTGATAGCTTTTATTTAGCCTCTTGGTTTATTTTCAGCTTTTTCATTAAGCACTTCTCATTTTTATAATTTTCATAGCTTCCTGTAGTCATAAAATAATTTTAGGAAAATTTTCATATTTTTGACTGTTCATTTGCTATTTTTCTTAATTTAATTTAGTTTTAGTAATTAATAAATAGTTTTTAATTAGTAATAATTATTTAAAAAGTCTAGAAAATATATTTTCTGTTTTAAAATTAGTTTTATATTATTTTAGATTTTTCCAAGTTTAAATTTTATTTTTCTAAGTTAATTTCATAATTATTTGTATTTTAGTATTATTTAAATAATTAAAAATAATTAGGAAATTAGTAATTAATTAATAATAATTATATAAATAGTGTAAAAATTAATTTTAATTTTCTAAAAATCTTCATTTATCAATAGGATTGTAAAAATGTAATTTTCATATTCGTAGGTATTTTATTTCTATAAAACTCGCGTTTTATTTCGTACGTCAACGTAAATTTAAATCAGACGTGCGTGTTTTTAAGTTTTAAACGTTTCTGGGTTTTCTAATTTTACAATCTTGTTAATATAGCTTATTTAAGCTATTTCCTTGTATAAATCAGTAGTATAATCATTCACAACCCTTTCCTGTCCAAATTCACCCGATGACAAACCCGTTTTGAATACAATTCACACCTCGTCGGGACATAACGACCCGGGGAAACCCTATACTTCCACGGAGATTGACTCTTGGCAGTTTGACCTTGTTGACCATTCACTTTGGTTGATTTGGACTGACCGTTTAGGCTCAATCAACACCCGTAGATAGACTTGAGTCCATTAGGATATTATTCGCATATGCATGCGCATTAGATTTTAAGTTGTTCCAAATGGATGTGAAAAGTGCATTCCTAAACGGTCTCATCAATGAGGAGGTATATGTTTTACAAGCTCCAGGATTCATTGACTTAGAGTACCCCGAGCATGTTTATAAACTAAAGAAAGCTTTTTATGGTTTAAAGCAAGCCCCTAAGGCTTGGTATGATAGGTTGAAAGCTTTTCTTCTTAAACATGAATACTCGATGGGAATGGTAGATAACACTCTTTTCACCAAGAAGAAAGATTCAAATATCATAATCGTCCAAATATATGTTGATGACATTATATTTAGTTCAACTTGTCAAGACATGTGTGATGAATTCTCAAGAATCATGCATGACGAGTTTGAAATGAGTATGATGGGCGAGCTAAAATTCTTCCTTGGACTACAAATAAAACAATTAGATGATGGAATATTCTTTAATCAATCCAAATATATAAAGGAAATGCTTAAGAAATTTGGACTAGAAGATACTAAACCTATGAAAACCCCAATGGCTACAGACACAAAGCTCACCAAGGATGAAGAGGCTGAATCCATATATAGTACTAAGTATAAAGGTATGATAGGTAGTTTATTGTACCTAACGGCAAGTAACCCCGATATCATGTTTAGTGTTTGCCTTTGTGCTCGCTTTCAAGAAGATCCTAAATCTTCTCACTTAGAAGCGGTTAAACGTACCTTCCGATACATTAAAGGCACTATGCACTTAGGATTATGGTATCCTAAGGGGACAGGCATATAAACTATAGTTTACACCGACTCTGATCATGCGAGAGATTATGTGGATCAAAAAAGTACTAGTGGCATTTGTACCTTCATGGGTTGTTACTTAACTTCTTGGTTCTCCAAGAAACAAACGGCACTAGCTATCTCCACAACCGATGCCGAATATGTAAGCGCCGGAAAGGCATGTCAACAAGCACTATGGATGAAACAAGCTCTCGTAGACTATGGTATTACACTTGATGACATTCCAATCATGTGTGATAATAAAGGAGCAATAGATTTAAGTAAAAATCCCGTGCAACACTCTCGTACCAAACACATTGAGATTCGTCACCATTTTCTTAGGGACAATGTGCAAAAGGGTAACATATCTATTGAAAAAGTGCCAACGGAGGAAAACATAGCTGATATTCTCACTAAACCACTTAAGCGTGAACCATTATTTTATCTTCGATTAGGATTAGGAATGATGGAACACATATCTCCTTAGATTTCATAGTTAAAGAATGCCTTCTAATCTGAGTCTAGGATTCTCTTGCGGACAAAAATTAGAAATTGGGGAAGTAACTCTTTAATTTTATTAATAATCATTGTTGCATAATAATAAGAAAACTTGATTTTGTGCATAAAAACCCCAATTCATGTGTTCAAAATCTTCCCACGAATAGGCAAAATCAATTTTTCTTGCATTGTTAATACAATTCAAAAACGTTTTGCATGCATGCACGATGCGCTCAATTCCTCTATCGGATCATGTAACAAATATGTTTTCCGACATGGAAAGATAAGCAAAATTGAAATTAGGAGACTTTGGATTATCTCTTAAGATGTTTCTTCTCTTTTAAGGTCAAGGTAATCACGTCTCCACATATGTTTCATATAGGCACACACTAGAAACATTTTAAGAAATCTGGCAAACCTACTGGTGGCGGTCCTTTATCGACCCACGATCCCGTATGTGATAATGGACCGTCCACCTATTTGAAGGACCGTCCATCTATTTGTGAGTCGTTAATTGCTTTATGTTCCTGCATGTTTGTCTAGCCTACCCTTAGGTCTTGTGGACATTCCTAATTTGCTTAAGCATCATTTGAACTAATCTAACCAAGCATGCATGCTTTACTATTCTTGCTACCTTCATCCTCTACTTAAACCACCACTTCCTCTGTCCATTGCCATGGCATAACCTCTCCTCTTCACAATGTCATCCAACAAAATGTCATCCCCTAGAAAACCAAGAATATCGGTCAAACCCATATGGAGGAAGAAACAAAACCTTGGAAATTCACACAATAACCATGTCCATTCCAATCCAACATCACATAATGAGGCATCATCTTCATCATTCTCCTTCTTTGCCTCTCAACCACAAAATGGGCCACCATCTACTCACAATGAGTATACAAACCCGACTCCTCAAGATCATTCATTACCACCTTTGTTTCCACCTCAAATGACAAATGTCAACTCCCTACACTTCATCAAAGCTCAAGAATTCTCCAATCTTGTTGATTTGAGCCTCCTCAATATCATCATATCCCAAAAACTTCATCCTCCAACTATGTTTCATCCCACTCTTGCCCAAATGGATGCCCATGGGGGTTATTGTGCTTGTTACATCTACAATCACAACCACTTTCAAAAGATGAAGAATGATTTTGACTACATCATTTCCATCTTCTTGTCATCCGGGTTTCTCCAACCCCTACCCAAAAATTCCTCTCCAGCTTGCGGTCGAGTGTTCTAGGGAAGCATGCATGATCACCAATAAAACGGGACTTAACATGAGATATCCTAGGAGATTAGACTAGGATTATGCTTGTAAACTCATGTTGTAAATGTCATATGAATGACATTATTCTTGTCTTTTAATGAATGATCTATTTTATGCATGAATTGTTAAAATTTTGTTCTAGAAAACCTTCCTGCCGGCGGTCCCTTATCAAGGTGGCGGTCCCAATCTTTAAAGGACCGTCGACCCATTTATGGGACCGTCCTCAGTTTATGCCTATCCTACCTTCTCTTATCTTTTCTACAGGATTTCTTTGTTTGCTTGCATGTTTCTTCTAATATATTGCAGCTTAATTCCATTGATCGATTCCCGAGTGTCCTCATCAAGGGGGAGCACTAAGCAAGGGGAGTCATCATAATGCTGTGGATTTCATCTCTTCTAGGAAGCCTTTTTGATTCTACAAAAAGGGGAGAACAAAATGACACTCGTTTTAAAACTCATTAATGCCTGGTATTATATAAAATGAGTTTATATTTTGTAATCATCAAAAAGTGGGAGATTGTTAATATAAATAATGTCAAAAACTTCATTTGCATTAATCGGTCTATACTAGTTTTGATAATCACAAAATACAACACACGTTACATAAAACTATGACTAATAAGTTTTTAATCGAGAAAAACTCGTTTTCGTCATCAACATCACTTAAGGTATGTACAAACTTCTACCAACTTGTGTATGTGATCAAAGGATTTAAAAACTTTACATTTTCATGTCACAAAACATTTTTACAAATGTATTTTTGTATAATTTAAAGAAATGTTTTATTAAGAAAATGTTTTCAACATTCAAAATCATAACAACCATATTTTCTGGTCAAAACCGACAACAAAACTTCACCAGATAGTTTTTCACCACGTCAGGACAAAACGAGGAGCGTTTTTCTGGACGGTCCCTTAAATAGGACGGCGGTCCCTTATCGATAAGGGACCGTCCAGCATTTAAGGGACCGTCGCCTCTTTCCTGACGCCTATAAATACAAAACTGTTTTCCTCTAGAAATCTTCACCTCTTATGCACCAAAACCTTCTGTATTCCGAAATTCTTTCTTAAGAATACACTTTGATCAAATTTTCAAGTTCTAGTTGTTTACAAGTGATCACACTCATCTTTCCTCTAAGTGCAAGAGAAGAACATTCATTGTAATCAAGAAACGAAGTGTTGAAAAAGAGTTTTGCTCATCTCATCTTATTGTTGCGGATCTATCATTTCTTTCATTCATTGTTTTGTGTATGTAATAGGACTTGAGTTCAAGTCTTATATTGTGTGTTGTGTTGTATCGTGCCATCGTGTTGGTACGAGGTGTGAAGTCACGTGGGCTTTGGTAGATTGGTTCTAGCTAGGATTAGGACTCGACATTCCGCTTAGTGTCGTTAAAATTGGTGTAAGGTTTGTTCCGCCATAAGGGAGCATGTTGATATAGTGTTTGTGAAACTCTCGAGTGTGATACTCAAGGAGTGGAGTAGGGACGAAGGAGTGAGCTTCATGGCCGAACCACTATAAATCTTCGTGTGCCGGTTTGATCTTTCCTTTCTTTACCTTTACTTGTTTACTTATTATTGCTTATATCTATTGTTGTGTTGATTTCACGTAAGCTTCGAATCAAACCTTTTTGTCAAACTCAATTTGTAAAGTCAATTTTATGAAAACGTGATTAATAACGGTGAAACTGTTAGGTCACCATTTTGTAAACACAAGTATAAGAATGGTAGAAATGAGATGAGAATGAGAATGGGATGATTATATGATAAAGAGAAATGTAAGAACAATAGTTTCCTTAAGAAATCAAATAACCAACCAAGTATTACAAAGACCTAAGCCATCTATTTATAGGGAAGGAGCTAGGGCAACACTCCCTCTCCTCCCATTCATGAAATCGTATGGGCCTTAAAGCCCATGGATCACCTAGCTTAAGTCTAGTAAACTTTGTAACATAAACTATATTGTAAGTAAAATAATAACTAAAGCAACCTATTATTACAAATGACCGAGACTTCATAAAATAGTAAAACTATGATCCCAACAATCTCCCCCTAAGGGTCGGTCATCATGGTTGCTTGACGTCTTCATCTTTGTCGTAGACTTGTGACATGTAAATCTCTAGACGTCTTAAAACATGATTTGAATGATAATGGATAAACTTTGCTCTTTGTCTTTGTTCTTTGATGATGTTGTAGTGATTGTGTTATGAAGTAATCTGCCATTCGTCACTCCTGCGTCTGTGGTGGTTGAGCTCCATTCCAACATACTCATACATCTTTGGACTTAGACTTTCACGTACAAGAAGTTCCTTTACATGCATTGAGATCTTTGTCTTTATACTTTGTAGATTCATCTTATTGGCGTTGAATCTTTCTTTGAACCTTGTGTTGCTAAGATCTTTGAGGAAGCTTTCTTTGACTTCAAGATGTATGTATGAGCATGTTGGAATCTATGATCATGGAAGTGAGATACCTGCGAGTAAACAGTTAGCAATAAAACAACCGGTACTTACGGATAAGGAATTCGCGCTCATCAACAGCATATTGTGAAGATTCCTTCTAATCCTTATCCAGGCCGTTCCCATATCAGATACTCCCGAAGGAGCTTACGAGACCTACTGAGTAGCTCAATGACTGGGTGAGTCGCTGGGGATCACTCCACGACTGTAGACCGTAATGGAACCACCGCAAACACTAAGCGTAACCCTTGTGGGGTTACCTAAGTGACCTGCTGTCAGGGCTGTTTGATGTTGACCCTGGCAGGATTTCCGTTCAATCATTGAGAAATACTTACGTAATCCTCTCATAAATGTTCTCGGCAGATTGCTAAGATCTGCGAAGGACTCGATAGGTTACAACTGATGCCCATTGATGTAGAACACCAGCTGTAGAAAGATTAAGTGTTCCTAAGAGATCTTTGATGTATCTCGAGGCTCTAGACTCTATAAGAGCACACCTAGGTTTCCTATGCAGAGACTGGGGAGGTGTCTCCTGCTTCAATATCAACCTTCTCTAAGAGATAGGTCGATAAGTTACGCGGGTTCCCCGTGAGGATGAAACAAGTCCTTTTAAGAGAACTTGAGTGGTTAAGAAGGTTTAGTGCATTGCGTCACTGGGTCCATGACGACTTTGTCTTCAATACCGGTGTTGTCTTTTGCAACAGCCAGTAGCATACGTATTGAACCCGGTGTCTGCCCTAAGGTTGAACATATAGAGGGCTATTTCTTTTCACCCTTTACTTTACTTTTCTTTTTAATTCTTCAACTCCTTCTTTCCCTTTCATTCGTTTCTCCTTTTTTCGTATCGTACCCAAGGACTTCTAATTCTAACTATGGGAGATGTCCATGGGTAGATCCCTCCGGCTCTGGCGGATCATAGGACTGATATTCCTATCTTAATCACCTTATAACTCCGACAGTAACCAAGAAACCTTTGATTGAAAATCTCTCAAAGTGTTTGTGTTAATCAAATATTTTTAACACTTTGAGAGTTTTGTGTACACTTTTGAAGGGCTCCCCCTGCACATGTGCTCATAAGTGTTTAATAAATTTGCACATGCGGGAGGAGCAAGTACTTTTGAATTGATCCACTTTCAGTGAACAAGACCGATTCGAGACACGCTTACATCACTAGTTAAACTAGCTTGAAGTTATTACCCGGCCTGGTCAAGTCCACAGAAAGTTTCTCGAGACGGTACATTTCTACTAAGACTAATCCTTTTCGAGACACGCTTACGTGGTTAGTTAAAGAGATACATTGTCAGCTTTTAGGTGACAACTAGCTCTAGTAACTAACTTGATGTTATTACCCGTCGAGGATAAGTCCTTTCGATATTACAGACTTTAATTGTCTCGTCAATTCCTGGGTGAATCTGAGTCTAGCTCGCACAAGATACTACTTTCAGCTTTAACTTCATATATTTTAATCACTTTTTCATTTTCTCCCCCTCAAAAATAGCACATGAGATGTTGTTTTTGTTAAACTTTTGATTAAAATATGCTTTTTGAGTCTTATGGGGAGATCCACCAAGAACTTTTGATTTTGAACAAAGTATTTTGTTTTGACAAGTGCTCCCCCTCAACAAGTGATTAGGTCTTATTGAGGTGAAATACTTGTCCTTTTGAGCAGAATTATGAAAAAATCATAAATGTTTGATTAATTCTACTCATAAGTAAGAAGCCTTCGCTCCTTAAATTAGGATTGAGGCACTGAAGCGTACCTCAGGGTCCTTTCTTTACAAGTTCGGGTTGTGCACTGTAATGCGTGCACAAGCCATTGTGAAATTCAATCAAATGAAACAATTGATAATGAAAAGTTAACCAAATGTACCAAGTTAATCTTCGTCAGGAAGTGGAGCGTCAAAGTCAGTGAACTTGGGTTCTGGTCTTTCGAAGTTTCTGACAGGAAACGATGGTCTGGCACCGATATAGCTTTCCAGTCGTCTGATCTGTTCACGTCGAAATAACCTTTCTTCAATCTTTAAGACAAAGTTACGAACTTGTCTTCTTATGCTGGATTTCCATCTAGGTTGTTCCCCCTTAGCTATCTTGCGGCGATCATCATTCAACCTTTTGACAAGCCCATCACGAACAGACTTGAGTGTAACATCACAGAATTTGTGTACCTCATCGAACCTCATGAAACTTTGTAGCTTTTTGCTGTTGACGTAGGTGAAACCAAAAGGTTCTTGGTTGAGAGTGAACTGTGGTGTTTGATAGATACCATCAAAGTAGAATTGTGGCTTTGTCAAATTGATCTTCTGTTGGTAACTTTCCACTCCAAGCTGAAGATCTTCCACTCTTTCTTGAACAATCAAACGTCGGATGTAAAGAAGTAGTGATGCCATGAAGTTGTACTGTACATCTCTGTCAAATCCACGCATTCTTTGTTGAACCTTTTCGAGATACATGTCTTCTATGTCATTGAGATTAAGGTCAGGAAAGTCTTCGGAGAATTTGTACTTCTTTTCATCTTGTTGTTTAACAACAATTTCACGCATGAATATGTAATTAAACCGTTTCGACTGTTGAATCTCCAAGATAGCGATGATCTTAGATTTCTGCTTCACATTTTCCAAGGATTTCTCTCCTAATCTGCTGGTATAACCGAGACGACGTCGTTCTGGCCAGTGTAGAATTCCGTGTAGGGCATCTCTGTCGTAAGCTACGATGGAGTTGCTGAACACACGAGTAGTTTCTTCAATAGCCGGAATTTCGTATCGTGCGGCTGGTACTGAGATTGTGAGTGAGGAAGCATATTTCTTCTTGGATGTCTCCTGAGTGAGCTGGATGTTACGAAGATCTTTGTTGAAGAAGAAGCTGTAAGGTATCTTAGGTTTGTCTGGAAATCCTTTCAACGGTAATGGTTTGGTCCAGTCGGTGAAGTAAGGTTTTTCATGATTCTTGGAACTTAGATCGATATTCACTTCTGGATTTAGCCAGTCAAAGCTAGCAGACATTGCACTAGCTATATTCTGCATATGGTACTCGTATTCGACTTTGTTTCCAGATCTTTTCTTGAGGAATTCTTGTGCATCCCTATTGATTCTTCTGAGCTCTTCCTTTGTGAGTTTGTCGATGTGAAGATCCTTCATAATGACTTGGGTAAACTGTAGAGTGTTACCAGGAAGTGGTTCTTCTTCTTCGAGAGGAGGTTGAGCTTGGACCATTACTGTCAGCCAATCATTCTGAGGATTGTCATCATTGTCGAGCCATGAATGACATTTCTTCTTCTTTGATTTCTTGGACTTAGATGTAGCATCTTTGTCTTTGGCTTTGGACGGTGACGATGGTCCAGCATGAGAATCATGAATTGGTGGAGCACGGTAATCGGTGTCAAGTTGATCTTGGAAGTCATCAGTCTGTTCCATGAAGGTTTCTTCCTCTTCAGTTTGACCTTGACCAGTAGTTGAGGGGTGTTGTTCATTTCCAGGAGGAGTTGAGTCCTTTTGTGGTTGTTGAGAGGATGAGGGACCTGTTCCAGACTTGGGTTTCTTGCCTTTGGAGTTTGGGTCAGGATCGTCATCTTTTCTTGTCCGTTTACGGGTTCCAGCAGCATCTTTGCATGACTCCTTTGATATGTAAGCCACCATAGCATCATACAGTGCTTTTTCTTCTGCAGTCTGTGTGGGTTTGGAGGCAATGTTGTCAAAGAGTTTGGCAAGCATGTCATTGAAGGACAGTTCAGGGACGGTTGGAGCCACAGTAGAAGGTTTTGCTGAGTGAAGCGTGAATGGTGTTGTTGACAACATTTTCCTTGTAACACTTCTGATTCTGTGATCCAAGTTGTCATTGATTGGTTTAAGAAGGTTTGCTACTTCAGGAATGATCATCTCAACAAGATTATCAGTGAGAAAATCATGTGTTGCCGTCCTGATAAATCCTTCGTAATCAGAGTTCAAGAACTTGTCGATCAGCTGCTTTGACTCCTGGAAGTCCTCAACTTGTCTGGTGAGACTTGTAACCATGTCGGTGAGTTTGTTGACTTGCTCCTGAAGATCAACTGGTGGTTTCGGTACATTGATTGAATGTTGTTTAGATGCGGTTTCAGAAGGTGTGGGAGATGAGTGCTCAGGTGATGATTCAGATGACGACTCGTTGTGAGAGTCTGAGGAAGAAGCAGGAGGAGTCGGATCCTTTGGTGGAGAGTCTTGAGGAGGTGGAGGTTGTGCTGAGGAAGTCTGCTGAGAAGATGACTTAAGAAATATGTTGGTGTCAAACGCGTTCTTCTCTTCGTTTTCCTTTCTACGACGTTCCTCTGCTTCCTCTGCTTCTCGTGCAAGAAACTCTGGAGTAATTAGGTATTCATGTTCCTGATCCGTAGCTATGTTCTCTTGACCGCCAACATTCTCCTCTATAGTTGCAGTCTCTGTCATAATGACATCTCCTGTTTTGTCTGTATCTTTAACGGTGTCATCAGGCTGTGGAGCTGATTCTATCGTGGTGGATACAATGGGAGGAATCATGCTGCTTGTAGCTCCTACATGTTCAGACTGATCAATAGGTGGTGGAGTTAAAGGTTGAGACATGAGTCGGCTTTCGAGAGTTGCTTTCCTTTGTTCTTTCCTAAGCTGCTTTTCTTCAGCTCTAGTGTCGACAACTATACTCTTCAGTTTGCGTTTATCAACCAAAGGTTCAACGATTGGTTCGTCTTCATCATCATTAGGCTCATTAATAGTGATCCCTTTTCTTTTCCTTGTCTCTTCTTCATAAGTTTCAAGACTTTGTTGTACGGCGATCTCTGTTGCAGGAAATGCTTCATCAGGTGCTCGGTATCTCAGTTCATAGTCTGGTTCTTCTTCTTCAGATTCTGTATCGAACTCGGATTCGGTGTCAGAAGGTGGAGGTGTAGGTTCATCCCGAATAAAGTACTCAGGAGTTGCCTTCTTCTTCTTTGGTTTAGACTTGGGTGTTGGTTTAGGCTTGGCAGAAGACTTGGGTTTAACAGATGGTTGAGTCTTGGGAGCAGCCTTAGATCTAGTATGTGGTGAGGCAGTGGTGCTGGTAGTACTCCCAGACTTTACACCTCCTTTGCTTCGAGTCTTTATTATTGCTTCTTCCTGTACCCCTTTGTAAGCGTTATCATACAGCTTGTAGTTCAGACTCTTCTTGATTTTATCATTAAGAAGGTATTCGGGAAGCCTCATTCCTTTGATCTTGGTTGAGGAAGTGGTCGTCTTGATAAATAAGGTGGTGAAGTCGTCCTCAAAGAGGTGCTTCGGCTCATTAGGATCAGCCATCCTCTTGATGAATTCTGGAGAGTTTTTGCAGAGATGTTCTATGAGAAGCTTAGTGAATCTTGTGAATGGTATCATAGTCTTCACACGTTCAGTCTGAATACTGTGGACGATATCATTCATGATAGGAACTGCAAAGTCAATTGGTGTCAGAGTCACCATTCCCCAGAATGTTTGCAGGTGTTCGAGCCTTGGATGTTCATGACCACTTTTCCTTCCAGATATAGATCTTACCACCAACAGACAGAATGTTCTCCAAGGCTGAGGGATATACTTGGCATTAAATTGGGAAAGCTTGACTAGCGGTACATCATCATCAACCTCATATCCTAATTCAATGAAGAAGTCAAGAAGATCCAGGTCAGGTAGTATAGGAGCAAATTCGTTGTCAGTTTGTGGCATGAGAAGGGCGGTTCGAAGAACATCATGATCTACAGTGTATTCTTGGCTATCCAATGTGACAGTGAAAGACTCATCATCCAAGTTAGCCTGAGCAGTAAGCCAGAATTGATGAAGGTAGAACAGCGGAACTGAAGTAGAACAGGTGAGTAAAGGTTTGCATGGATGTGCAAGCAGGATATCTTTCACAATCATGCACGATTTCTTTGTGATTTTCAATTTGTTGAAGTCCACTCGGGGATTGTTATTGCCAATCATGACATTGTAGTTTTCGGGAGTGATGTCATCCAAGGTGAGCAGCGGAAGACTTTGTTCAGTGACGTTCTCATTGTGTTCAGCCATGTTTATCTGAAAAGCATTATCATAAACCAAACATCCAAATTTGTTACGTGTTAGCACAGTTTTGAGTTTGGATACAGATATCTACTTGAGACAGTTAAGCACAGATGTGTCATTTTGTTATGAGTGAAGAGTCACATAATGCATACTTGAAGAGTCATAATACATTTAGAATCACGAAATCAACTATACAATTCAATGACTCGCAAATAAGCACAATTGATATACACAATTCGTAGTTATTTCACATTACACAACAACAATGAATCACAACAAGGTTACACGGATATTACATGACAAGGCCAAAACAAGATTTCGAAAAAAAATATCATAAACCTTTTATCGCAAACTTGAGTTGAGAAAAGATTTCGAAAAATGTTACAAAGAAATTTTATCGAGAAAGTAACTTCTCGAAAAAAAATCCTTATGAGTAAAGTTTATCGAGATCTTTCCTTTGTCAAGAATTTGCGAAAAGTTTAAGTTTTCGAAAAACATCATTTTCGATAAAACTTTTCGAGAACCTGGTGATTTCGACAAATAGAGTTCAAAAAGTGATTTCGAAAAAAACTGAGGTTGAACAACTTTTATCGAAAACATAAGTTTCTCGATAAGTTTTTCAAAGATTGCGATAATTCTTGATTTTCTCGAAAAAATTCTTATACAAGAATCAAATCGATTTTTGAAGTTACACGTACGTTTCTTTAGCAAAGAACTTTTCCAATGATTCAGGCCTGTCATTAAGATAGATAAACACCACTTAGATAAAATCACTAGCCTCGATAACAAAGATTTCGATAAATGCTAAGAACAAGTTCTCGATAATGACACAACTTTGAGTCAAATGAGTATCATTGAATCAAGCATATCACAAGTACATGTAGTAAGCACATAATGACAGTATTCATCACATAAGACTCAGTTAGATCGACATTATCAAAGAACGAGGCATACTAGCTTATCGAGAACCAAGTTTCAATGGTGTAACTCATCAAAGATATATCAAACATGTATCCAAGTAGTCATAGAAGCATATCCCACCAATAAAACGCAGCAAACAAACACAGAATCTTATAAACCCTAATCGACCCAATATCAAGATTTCGAGAATCAAGCAAACATGAATGGAATTGAGATAAAATGATATAGTTAGTTTAGTGACACTAAATGTAACAAAACCCTATCAAGAAATCAGTTACCAAACCATGATTTTGCAGATTTCGAAATCGCTAAACCCTAGATATCGAAATCGATTTTGCAAGAAATTTAGTCGTTGGATTTGCAATTAAACGAAAACCTATGTTTGTAATGCCCTAAAGATAACTTAGGAACTTACAATTAGATGATCAAACTCGTGGATATCTTGAATGAATAAGGGCCGTAGGTTTGATAAAAGGGTTTAAGGGGTTTTGACTATTGTGGTGTGTGTGTTATACGGTTTGTTTGTTTTATTATTTTTGAAATTTTAAGTTATGTCACTTTAGGTCCCTTAACTTAATTTGATATACCTACTTGAGTCCTAAAGTTATGACAAACTTGTGTAACATCGAGACATACATCCGTTAATCCTAACTTATGAAGTCCTTACTAAGAGATGAGACAAAGGAATGTTTAAAGAACGTCCACACACTCCGAAGTACCGTAAAATACGAGAAACATGCAAGTATACCAATTAAAAAATTGGTAAAAGATTTAAGCGTGACTCCCCCTCAACACTTGTAAAGTAAGAACAAAGTGTTGAAGTGAAGCGATATACTTGCATTTTTTTTTTTTTTTTTTTTTTTTTTTTTTTTTTAAGAAATAAAATGTGAAAAATCTTTTTGTGTTTTGATTGATTTATAGTTAAGAAAAAAAATATTATACAAAGATAGTTATGATGTTTGACGATCAGTTGTATTTTAAAACTTTTCCAGATCCTCTGGAGTCAAACATCTCATACCAATTTGGTGAACTAGACTCGCAAACCTTGATGGTGCTAAAGATTTGGTAAGTAAGTCCGCCAATTGGTACTCTGTTCCAACAAAATAAAGTTCAACGGTACCCTTTTCCACATGCTCTTTGATGAAATGATATCGGAGATCAATGTGTTTGGATTTGCAATGATGCACAGTGTTGCAGGAGATAGCAATTGCACTCTTTGAATCACAGTAGATAGGAATCTTGTTGAATAGGTAGCCATAATCCTTAAGTTGTGATCTCATCCAAATGACTTGAGCACAACAAGCAGACATGGCTACGTATTCAGATTCTATAGACGACAGTGAAGTGCAGTCCTGCTTCTTAGATTGCCATGACACGAGTTTGTCTCCGAGAAATTGTAATCCACCAGATGTACTTTTGCGTGTGTCTAAACATCCTGCATGATCAGCATCTGAAAAAGCAATTAGTTCAAAACCAGAATCCTTCGGATACCAGATTCCCAAGTTAATGGTTCCCTTTATGTATCGAAGGATTCTTTTGACCTCACTGAGGTGTTTTTCAGTTGGTTTAGACTGATAGCGAGAGCACATGTAGACAACAAATACTATATCAGGTCTACTAGCTGTGAGATACATGAGGGACCCAATCATACTTCGGTATTTGGTAGGGTCAACAGGAGTCCCATGTAAGTCAGCATCTAGTTTTGTGGTATAGCCCATCGGTGTATTATAAGTATCACTGGTCATCATTCCATGTTTCTTTAAAATTTCAAGAGCATATTTGGACTGATTTATAAAAATTCCATGGGGTGATTGATGAACTTGTAGTCCTAGAAAGAACGAAAGTTCACCCATCATGGACATTTCAAAATTATCTTTCATTAATTTGCAAAATCATTAGAGTAACTTCTTTTTGTTGAGGCAAAAATGATGTCATCGACATATATTTGAACAACAAGTAAGTCCTCCCCGTAGGTTTTTGTAAATAGTGTTGGATCCACCGATCCTTTAGAAAATTTATTGGCCAGTAAGAAAGTGGACAGTTTGTCATACCACGCCCGTGGGGCTTGCTTGAGTCCGTAGAGTGCCTTTTTGAGTCGGTAAACGTGATTAGGACGCTCAGGATCAACGAAGCCTTCAGGTTGACTGACATAAACTTCTTCACGGAGTTCTCCATTAAGAAATGCTGTTTTCACATCCATTTGGTAAACCACCATATTCCTGTGTGCAGCATAAGCCAAAAAGATCCGAACAGCTTCATGTCGAGCCACTGGAGCAAAGGATTCAGCAAAATCAAGTCCTTCCAGTTAGGAGTATCCTTTCGCTACCAGACGTGATTTGTTGCGTATGACAGTTCCTTCAGCATCAAGCTTATTCTTCCAAATCCATTTTAACCCAATGACAAAGACTCCGTCAGGTCTTTCAACTAATTCCCAGACTTTAAGTCTTATGAATTGCTGAAATTCCTCTTGCATAGATTCAATCCAGTTGTCATAAGTCATTGCATCTTTAATGTTCTTCGGTTCTTCGTGACAAACTGTGAGTGCATAGATACAAGTTTCTCCATCTGTGTGAAGTCGTTGTCTTGTCATAATAGGTGCATCTGGATGGCCAATAATATGAACTAGTGGATGGTCTCGAGTCCATTGGTGTGTGGAAGGGTGTAGTTGATAGGTATCTCGCATGTTAGCAGGATCCAAATTGCGTGTTGACGACTCAGCTATATCAGGAACAATAGGAGCCGGTGCAAACGGATTAAAGAACGCATCAGGATCTTGCTCTGCGGGTTGTGGAACTGATTGTGGTGTGGGATCTTCAGCTGGATGGCGGGAGTTAGAACTAGTTTGTTCGGCTGTAGATGGTGATACAATTGGAGGACCGTCTCTCTCAACACTTGTATAAGTTTGTTGAGGTGAGTCTGGTACTGGAATGTTATCAGGTTGAGCAGCGGAATTAGGTGAGACCTCAGTAGGACGGTATACAATTGTGTCATCAAATAGTGGAGCAAACAAGGTTTCTAATTCTTTGCGGTTAAGTGGCAATGGTTCAGCCGAAGATTCCGGAGAGTTGAGACGGTTGAATTCGGGTCCTAAGCTGTGTTGCTCAGAAGCCATTTGTGTGAGTTCATCAAAATTAGCGTGAATGGTTTCTTGAATTTCTCTTGTACGACGATTCCATATCCGAAAACCTTTGGAGTTTTCACAGTATCCAACGAACACTCCAATGTCAGCTTTTGCTTTAAGTTTACCTAAATCATCACGATCATTTTTCGGATAACAAAGTGCTCCAAATACATGAAAGTAATCGATGTTTGGTTTTCTTTTGTGAACAATTTGATATGGTGTTTTGCGATGGCGTTTTGTGATCATGCAACGGTTTTGAGTGTAACATGCGGTTGAAACAGCTTCTGCCCACAAGTAATCTGGTAATTGAGCATTAATCAACATAGTTCTAGCAGCTTCCACTAACGTCCTGTTGCGTCTTTCAACAACTCCATTCTGTTCTGGGCTTCTAGGAATAGATGTTTGATGTTCAATTCCCACTTTCTCATAATAAGATCGAAGTGTCTGATTCTTGAATTCAGTTCCATTATCAGTTCTGACTATTCGTATCGTGTTGCGTAACTGAACTTGAATTTTAGTGAGAAAGGTGATGATCATTGAAGGAGCCTGATCTTTACTTCGTAAGAAATAAACCCAAGTCCATCTGGAGAAGTCATCTACAATTACTAGTATGTAGCGTTTACCGTTGATACTTTGAACACGCATCGGTCCACATAGATCCATATGAAGTAGTTGTAAAACATGATTCGTACTTTGCTCAGGTTTAGACGGAAAATGAGCACGAGTACTTTTTCCTTGTTCACAGGCTGAACATAAGTGATCTTTGGTAAAACGGAATCTTGGAAATCCATCGACAAGTTTATAACGAGCAAGGTCAGTCATAGTTCTGAAATTCAAGTGTGAAAGACGTTTGTGCCATAACCAAGATTTAGTTGACTCAGCTTTGGAGAGAAGACAGATCGGAGATGTTGCAATCATATCTGACATTGATATTGTATAAAGATTGGAGCCACGTGAGCCAGACATAAGATCGTTTCCTTGTAAGTCACGAACAAAGCAAGTTTTCTCACGAAATGCAACTTCTAGATCCCCATCACATAATTGACCAACAGAGAAAAGGTTGTGTCCAAGGCCTTCCACATAGTAAACACGACTGATTTCGATGTTCCCGCTGATATAGTCACCATATCCCATGATTAGAGCGTAATGATCATTCCCGAATCTGACAGTACCAATGAACTTTGAGACAAAGTTGTGTAACAGTTTGAGATTGCCTGTCATATGTCGGGTGCATCCGCTATCAACAATCCAGAGAACAATCTGTACCACCTGTATCACAAGAAGAAGACACGGATGGAACAGAAGTAAGGGTGGAACCCAAAGACAATGCGGGTTCCTGTTGGTTAGTAACACATGTATTCAACAATTTAGGAATCCATTTAAAATCTGGTTTGTATTGTAACCAACTTTGCCAGTTCCAACTAGTTTTTGCTTTCTTAATGTTAAATGCACTAGTAGTTGGCTCAGTCCTAGATTTGTTCTCGGCACCTATGGGGGTAACTGTGATATCATTAGAAACCGTAGAAGACGGCTTTCCTAAGTTAGACTTAGAGGCAGTAGTGGGCCTAAAAGGAATGCGTGTCCTACGTTTCTTATGACGATTGAGAAGAGAATTAGCTAAACATTTTGTATGATCACCAGATGATACGCTTTTACGACAAAACACACAAGATGCATTAATATTCAAAACATTCAAAGGTTCATCATTCGTTACATTTAGATTTTGATTACAATTTGCCAGATTAGAATCTAAATCTGATGCAACATGAGTTTTATTAAAATTCCTAAGTTGGTCTTCTACTTCTTGAGCTTCTAGGTGTCCTCTCTTACGTTGCAAGATCCTATTCTTCTTTTTACTGTTTCGCTTGGGTCTGCTAACGCTAGAAGTGGAGACTAGTCCTGTAGAAGTGGAGTTATCAACATTAGTGTTTTGAACAACCTTTCCTTTATCAGTTTTGTTTAATTGATACATTCCTGGTGCTATCACCGTGGTGTCAACCATTTTTCCTTTTTGAAGTAGCTTAACTTTCTCTTTCAAATCAATGATGATGTGATTTTTGTCCTGAATTTCAGACTCAAGTAAACCATTGCAATATTTTATGTCATCGCGGTTTTGTTGCCATTCGGCGTTTTCAATTTTTAAATCCGCAATTTCTTTCTCGTATCGGAGACACCGACCTTTTAAAGATTCGTTGTTTTTGCAAATTTGACAAGAGTTTGAAACATTTTGACTTTGAAACTTCAATTCCCTTTCAAGACTTTTAGCTTGACACAATTCAAGCCTTTGATTGAGTTGACAAATTTCTTTTGAAAATTGTTTTGTCACATCATCATTTTTAATTCTCAACTTATCATTTTCCTGTTTAAGTGTCTCAATTTCCTCATTCAACAAGTTATTATCAACACAAAGATCATCCATAAGCATAGAAGTACCAGATTTATAGAGATCATTCATGATAACAGACAAAATATCAGCATTGAGAACTTGTTCCAAGAGTCGATCAGCATCATTTTTTAAAACTCTATTTCTTTGCTTTTGAACCAAAATGTCATTTTCAGTTGCATTGAAAACGTTTATCATATTTTTGACCTCCTTTTGAAGTTCCTGATCCCAACGTGTAGCACATAGACGGAGGTGTTGAACAATTGGCTTCATTTGTTTTTGAAAAATATCTCTCTTTTCTCGCTCGTAAGCGGATTGAAAAGTTTCAATTTTTATTTCAGAATTACGTTCAATTGTTTCCTCCAAAATTTTGATGTCTTCCATAAAGGTTTTGAAATAATTTAAGACACGACACATTTTTGGTAAAGGTGTAAGTTCACCGGATGATGGTAAAGGACCATTTATTTGTGCTACAGTTTGGACAGGGGCCTCATTATGAGATGAAACATATGACTCTTCGATAAACCATGATTTCTCAGGTAAATCCTTTTGAGTAACAAAAGATTTAGAAAGAGGTGGAGCTTTTGAATAGTCATATGGTGTCCAATATTGAACATAACTCATTTTTGATCGACTCTCGTCTTCAAGTTCTTCTTCTTCCTCAGTATCAAAAACAACAGCACGCACAATTGTATTATCAAACATGTGATCAATACTGTAAACCTTAGGATTTTCTTTGAAAGCTTTGTGAAGAAACATTGATTTAAAATCGCAAAGTGCAAATCCATTATCGGGTCTCGGTTTTAAAGCAAACTTTTGAATTGTTGTGACAGAGTTCCCGTGTTTGTAAACAATGTGACGAAATTCTTTGAGTTGTTTTTCAAGATCAACAATATCACCAAGTAAGTCATCTATATACTTCCTTTTTCGTGTTTTATGTTCACAAAACTCCTTTTTGCAATTTGACAATTCTGTTTCAGTTTTTGAAAGGTCTCTTTGAAGACGTTCAACTTGCATTTTCAATTCACACTTCTCACTTTCAAGTTTCGAAATCAACTTTCCGTTTGACTCAATTAAATCTTGCATTTTACGTTGAAGATCTTGTTCTTTGTTGTAAGAATCTTGAAAAGCTTTTTCAAAACTTTTTGCATGTTTAATCTTGTCTTCCTGATTTGAAAGCTGAATTTATAACACTCAATATCTCTTGCAAGTGACGCATTTTTTTCTTTCAAAACTTTATTTGTCTCGTTGCATTTAATGATTTGCAATTGTTGATCATCCAGTTGTTTAGATAACAATATTAGGTCAGGGTCTGGATCAAATGATGGTTCATGTTGTTCTAAATGACCATGTTTATCATACTCAATAGGATCATCAAATGAAACAACTGTGTCATCATCAAATATGACAACTGTGCTTATTTGTTCATCTGTTTGAGATGATGAAGATGATTCACATGGAACAACTTGCGCCATATCTGATTCATAAGCAGAAGGTGAGACTATTTCATTAATAAATCATGCATTGAGGTCATGTACCTGAGATAAGCCGTCAGTGTCATACACTGGACCTGAATCATTGAGCTTAAGTTCCTGCATGTTGGTCATAAGCATCACAGCAGCATTGGCTTCCAGATCTTCCATGTCATCATCGTTGTTCACATTTGCCATGAAGTTGTTATCCTGTTCAGGGAAATGTCCATCTTTTTCATCTTGAAGAGCCATGAGTAATGCCTGCTTGTGAAACTTACTACCCCGAGTTCTCAGTTTGGGACATGCTGTAGCAATATGACCTTGTTCATTGCAATTGTAGCACCATACTGCATTCCCTGAGTTGGAGTTTCTAGTTGCAACTGGTTCAGACCTTTGCTGAGAAGATCCTGAGTTGTTCCTGAACCCTCCATTGTTACTAAACCTCTGACCATTCCCATAATTTCCTGAAGAGCTTCCTGAACCAGATCGACCATAGCTACGATTCTGAATTTCCACTCTTCCATCATTAACAACAGCTTGATTCCTTGTGTTAAAAGATGAACGTTGACGGTTGTTTGTTTTGTTGGAGAATTTGCTGAAAGCACGAGCAATAAGAGCAAGTCCCTGATTCAACATATTAAAGTCATCATCGTCATCATCATTGGAGTTGGAGTAGTACACAGCATCATTTTTTTTTGACGGAACAAGTTGAGTAGAAGAATCTTGTAGTGATGAATCATAAGGGACCATTTGGTTCGAGGTGGAAGATTGTGGATAACTGAAGTAGTTCTGCTCTTGAACATATGCATGATTTGACATTGGTGGTGGAGCATAGGGAGATTGAGCTACGAGAGCCAAAGAATTTGGTGTTGGTGTTGGTGTGTATCCTCCTCGTAGAGCTCTATCTTTTTCCACTTCAGGTTCATGGTGTTTCAGAAAATCATACAACAAGCCATATGGAGCATCATGAAGATTCTTCGTTTGACGAACAAATGTCACATATTTATGCCAATCAGGGCCAAGACTACCAACAAATTTGGAGTTCACCGCGATCCTTGGTACTGTGATTTTGTGACGTTCCAGATCATTCACCACATTTGTGAAACGATGATAGTAGGATTCAAGGGACTCTCCTGGTTCAATTGTGATGTCAGTGTATTCCATGTAGAGTTTGGATTCCATATCATCTTTGTTCAATTGAGTGCCTTCCATAAGGAGATGAACGTGTTCCCACATAGCTTTGGCTGTTTTCTGAGCATCGACACTTCGATAGATTGGATTTGGTATACCTTGAAGTATATAAGCCATTGCATATTGATCAGCATCACGATGTAGTTTCTGTTCTTCAGTGAGTGAAGTTTCTGGAAGAGGTCTATCACCAGGAGGACGTGGAGGATCAGCAGTTGGATCACCAGCTTCAAATCTTGTTGGCCACTCAAATGGTCCTTCAAGTATCACTTGCTTCAAGAATTTCCCATGAGGTTGCTTAAGTTCAAGAAATCTTAAGAATCTACTTGACCATTGAACATAGTTCCCAGGTGTTAGCATTGGAGGTGTTTCAAGTGATCCTGCCTCATGTCGGGATTGTTGAGTTGTAATAACTTCACACATTCTGTCAAACCAGTGAGGTTGTTTGGAGGAAAACAAAGTGTTTTGTTGCGGCACTTGATATGGTTGTTGTTGAGGAATGATCTAATGTTGTTGCATCATTAGGTAATGATGTAGTGGATTGTATGTTTGTCTTTGAGAAGGTTGTTGATTCATTTGGTGCGGAAGGTATTGTTGTTGCTGATACTGCTGATGTTGATGTTGCTGATACTGCTGATGTTGATGTTGCTGAGTATGAGGGAAGTAGTGATTAGGTGGTTGAGACATCTTAAAACACTTGTGTAGAAATGGATCTTGTAGAAAGTGTAGAATTAACCAAGTATCGAAAACCTTAGCACAACTTCAGATTGCGAAACTTGTCAGGTTTTCGAAAAAATCAATGATTGCGATACTTAGCAGGTTTTCGAAAATTCAATGATTGCGAAACTTAGCTGGTTTTCGAAAAACTTGAGATTTCGACAACAAATAAGTAGTTTGTGAAACTTCTTATGTTTGCGAAAAAATAGGATTTCGAAACTTAGAAAAGTTTGCGATAACTTGTGTGATTTCGAAAAATTGTAAGTTTTCGATAAAATCACCAAGTTACGATAAAAGCAGTTTTCGAAATTATACAATTTCGAAAACTTTCCCAAACGTCGAAGTACTTAACTTTCTTATACAAGAAAGAAAATACCGATTCCACACAAATGAAGTCGAGGTAGTGCACTTTGAGAGGATCTCGAAACTGGGGACTAGTAAGTTCTCGATAACTTGGTAGTCTTTGTTTTTCAAAGAAAGCAATCCTAAAACGCGTTTTTTCTTAAAGATTCTTGTACTTTTAGGTATAAAATGAAGATTACTTGAAGAAAGTTGAAAACTTGATAACCTTTATAAAAAACAAAAATGTTTTCGATAACAAGTACAAGAAACCCAATTCGAATTTTGTGATAAAAATTTTGAACTTTTTGATTGTTTTGATTTGTAGAACAAGTTTGTAAGCAAAGATGTGCTAAAAAACCAAGGAACAAGCAAGAAAGTGCAAAAATTTGACAAAAAATTCGATTGGAGAAAGAAAAAAAAAACGTATAAGATGAAAACTTCAATGAAAAAACTATAACTACACCTTCTTCCGGCGAATGATACCACTTGTTAGGTCACCATTTTGTAAACACAAGTATAAGAATGGTAGAAATGAGATGAGAATGAGAATGGGATGATTATATGATAAAGAGAAATGTAAGAACAATAGTTTCCTTAAGAAATCAAATAACCAACCAAGTATTACAAAGACCTAAGCCATCTATTTATAGGGAAGGAGCTAGGGCAACACTCCCTCTCCTCCCATTCATGAAATCGTATGGGCCTTAAAGCCCATGGATCACCTAGCTTAAGTCTAGTAAACTTTGTAACATAAACTATATTGTAAGTAAAATAATAACTAAAACAACCTATTATTACAAATGACCGAGACTTCATAAAATAGTAAAACTATGATCCCAACAGAAACTATTCAACCCCCTTCTAGTTTCTGCACATGGTTTTCCTTTAAGTACTTGAATACCCACATTACAACATGCGAGTGATGAGTACTAGGATTACTAGTGTACTTACTCAATTTAACCACAACATAAGCAATATTTGGTCTAGTGCTTGCCATTGCATATATCAAGCATCCAATAGCTCTTGAGTATTCAAATTGCTTTACAGCCTTCCCTGTATAAGGAATAAGTTTAATAGTCGGATCCAAAGGGGTGCTAACCGGACAACAATCATCACATTTGAACTTCTTGTGTATTTTCTCAATGTAATGTGATTGAGTAATTGTAATACCCTTGTCCTCACGTTTAATCCTTATTCTAAGGATCACGTCAGCCTCCCCCATATCCATCATGGAGAAATTTGATGACAAAAGCTTATCCACTTTATCTTGATTAGTCCAAAAAATCAACATGTCATCAACATATAAACAAATGATGACTCCTTTACCGGAATTACCAAATTTGCAATATACACACTTGTCAAATTGGTTTAGTATAAACCCATTAGACAAGACAACCTCATCAAATTTTTGATGCAACTATTTTTTTTGGAGCTTGTTTGAATCCATATAACAATTTAATTAGCTTACACTTCTTATGCTCATTTCCACTCATTTCCAGTTGCTTCATATACACCTCCTTTTCCAAATCACCATTCAAGAATGTTGTTTTCAAATCCATTTAATGGATCACCAGATTATAAGTAGCTTCTAAAGCAATCAATAATCTAAAAAAAAAAACCCATACCGTCTTCCACGGGTTATGGGTCCCAATACCGTTTTCACGGTGTATGGGGGAGGTTGAGACGAATACAGCCTTACCCCTACCTAAGGTAGAGAGGCTGCTTCCGGTACTCACAAAGGTAGAAAAGGACCTCCGGCCTTGCAAGGGGTGAGGATCGAACCCTTGACCTCTGTCTAAAGCCTTGGATAACCAATCGAGCTTTAAACTTTCATTGGTTCCATCAATTTTCATCTTCCTTTTGAAGATCCATTTGCAACCCAAAGTTTTGCATCCTGGTGGAAGATTGCATAGCCTCATCAAATGTTCTTGGATCCTCATCTATGTTCTAACAGTAAGAATATTGAGGTCCAATCTCATCTCTAGATCCCTCAACTAAATACAGTTGAAAATCATATCCGAATGATTTAACTACCCTTCCTCTGTTACTCCTACGAGTTGTAGGAATTTCAATTTGAGTTTCACCAATTTGATCTTCATTTGAACTTGGGTATCACACTCTTAGGACTAGGTATTGAAGTGAATCGTTTTTCATCAAACATTGCATCTATTTACTCTATAACCCAGTTAAGGGATATATAGTCATTAGGTTCTATTACATAGAGTCTATAAGCCTTGGACTACTTAGCATATCCAATAAAGATGCAATCAATACCTTTTTCACCCACATTTTTCCTTTTGGGTTCCGGGAGTCTTACTACTGCCCTACAACCGCAAACTCCTAAATAAGACAAGTTCGGTCGTTTTTTGTACCAAAGTTCATATGGAGTGACATTGTTCCTTTAATAGGAACTCTATTTAATAAATAACAAGCCGTCAACATGGCTTCACCACAAAATCCTTCACTCAAGTCAAACCTGAGTAAGACAACATGGAATTAACCATTTCTTTAAGAGCTCTGTTTTTCCTTTCGGACACACCATTTTGTTGTGGTGTGTATAAGGAGCCGGAGTCTCATGTATAGATATATAGTTCTTATGGAATGGGGGTGACCCAATGGTAAGGGCTTAGCCTTTTAGGACGAAAATGCCTATAGGTCTTGGGTTCGAACCCTGGGGAGAAAATTAATCCCCCATTGGCCACGGAAGTTCATCTGCACCGAATCCGGGCTAATCCAAATAGGGTAGTCGCCATGGGATTAGTCGACTCGCAATGTCGAGTCAGAACCTATGTAAAAAAACAAAAAAAAAAAAAAACAAATAATAATAATTTTTTTTTTACGGATTGGAAATAATTACTCATAATATTCACCACCTCTATCTGTGCGTAAAGTTTTAATTAGATCATTAACTCAACCTTAGTTTTATAGATTTTAAATTTATCTAAGGTTTTATCTTTAGCATGGCATAGATAAACATAGCAAAATCTAGTTGCATCATCTATAAAGATGACAACATACTTCTTATTCGCTAAGGAAGGTGTAGCATGAAAATCACATAAATTACTATGTACCAAACTCCAAAACATTTGAATCTCGTTTTATCTTTTTGAAAAGTTGTCTAGTGATTTTTGTTAACATGAAAGTGTTGCATTTTTCTAAGTTGATATCAAATTCTGGAATTAGATTATCCTTTGACATAGCAATCATACGTTTATAGTGAACGTGTCTTAACATGCATGCCACATAGAAGAATCGAACAACTTTAGATTTTATAAATAATCATGCAAACGCTACGAAAATTGTTAGGAACTGAATTGAGATCTAACATAAACATGTCATTATTGTAGTATCTAAAACCAACAAATACACCACGTCTTGATAAGATATACTTATCAGATTCATACACTTGTCTATAACTAGAGTTATTTAACACGGGGTTGGGATAAGGTTCTTCTTAAGCCCTGGTACATACACAACATTTACTAAAGTATTATTTTTTCATAACTGAATTGTAAAACAACATTCCACGTCTAAGTATTGGTTTATTGATTTGGTTGACTCATCGCCCATATGAAGAACGGATCCATCATGTACCGGATGAAAAGTATCAAATGAGCAACGATCCTTACTAGGGATGGCAACGGGGCGGGGAATATCGGGGATCGTATTTACCATCCCCATCCCCGTTTCTCACTCCCCATCCCCGCCCCCATCCCCATCGGGGAATCATTTTACATCCCCATCCACATCCCCAATGGGGATCGGGGATCTCCACTGGAATTAGGGATTTTTTTGGCCTTATAAATTTAGCATAAAAATTACATAAGTAATTGAAAATATATGGAATTGACTTATAAATGTCTTAAAAGCATACATCGTAAATAGTTGAATTAATTAAAATGTCATTCAACTTTAAAGTATCGTAAATACTAAAACATCACATATACTATAAAAATAAACTGCATCGAATGTGTGTTTCGGACAAAATATTGGTAGAATAATACGTAGTTAGTGCTTAACATTTTAAAAGCATTTAATCCAATAAATATCACATATACATACATATATACTTCAAGTATAATACTTTTCAAATCTCACTAACATATACATATACAAGTACATGTAGTATTAATATACATATAACTTATACAGTATATACTTATACATTAAAAGTTTGGGTTCAGGTTAGGGTCGGGGATTTATGCTATCCCCATCCCCGGTTTTATAATTCGGGGATTCCCCGTCCCCGTCCCCCTCCCCATCCCCATCCCAGGTCAACTCGGGGATTCCCAGTCAAATCGGATTTGGGGATCGGGTCCCCATAGGGTACGGATTTTTTTTGCCATCTCTAATCCTTACATGCATGACAAGTTACACCCGAATCAATCCACCAAGCAAATGCATCATCCTGCACATAACATAGTTGCACATAACATATTTCAAAAATATGCAACACATGATGATTAAAGGGAATTACATCAAAGTCAAAATTCAGACCTTATGATGAATTAGGGTCCTTAGACCCTTGTCCCGAACCAGAAGTGTTTCCACCATTGTTCTTTTTAACACGAAAATCCTTTTTGAAGTGACTCGTTTTGCCAGACTTCCAACTAGTCAATTTAGACTTTTTGTTAGATTTGTCGTTGTTACCATCATTCTTCCTTTGCCTTGGAAATTTTGTTGTTATTCTTGTTCTCGTCATCTTCTATCATGTTCACCGAAGAACCAGCAATTTCTTTACCTTTGCCTTTACAACTTTCTCCCGTCCTTAGAGATTCCTCTATGCGAAAGTGGCTTCCAAGTTGTACAAGTGACAACTCATCCTTATTGTGTTTTAAACTGTGTTTGAAATCCTTCCATGAGGGTGGAGGTTTGTCTATGATACTAGACACATAAATGGATTTGTCCATTTTAAAACTATGTTGTGTAAACTGTCCCAGAATTCGAAGGAGTTCATGATATTGTTCCATCGCAGACCTTGAATTAACCATCTTGCAATTATTAAAATTACTAACAAGAAACTTCTTACTAGAAGCATCTTTTACCATGTATTTTGATTCAAGTTGGTCCCATATCTCCTTTGCCAAATCCACGTTTGGTTAGACGTCAAATAAGGCATCCGATATACCGTTTACGATGTCTACGACAGTTGTAATCTTCATTCTCCCACTTGCATCGTCTCCTTATCTGATCTAACGTCTCATCCTCCATCAATTTAGGCATGGGAGTACTCAACACGTATACAACCTTCAACTTGGTGAGAAGAAAGTGCATCTTCTTCTCCAATGCTTGGAATCATTTCCCTCAAACTTATCTAACTTCCCGAACTTCGCGGTCATATCCTTAACAGTTTCTCCCATGATGAATTCTTGGAAATACTTTAATATTTGTAGGAAAATTCTTTGGTGCGTGAATGTTTTATAATCTAGATATGAATTTGAATCGTGTAATCACTTTGAGATTAAAGTATTTCAACCCTATATGCCTCGAGTACACGAAATCATTAATCAGATAAGAAGATCTAAGGCACAAGAAATCTATCAAAAACGTTAAGAGTATTTTTTTTTTTTTTTTTATTATGCTCTGCAAATGGGGTAAGGATCCTGTGACAAGAAAACTTATAATGAGAAGGATAAGAAATAATTATAACCACATATTTGATATGTGTCGACTTGAATTAGATGCATCTCTATTCATTTAAATGCATACTAATTAGTTTGTAAAGTGATATTGAAGTGAAAACGATGCAAAGTAGTACTTGTAACAAATTTGACCCGCAGAGGATGAAAAATACATAGGATTTTCCGAACTTGCTAGATGCATCTAATATATGTATATGCATCTAATTTTTAGCTAGAAAATATATTAGGGGGCATCTAAAAGATTAGGGATGCATCTAATTCAAGTTGATGCATCTCTAATGTGTGGTTATAGTTATTTCTTATCCTTCTCATTTTAAGACTTCTTCTCTTTTGATCCTAAGTCCTGTAAATGAGACCAGACTGTGGTTATAACCACCAACCGAATTCAGTTAGTTTAGGTTATTCCCCAACCATTACAATGGTTAGTAAAAGACACACCTGTTAGGTTTTGGCAGGAAATTATTTTATCAACGATTAGTTAAAAAAACGTTTAGGTTTAGGGTTTAGGGGCTTGACCCCGCGTCTTTCTCGTGGCGGTATCAAGCTAACTATGACGAGTGTGCACTCCGCACCTCTTAACCCGACTTGAGCTAAACTTGTATAAGGCCATTGGTCTCAAGTAAACACAATCACCTAAAATATTTGATAACACTAAAATTACCAACACTACTATTGACACGCATTTTTGGTTTTTTTAGTTGATTAGTTATGGCCTTTCAATACAACCAAAATATGGAACTTAGATAAAAATCATGATGTCTCTTTTTACAAGGAACTTTATTTCTTTTTGTTTAATCATCATGTTGTCCTTTATTTGTTGTCCTTATTATATTTGATCAAGCTTGTATTGTACTGTAAGTGAGTATGTATGCATTTTGTGTCTATGTTCGTGACTTGGTATGTTAATACTCAGTATGTTGGTATTTTTAAGGCTTATATTGAATCCATATTATGTGTTACGTTAGTACTTAGTATGTAATTACGATTGTATGAGATACTGATTGGATGTGTTTCTATTACTTTAGGGTTGTGAGACTAAATATCCATGGAAGATATTAAAGCTGCCGTGACAACAACTTTGGATAAATGGAGACAGTTATGGAGGTATTACCAGATCTACCTTGATAAAACAGTCTTACATGCACGTAAAAGGTGGCTCAGAACAACAACCTTAGCATTCATCCTTGATCTGCGTGTTTTTTACCTTCAAGATGGCTACTTTATTGTCTACTGTCTTGGGGTCTACATACTCATGTTATTGACCTCCTTTTTGTCGCCTTTGGTTTTCCCTGAATTTGATGCATCTGATGGTCCCTTGTTACCTCTGAAAGGCTCTGATGAGTTCAAACCGTTCATCCGAGAGCTATCAGAATTTGATTTCTGGTAATAATTCTACACTTCCACCCATTTTGGCAGTTTGGCCCCTAAACATTTTTTAGTAATATTTTTGTACTTCACTATTTCTTTTTCACTTTGTTTTCACCCCTTTACGTTTTTATGCGTAATCATGATGATGGCAGAAATAAGGAAAAAAAATGACAACTCATCGAAATATGAATGATCTAACCATTTACTTAAGGGGCAAAAGCCCAAAAAAGTTCTAAGAGTGAAACCGCCAAATTAATGAAAGTTTTATGTTGATTAAACCATTATTGATTCTTATTGTTAACAATTTTTCTTTCTCGTAGAATGCTTTCTTATTATAGTGTAGCTGATGCATCAAGATCTTTATTATAAATTTTTTTCTAAATTCAGAACCTCATAATGTTTTTATAAAAGGCATGCCGTTACCAAGGGTTTCATCATATCGATTCTGATGACTTTCTTCGAGATATTCCTTGTTCCCCTCTTTACATGGCCAATGCTACTTGGTTCCTAGATTATCATGTTAGCCATTACAATGAAGTATCGTATCAACGATATGATCAAATCGAGTATGACCCGTTCAGCACTGGAAAACAGGTTTGTAGATCATTCCATTTTCTTGCTGTGATGAAGCTATTTTGGGGATGAACTTAAATTGATGTTTTGACAGAAATGTGGCTGGTATTAAGAAATATGTCTTCAGTAAGCAGCTTTGGTGGTGGGTCATTAGCATATTGGAGGGTCGTCGTTCGCTGTTAGATTTATGTGATTGTTATTAGATGTCAAACATATACTCCTAATGTCAATGAAGTTTTGTTTTTAAAATGGAATTGTTTTCGCTTGTACGATCTTGAGTCTTGTAAATTTAGATAGCCTTTTTGTGCGGGTATTTGTTACTATATATATAGTATGCATAATAGCAAATTTTGGACATATAATATAATTGATTTACTAAACAATACATAAACTCTCAAACTAAATTGACAATATAATTTGTATTAATGAAAAGTTTAGTACAATTAGAGAATATCAATACAAGACAGGCGAGATTTCTAAATACACGTGATTCCCTTGGGGTATGCAAGTTGATATAGAGAATTAATCAAACTCTCTTGCAATCATCACAAGCTGCAACAAACAAGCTCTTTCCGGATCCAACTTTGTCATGAGACAAAAAAATAAAAAAAAACTAAGCAACCTTATTTATTAGAATTCTTGTATGTTCATAGAATTCAGATCCTGCATTATCATCTCCAGGAGTTGGTGACAAACTTACCTAGATATTGGATAAAATATGTGGATAAGATAAAAGCATGCACCATGATCGTAAAATCACCCTTTCTACACCATATAAAATATGTGAGAGCCAAAAGCATAGATAGACACATGAGCCCTGTTTATGCCATAAAAGTTACTTCTATGCAATTGCAACTAATGTTAAAACGAAAATTAGTAAAAACCACCCAAAATGCAAGCTTTTGGCAATTTAGCATATGACAACAGCCAACACTTGGAGTTCTGGTCATGCAGCAAGCAGGCGCATATCCACAGATACATAATAAACAAGTGTTAGGGTGAACATAAGTCAATTTTGGTGAGCATCTTACGCATATCCACCGCTTTGCTTAAGCAGCCAAGGCAACAATCTGCACAATCATAGAAAATAAAACATTTCTAGCATCAAGACGAACAAAATTAACATAATCATAAAGGCATCAGAAGTAGCAGACGCAATATTATAAGCAGAAAACTAACTTCAGATAACAGGAGAAGGCCATATATACAGAATTACAGATATGTCACTTGAAGCTCACTACTGCATTGATTATAGAATATATGAAAGGTACAAGTTTCATGGTTATGATAAAGCATACAAAACAATTATTCAAGTGGAAAGAGAACCACATATTGTTTATATACACCCTACAATCACTAAAAAATAAAATTGGTTCTTCTTCTGATAGCAGCAGCTTAATCAATCAGTTCTGTGGTCCCTAAGATTGTAGAAGTGATGCTGCAGAAGAGATACTGCAACCATCTCCAAAATAGTAAGCTCATAAACAATGGTTAAAGCTTGACTTGATAAATCGAAGAACTTAACAGCATATACCTGAAAAAGAAATAACAAAAACATGATAAGTAAACAATAAAACTTAGTTAAAGATAAATAAGAGGCTCGTTAGCTTGAATTAAGCTATAAGATAGTAAAGAGTCACATTAGCCACGAATAACAGTTTAACCTCAATAAACAGCAAACACGATCATCACAGTAAACCTAGAACTACCTATCAACAATAGAAACTAGCTTGACTTAAGCTATCAGACAGTAAAGAGTCACATTAGCCAGGAATAACAGTTTCAGCATACAAAAAAATAAAATAAAAAATAATAAATAAATAAATAAATCAGCAATAGAAACTAGCTTGAATTAAGCTATCAGACAATATTATTATAATCAGCAAACATTAAAGGCTTAAAAATCATTAAAATAAAATTTACCAGGAACCATACTAACGATTTCAAGCCTTTAAAAACGAAGAACATCTTTGCTAGTTGATGTACTTCTAAAAATACACCATAACGGGGGATGCATAGAATATATATAACTTCTGATATAAAAACAATGCCCCCGATAGCAATCCCCAATCTTTTATGATAAAGACCAAAGTGCTCCATTGACATCACGATCAAAGAATAAGCAGCCCTAACAGCCATATACTGATTTGCACCAACTTCCATTCTTCTGTTAGCATTCACAGGCTACGATTGACAAATGCCGAGGATAATTTCACTAAAGGCTTAACAACAAGGCAAACACCAAAGAATAATATAGTGTCAATCAAACCTGATCACGAGCAAGATTATAGTCTTTCATAAGTAACGAAAACGAAGTCAATCCCTGTTATCCAAGCATAAAAAATATATAAAACTTCAAACAAAAAATGATATTAGCAAAATCTAGATATTGAGAAGTACTTACAACAGCACTAAAAAGTTCACTCGATGCTTCGAGAAGTATAAATTGCATTCGAGTTAAATTTTGAGAATAGAGTTTTATCAAAGCTTCAAAAGTGATAACAAATGGAGAGTAGATGATAAAAGAGTATAACATCCATTGTTTCTTGGAGCAGTGCTTCCTAATTCGTTGAAGAAGAGTAAAGCAGGATATTCCAACAAACATAAAAAGACCAGTAACCATAATTTTCCAGTTAAATTTCAGAACATCCTCCAATGTAAAAACTTCAACTGAAGTGTCGTTGTACCTATAATAATTTAATCATAAAGCAAACATCACATGAAGATAAAGTATTAGATGTGAAAATAATCTAATCATTATAAAATTAAGGATTAGATGAAACCGGCACTTACATTAACGAAGAACGAAGTTCAACCAAAGCATTAACGCCGACATAGCATTGTTCAAGTCTAATAACAACAAATAATAAAAGGATCCATATCAGAAAAGAAATAATGATTAAACAGCAGCTTTGTTATGTACAATATGTACAAACACTTGATAAAACAAATAAAGTCGTAACAATTCAATTGTGAAAGTTAAATGAAGCTTTTACAGCATCTTTCAAAAACCAGCATAAGTAACTTTATAAGTAGTATTATTCAGACAATATAAACATATACAAATTGTATCAAAACCAGCATAAGTAACTTTATAAGTAGTGTTATTCAGACAATATACGTGTGGTTATAAGTGAATCCAAACGCCATTTTATAAATGCTTATATTAATATAAAATTTTCGAGGTTGAAGCGCTATTTAGTGAATAGTACCATTTTTCCATTTTCTTGAAAATGATATTACATATATAGTTTTGGGATTACTTTGAATTCTAAAAAGTGTAGACCATCCATGTAATAAAAAGTTACATAACTCATCATTGTCATTTATCTGACATTACAAAAGTTTTTCGTAAGTTTAAATTAAGTATTTTTACCAATAGTTGCAACAAAATACAAAAGTTCATTTTTTTTTATTATTTTTTTTAATATTTAGCAAGCATTGTTTTGCTTTACCATGCAAGTTTTAATTTATTTGTTAAAAAAGTTAAATATTATTTACTTATTACATAACATTTATTGTATATGTTTAAAAATAAAACCAGTAAGTTAGATCTTAGTAATAACGTAAATGTGATTTGCCTAAAACCTCGTGCTTCGCTTGGAAGCACGGGTACTAAAGTCCTTGTTTTTAAGCAAATCCGAAACTCACCTATATAACCAATTTTGGAAAAATTCTAATGATTCTAAAAATTCTAATAAAAAAGTTAATGCAAATAAATTCTTGATTAATAATAGGACACTCTTATTGCATGAAAAAACCAATAATACGTTTTTAGACAATTTTGAGGTGATTTATGTGAACCAAATGTTATCCTTTTAATATACACATCTCATGCTCTTAAATAGATGTCTTATATTTATTTACATCAACGGTTAATTTTTGAAGAATATATGTTTGAGATATCAAGTAAATAATATTGTGGATGCTTACATGAAGTCTTGTACAACATTTATGTGTCAGAATATTTGGCACAATTCTAGTACTATCAATAGAGTCTTGACTCCTTAGAATCATGCATGATTTTATGAGTTTTCGACTCAATCATAAAACATTAGATAAATTAAAAACGTAAATGTATAGAATTAAAAATACAATACCAAAATTAAAATACATTACACCAAATTAAACATGCTTCGAGCTTTTACATTGCTCTGTAATTGTTAATGAATTCTTTCTTCTCAGCAATGCTGCGAAGCAATTCATTCCTAACCGACACCAAGTTGTTTGCGTTTCTCATATCGGCTCCAGTCGTCCTTTCCATAATGTGCAAACCTTTGGTTACGTTTGGACACGTTGTGTGTGACCTCCATATCAATAAAGACTCCGTCTTGAGGGCTTTATTACGGGTGTTCTAAGACTCGAAATAAGCCTCCTCCAAATAATTAAGATGTTGTTACTCAAAAACCCCATCCCCCATTGCTCAAGCCAAAACATCTCTTTTGGTACCAACTATTTTATTTTCATTTCCAATTTTTCAAAACAACTTACTTTTAATTCTTTAAATAAAAATAAAAATTACAATACGAAAAAAAATTAATGTGGCCGACTACATATCACGTCTATATTTTATACGATGTCTTCTTTTTGCATGTTAATGATCAAGGCATCCTCATCCGATAACCCCACGATGCTGGTGCCGAGAAACTTAATTTCTTCTAACCTCATTATTGTCACGTCCTCACTTTAATCATCGCGTACATCTCTTGAGCGGCCTCATGTTTGAGTCTTAATTCATTTTGGCACACTCTCCCCAAAATCTTGGTTACTCCCCATGGTGCCCGGCGTGGTCTCCGATTTACTTTCTCGCTTTCTGGGGTTTGCCGGACGGATGTGGTCTCGGATCATCTTACGGTTTTTTATCTTTTTAGATTATGCACTATGGTAATCAAACCAACCACCTCCAAATCAACGCCACATTGTTATTCAACACGCCACCAAACCCACCACTAAACCAAAAATATACCCTACAATATGCCCACACACAACAAAAAAAACATTAGGAACAGTTCGATGGCATGCACTACCGAACGAGTACAAAAACTACCACACCCCACGTGGTCTTGGGCCTCTATTATGGAGTATATGCATGGTGGTCACCACCGCCAGGTGATCGACTATCACCATAATGTTCATCCTCGGATGCATACACCTTTATGTGGCATAATATAATTAACTGTATTTGATGATACATGTAGTATACATGGGTACTTAAATTTTTATTGACCGTATTCGGGATACCTTCACCTGGACCAAACCCAAACACTGGGCGTTCACCAGACTTTTTTGTTACACTACACCAATTGTTTTAAAACATATTCGATATAAAAGGTAAAAAAATGACAACACATAATTTTAACTCATGTTTATAGAGTTTGGGTCATTAACTCATTATTGTAGTAGCATGCAAGCAAATCAACTAACATGTTTATAGAGTTTGGGTCATTAACTCATTATTGTAGTAGCATGCAAGCAAATCAACTAAGGCTTTACTTTTCATTATGTTGAGAGTTACACATTTCATGTCATAGCCTGCTAGAGTGAGGAACCGTCGAGTAACTCTCCTTATGAGTGTATTATAACTCGAGACATTAAGTGTTTGACTGGGTCACATCTTGTCGCAATATGAATTGTGAAGCTCTTTTAATTGATCTCATTCATAAACAACCTACCCTCAAAAAACAACTTTCACAGGCTTTTAAGTAAAGACAAATGGCCATCTAGCACCTCTCCCGTAGGTCGAGTCGCTACCTAGATAGGGAGTAAGAGCGGTAGTAAATGAGAGATGGTTATAAGTAAGAATTAATCGGCTAAACGCAATTGCTAGCTTCTCCTTCGTGTAGACCTAGGGCTTGCCTACAAGTGGCTTCAAACAGTTGCTAAGCCCCTATTGAATAGGGAGTGTAAGTCAACTAGATCTCAATAGGTGAGGAAGGAAAATATCTCTTTAATGAAGAAGGCAAGAGAGAAAGGTAACTAGCTATCTCCCATACGAAGTAATACTAGCTAGCAAGTTGTTTGCCCCTTAGGGCGCGTAAGTCAACTAGCGGAGTGTAACGCTTTAATGATGAAATGTGTAGGCCGGGACGGACCCAAGATTTTCAAAATGGTGTTGCACAAAAAAATGTTAGGCTAACTAAAGTTGCACTCTAAGAAACGAAAGTAGCAAAAAAAATTTTAGGAGTTGCACATACCATAAAATCGGCAGTATTGATTTTTTTTTTTTTTTTTTTTTTTCACTTCGTGACCTAAAATCGAGTGTAGCCTGTGCCACACCCGACATACATGTGGGTCCGTCCACGTGTGTAGGTGACGAGTATATTAAAAGCCGTGTGTTGCCATGGGTTAATTTTTCGCATGTCTCAAGTTGACATTGTCGATTTAGATTACTATTTATGATACTTTGCTCAACTCAAACTAATTCAATATATCATATGATCTAAATTATTATAGAAATTTAAGCGAGGCACATTCTTGCTTAAACTTGTGTGTAGTTCGAACCAAATACAAAAACTTCATTATCCTCCTTATAGTAATGTTAAACTTTTTAACATCAAAAACATTCCTATAAAAATGAAGTTACTTTTTGCTAAACATAAAAATTCAACGTACACGTAATTAATGTCTTAAATTCTCATACTTGTAACATCTTCTAATATTGATATCCCATTTAAACCATATGAAGACTTGTAACAACACATTAAAAACTTGTAACAGCCCACTAAAATCGAGTCTTGCCTCAACCTTAAACATATATACTACACATAAGCCTATCACACACAAAACACATAAAAAAAACACACACAACCCGGTTCTCTCTCGGCTGACTTACTTTCGCCACCACCGTTATTGCCGCCACCACAAGACCCCTCCACCATCGGACCCCTGAAAAACATTTGCTCGCTACAAAAATAGTTACCGGGTACCTGTCGCCGCATTGCGCGGGTACACTTCTAGTAATTATACATAAACAAATAAAAAAGTCGGTACGTATAACGTGTTTCGTTTAATATTATAAAACAGTTGCATCATTAAATAATAGTTGATGATATTTTAATATAAAAGCATTAATGAAAAGGAAAAGCTAAGTCCAAGGTCGAACTAGAGACCTAATTTTAGCAAAGCAGCTTCCCACCATGCTAAGATTACTTTTGTTACTAAAATTGACACTGATGCTATTTAGTTTGTAACTTATTATTATAGAAATTAAATAAAAGGAAGATTTATTTTCTTTTACTTATAGGGATGACACTCGTGGGTAATGAGTACGCATACCTCTAAACCGTCACTCGCGACTTTTTTCTTGTCTGTTACTCGCTCGCCACCCATTGTGAGTACAATTTTTTGCCCATGCCCATGTGCGTACCCATTTCCCGCAGGTAAATCCGTGGGTTTATCAAACGTAAACATTTATACACTTGTTTATGGATGTTTTGAAAATCAAACTTAATTAGAAGGTGCATAACTTACGACATATTGATAAATTTGCATACAATTAGTTAACTATCCGCTAATTATATGTTACCAACAACATTAACGCATACCAAAAAAAAAAAAAAAAAAAAAAAACCTACCTTCTTCTATCACTCATGAATTTTTGCCTAAGACTAGTGGTTACCTGTGTAGTATAATCGTAAGACCAAGTATGAACGAACTTGCCTTGAGAATTGAGATGTTAAGTATGGAGTATATATATATTTGATACTTTTATAATTCATATTTTTAGTATGCTTTAATTTAATAGGTTTAGATGATTATTCAGTAAATCTACTAATAATTTCACAAATATTTAAGTAATATAATAAATGTAAGTTTATAATAATAATAATAATAATAATAATAATAATAATAATAATAATCTGCGGGTAATCTAAAACGTTTGTGTTGAGTTTTCTCACGATGGGTATATATCATTCACCACCCGCTGATGGGTTCATTTATTCACTTACGATCCACTCGTAAGTAAAAAATGACAGAGTTACCCACCTATCATAGTGCGGGTACCCGTGTGTTATGAGTATTTTCTCATCCGCCGCCATCCTTTTTTATTTTCTGAAAGGCTTTGAATAAAAGCAAGATGCCAATTAGACTCGAAGTCAAACCCTGTTTCTTGTAAGACACGCATATTACCACCACCAGGCTATGCTTCCTTTGGTGTCTTGTTTTGATATTCTTCTATTTAACCCATACCTTATTACCCCCGATCTAAAATAATTGTTGGCCTTTATAATTTTAATTGTCCCAAAAAAAAATGGTCATTTGTTGTTTCAACTGATTAAATAAGATTTTAATTTAGTGGCTAAGGATAATATTTGATTAGTAAATTATGTAGTTAGTGTGAATTTTTAAAACTTTGTGCAATTTGAGAATAAATATATATCTTGTGACGGATGACATCGTTAGCTACAGTATATATACTAGCGTTACTACCAGTTTATCATTTACCTCTTCACCGCAACCACTAAATAAATGTAATGGTGATCACCAGTCAATTATACAAATATATATCATTTAAACACAAAGTCATAAAATACTTCACAATATACACATGCAAGGGAGGACACGTTAATAAATTAAAACGGTCATCACGAATAGTCTAAAGTTTGTCAATAGCCCGATACCTTAGAAAAAAATTAGTCGCAAATGAATAAATATTACGTGAATCTAGTTACCAGAGAAGATAAGTCATATTCACTCTCTTTCTTAAAGCTTGAAATATTAAGGGAAATTTGCATTTCTATAAGAGCCGTAGGGAGTAATAACTCAAGTTAACATCATTTTCTTCCCTGCATCAGCGTCACATCATTTCAACACCAAATAACATAACATCAAAAAACACAATCCGTAATCATAACACCAAATAACATCACATTTTGAAACCATTTTTTTTTAATTTACAATTTACAAATTCTACCCTCAACAATTTCATTTATTAAACAATCTAAAACTTAAAAATACAAATTATAAATACTTAAAAAAACAAACATAAATTTATAAAACATGCGAAAATATCAAATAAAAAACAAATACATTTTTTTACAAACTAAATAAAAAATGTACTTAATATATATATATATATATATATATATATATATATATATATATATATATATATATATATATATATATATATATAAACCTACAAAAAATCAAAGGGACCAAACTGCAAAAATCAAAGGGACTTACTTTTAACTAAATAAATTGTTTTTTGTCCCTGCTACGTTACAACGTACGTTAGTATACCAACGCAAGTTACAACGCCAACATAACGCTAGAGGACTTGGAGTGGGAAACGCGAGTTAATGACGTTGAAATATTGCCATGTAGGATTGATTTGCGTTGGGGCGTTACCACTCCGTTCGCTCTAAATGGATATGCCACTTATTTATTATTTAACTCACATTTGTGTAATACTGCTCAATTTAGGACTATTTATTTCTAACGACAACAATGCCTTTTCTCACATAAACATCACAATGTATTTGTAGATTTCTTAAGTGCTTTTTTAGATAAAACTCAATTTGTTAGGCTACCCTCAATGGTGGCTCGTGAGAGCCAGTGACAAGTAAGAGTCACACACCCATTGAGAGTGGGTGACTCACACGTGAGGATGACCAAAACAAGGGATGAACAATGAGCTACTCTCTGATGCGTAGGGATTGCACCAGGCTTTACCTCTCAAGGGATCTTGAGAAGCTTACAACCCGAACAAGGCAGTCTACCTGATCGATGTAGTATAGTATAATGACAAGTACCGGGGGATTGATCGTTCAGCTAGGAATAGTGTCGCTAGGATTAAAAAACCTAATTACTAGTGTTAGAGGTGAAGGATGATTATTTTTGTATTTTATATTTTTTAGAAAGCAAGTAAATATCTCGGGTTTGATGGATTTGGGCGGAATTAGTTGCTAGTCAACTAACCCAATACTAAAGATACAATCAAAATAAAATACTAAAAATGAAAATAAAACTAAATTAAACTAAGGTTGTGAGCAATAAGTGGAGAAATGTGTTTACTTATATTTCACTACTCCCTAGATATCGTTTACACGTTAATTATTTGTTATAGTTGCGTGGATGACGGATTGTATTCCTTAATACCATTCATGGGGTGGCGTACTTAACTCCCCAATCCTATGAGTGCCTACTTCACTCATATGTCGAGCCGGCTAAGAAGCTCCTAACATGGGATCATTAGAATTTACTCATACATTAAATACAACCAATAAAACCTAGTACACATCGGTTGATGTTTTCTAAGACGTTCAAGCATGTTACCAATTGGAGATCTGCCAGTTTTCTTAAGCCTAACATTGAAATCATTCATCCAATACAACCATAAACAAGTAATCAACACATAATCAACATCTAGGTTTCATTAGATCTAAGCAAACACAAGATAAATCTAGCCTAGCATGGTGGAATCAAGACAAGCACAAGATATAGACAACCAACACATAGACATATTGATTGAATTAAAAGAACACTTATCTCAATAGCACATGTAAGGGTTCAAGGGCTGAAAAACCTGTAAAATTCGTATCTGGTTCGGCCTTAGGGTTTCTCCAAACTTGTTCCTCTTAATGAATGAAAATTAGAAAACTATATATAGAAAATTGAGGCTGGCGGCGTCAAGAACAACATTGTGACGCCGTCATCTCGCCGCCAAAAGAATTCGCGGACTGCCTTGATCTACATCTGACGCCGTCATGTATTATACTTTTCCAGGCCGTCACGTATTTTACTCTTGACGCTCTTCCTTGTGACGCCTTCATTTCTGTACTGGGCCGTCATGAAATTTACTCTTGACGCCGTCAGGAAAATGCTCTTGACGCCGTCACACACTGTTCCCAGCTTGGAAAATTAAGTCTTTGGCGTTTTCTTCACTTTTATGCTCTAAAAACGTCCCAAAGTACCTAAAATCACAAAAGGAACGATTTAGGGCAATATTTGATCAAATAAATTCAATTCCGGGCTTAAATGACCCCCTAAAAGTGGTTCATTTTTCGCCTCATCATATACCCTTACACTTGAGATTTGCTTGTCCTCAAGCAAATGCGCTTTTATTCTATTCAAAATACAAGTTAGGGGTCATTTAACACTAATATAAATGTAATTACAACAAATAATCGTTCCACTAAAGACCAAAGACAAGCACGGAGGTCATACACTAGCACCTCACAAATAGTGTTTAGATACTCACATCTCTCGGGTGTAATAAAGTATATATCACAATATGGAAATGCAAAACATCTCTCACTACCTGTCATAGCAAAATAGATTACCATAGGCTTGGGAAAGGATCAAACCTCCACCACATGGCGTAAGCACCTAGGATAAACTATCAAAGAGGTCTTTTAAAGGGTTGTAACGTTAGGTGTAGGGATATGAAATACACGGTTTTGTTGGATATAGGCAGTCTTTACTGGTGGCGAATTAACAATCTTAGTTAATTACATGTACAATATGGCGTTGCTAAGCCAAGACTAGACTCGACTTAAGCTAATAAATGAAAAATAACAAAAACATAAAATAAACATAGAATGAAACGGGATGGTAGTCCGTATGTTTTTTCTCTTTTCTTTTTCTATTTTTTTTTTCTTTTTCTTGATTTTACGATTTTTTTTTTTTTTTTTTTTTTTTTTTTTTTTTTTTTTTTTTTTTTGCATACACTCTTACCCTACCATTCAAAATAATACATCATAGGGAATGTAAATTCCCCTTACACTTGAATTTTACATACTTTACAATAAACTAATCTAATGACTCGAATTAAGAAAATCAAAACACTTGGAGTACTTTTAAGATTAACGTACATATGGGGGTAATAATATGATGTTCTTCCCCATTACTCCATAAATAAGTACTTTCTCCATGAGTCCCAATCGTCCCAAAACAATATGTACAAGGATATGACTCGACTTAGCAACCATGTAATCAATTAGATAGTTAACTTAGGGTTTAACAAATAACAATAATGCACTAAAAATGAGCGCATACACGGAAGGCTAAGGCGATTTGGGTGTACATTTAAGTGGGATGTAACAAATTCTTCCTTTATGTAAGATGCTTAAAGTTAGAAACGAAAAGATAGGCTCGGAGGGGTGTACTAGGGGTTTCGTGTACTAAAAATGAGTACAACGCTAAGGTGTGGGAAAATTAGTTGACTTAACTAGCCAAGTAATATGACTTAAATGGCTAAGTAATCATGGTACGGGTTTAACACAAGGGTAATCCTAATGCCTCTTATCATGTAGTAAATCCTACTACATGAATGTAGTCTCACTAGCGGTCTCGGGATGCATCACTAACGCAAGTTCTAGAATCTAAATGCTACCGGTACACTCATAAGCACTAATAATAAATGCTTTTCCTATCAAATCTAAAGGCGAACCTCACATATTTGGGTGGAAAATTTTTCTGAAAGTACGGTTATGTGCTAGTCATACAATCTCCTATCCATGAGACGCTTGCTATGACTAAAGTTTCACTCCTAAATGTTGTAAAAAATTTTAAATTTGGCGCTAAAATTACACTAACAAGTATTTCTCATAGTTTTATTACACATCTACTATTAAACAAACAAACTCAAGCGAAAGTGTATCTGTAAGGTATCATCATTTTACCCTCCACTTACACTTAAGATGAACATTGTCCCCAATGTTCAAGTAAAGAATGTAAAAGTGAAATAAGTAAAACGAATGAAATCAAATACTCCCCTGATTCACTCGGTATGGATAATAAGGTGGCCAGGTTAGATCTTCCTCCAAGAAAATGAACAATCAAAGCCTCTCTTCCAGAATATAAATCATCTTCTTGTCATACATAACCTGTAAATCCTGAGAAAACAAACAAAGCAACCTCGCATAAAATCATCGGCAATCTACATAAGTTACTAAATCCTAGAAAACAAAGTAAGATATAATGCTTGTGGAATGAAGTTTGCAGATTTCCTGGAGATTATAAAACTTAATAATTCAACAAAAAATTTAAAACTCCGTTAGAAAAACAAAACTGGTAAAATTTCCAGGTTTTTACGCGTGACGCCATCAAGAGTAAACTCGTGACGCCGTCAGAAGTGACCTGCAGAAATTCTTGTGTTAAGTTTCCGGAAAATTTCTAGAAAAACTTGGTCCTACTTCCTGAAAAATCCTGCAAAACTTCATTATGACTCAATACAAGCATTTGACTCTAACAAATACGAATACACATGTCCATTTAATATTGTGGAGAATCATGATCGGTTTATTTCTTAAAAACATATTTGGGGTTTCCCCTTACACTTATCTTTTGCAAAAATACTTTTAGGTGGAGTTAAGACCAGGCCAAAACAACAAAGTAAAGTATTTCCACAATTTAGTTTAGAAACATGATCTACCAACAATAAAAATAAAACATGCATACAGAAACAAATAACAAACAAACAAAATAAAATCGCACAAAGCATGGGTTGCCTCCCAAGAAGCGCTTTTCTTTATTTACGAGTCTTGTAGCTAGACTCAAGGTCATGGGTTACTATGTGATACGGGTGAGTTCCTCATTGAGGACATCTTTGGGATCAAACTTAGGTTTCAACTTCCTATCAGTTTTCTTAGTACGGTATGACCTTTCAAACTTTTCTCCATCCGGATCATACAAAGTCATCCTCATATGCCATGATCCGTCACCTTCTTTAGGTGGCTTGTCCCACCTCCATTTACACTTGTCTCCCTATATTTTCCACTTATTCATCTCTATATTAATAGGCATTACGCTCAAGAACTCAATCATCTTCCTAAAGACTAAGGGGTCCTCAAAGGGATCTAGCTCTTCATCTCTAGCTATGAGTTGTTCCACCAAATGTGTCTTTTCAATGAAATCTTTTTCTAGATAGAATCGGCATTGAGGTCCTATAAAGTTCCTTTCTATCCAAGGTCCATATCTAGATGGTCTCCTATTCATCTCTATCCAATGTGGTGTCGGTTCATCATCACAATCGTAACTATGCTTCTTAACATCGTACACCGACCAAGTATCGCCTTCACCTAGCGCTATCTTAGACTCCTTACAATCTATCATGGCGCTAGCGGTTGCTAAAAATCCTCTTCCTACCAATAATGGGCATGTAGTGTCACTAACCATGTCTAGGACGTGAAAATCCGCTAAGATAGTTAACTTTCCTACGTGAACAACTACATCCTTAATCATTCCAACCGGGTGGGCAATACTTCCATCCGCTAGACCTATCAATACCTTCGTTTCCTCTCACTTTCCTAGCTTAAGAGTGGTGAATAAGGATAAGGGAATCAAGTTGAGGCTTGACCCTAAATCGGCTAGTGTGTCGAAAGCTTCGGATCTTCCTATCTTACAAGGCAAAACAAATATACCCGGATCATCAAGCTTTTAAGGCAACTTGTTTTGAACGAAGGCGGTCCCATTTTTAACTAGTTTAAACTTCTCTTATTTTTCTAGGAGGGCACTATAGTAGGGAGCACGGGCTAAGACATCAATGACGGGGCGTTCAAGGTGAAGTTCCTTGAATTCATCGTCAAGGTCTTGCGTAGGAGGTGTTTCAACTATACTTTTGACCGGTTTTATATTGAGTGTTTTACATGATTGGTCCTTTTGAAGAATTTGGTTTTGTTTGAAACACGTGCTAGTTGATTTAACCGAGTAGTATTGTGGACACGAAGTGGGTGTCGAAACTGAAGATATGGAATTAACGTTTAGTTTCGGATTCTTGACCGTGTCGCTTGGGAGTGCTCCCATTTCTCGGTCATTGAGAACTTTCAATAATGCGTCAATTTTGGTGGTCATCTCGCTTTGCTTTTGTTTGAAATCGGCTTCAAACTTAGATATGCGAGCTTCTTGAGATGCCATGAATTTTGACATCAATCCTTCAAGATTGTTGGTACTACCATAGTTGTTAGAAGGATTGTTGTTGAAAGTACGGTTGGAGGGTGGACCGTTTGGTTGGTAACGATTAGGCGGATTGGAAGAATTGGGTTGATTTTGTTTCCACCTAAGGTTTGGGTGATTTTTCCAAGAGGGGTTGTATGAATCACCGTAAGGGTTTGGCTCGGGTTTGAAAGTGTACCACTTATCTCCCGCTTCGTCGGTACGCGTGGATGCGTAGTCCGCAAAAGCTGTTCTGGGGAGTTCCACACAATCACGAGTGTCATGGGGACCACTACATAATTCGCATGAAGAAGTGATTTTGTTCACTTGGCTTGAAGGCTTAGGAGATTCGTAGGATTTCATGAGAAACTTGACTTGGTCCTCAAGTTCCATGATCATATGGTCGGGAGTGCTAGAGTTGTTTGAAGGCAAAGGTATTGCCTTGACCGTTTTGTTTAAATCACGGGGATCATTCCAACTTTCGTTGTCATAGAGAGCAAGATCTTCTATGAGTTCCCATGATTGTTCCGCACTTAGATCACGTAGCTTACCACCGGCCGAATTGTCAATGGCTCGCCTCGTGGAGAGATCGATATGGTCATAAAAGATTTGGACTTGGAGCCAAAGATCTATGCCATGATGAGGGACTTTTTGGAGTAAGTCCTTGAAACGAGTCCATGCTTCATAAAGAGATTCATTTTGACGTTGTTGGAACATCAAGATGTCATTTCTAAGCTTAGTAGTTCTCCCCGGTGGGAAAAATTGAGCAAGGAAACGAGTGATGAGATCATCCCATGTGGTGATGGATCCCGCGGGTAAACGCTCAAGCCATTGACTAGCTTGATCCCGTAGAGAGAATTGGAATAGGCGTAATCGGGTTGTCTCTCTAGTTTCAACATCTAGGTCTATGGAATCTACGATTTTAAGGAAGTCCTTAAGATGTTGATTTGGATCTTCGGAGCGAAGTCCATGGAATGCACATCCGCTTTGCACCAACCGGATGGTGTCGGATCGCAAGGGGGTCACATTGGCTCCGGTGAGATTAATAGTGTTTCGGTAGCCTTGGTGGCTAGGTCGGGAATACTCTCCTAAGGTTCGGGGTCTAAGAGGTTCTAGTGGTGGGTTTTGTTGTGGTGGGATGACGGGTTCAAAGATGTTCCCATCGTCCATGATGTCGGGTGGTGAAAAGTTACGAACAAAAACACGAAGAAATAAGATAGACTAAAGAAACCTAAAAATAAAAATAAAATCTTACTAGAAAGGAATCTAGCAAGTAGACCTAATAAAAAGAGATTCTAACCTAGACAATAACTATTCCCCGGGCTGCGACGCCAAAAACTTGATGCGTAGGGATTGCACCAGGCTTTACCTCTCAAGGGATCTTGAGAAGCTTACAACCCCCACCAGGCAGTATACCTGATCGATGTAGTATAGTATAATGACAAGTACCGGGGGATTGATCGTTCAGCTAGGAATAGTGTCGCTAGGATTAGAAAACCTAATTACTAGTGCTAGAGGTGAAGGATGATTATTTTTGTATTTTTATATTTTTTAGAAAGCAAGTAAATATCTCGGGTTTGAAGGATTTGGGCGGAATTAGTTGCTAGTCAACTAACCCAATACTAAATATGCAATCAAAATAAAATACTAAAAATGAAAATAAAACTAAATTAAACTAAGGTTGTGAGCAATAAGTGGAGAAATGTGTTTACTTAGATTTCACTACTCCATAGATATCTTTTACACGTTAATTACTTGTTATAGTTGCGTGGATGACGGATTGTATTCCTTAATACCATTCATGGGGTGGCGTACTTAACTCCCCAATCCTATGAGTACCTACTTCACTCCTATGTCGAACCGGCTAAGAAGCTTCTAACATGGGATCATTAAAATTTACTCATGCATTAAATACAACCAATAAAACCTAGTACAAATCGGTTCATGTTTCCTAAGACGTTCAAGCATGTTACCAATTGGAGATCTGCCAGTTTTCTTAAGCCTAACATTGAAATCATTCATCCAATACAACCATAAATAAGTAATCAACACATAATCAACATCTAGGTTTCATTAGATCTAAGCAAACACAAGATAAATCTAGCCTAGCATGGTGGAATCAAGACAAGCACAAGATATAGACAACCAACACATAGACATATTGATTGAATTAGAAGAACACTTATCTCAATAGCACATGTAAGGGTTCAAGGGCTGAAAACCCTTGAAAAACCTGTAAAATTCGTATATGGTTCGGCCTTAGGGTTTCTCCAAACTTGTTCCTCTTAATAAATGAAAATTAGAAAACTATATATAGAAAATTGAGGCTGACGGCGTCAAGAACAACATTGTGACTCCGTCATCTCGCCGCCAAAAGAATTCTCGGTCTGCCTTGATCTACATCTGACGCCGTCATGTATTATACTTTTCCAGGCCGTCACGTATTTTACTCTTGACGCTCTTCCTTGTGACGCCTTCATTTCTGTACTGGGCCGTCATGAAATTTACTCTTGACGCCGTCAGGAAAATGCTCTTGACGCCGTCACACACTGTTCCCAGCTTGAAAAATTAAGTCTTTGGCGTTTTCTTCACTTTTATGCTCCAAAAACGTTCGAATTGCTTCTTTTTCCAGATTTCACTCCCAAAGTACCTAAAATCACAAAAAGAACGATTTAGGGCAATATTTGATCAAATAAATTCAATTCCGGGCTTAAATGACCCTCTAAAAGTGGTTCATTTTTCGCCTCATCACTCTCCTTTGGTGATGTGTAGGTTTGTGGGCCCATTTGGGGTTTATATTATTAAATATATGATTTTTAAGTGTATGTGTGTGGTGTATTTTGTGATATTTATGTACAAAAAGTATTTTATTGAAAGGTGAGAGAGTGGTGATCGTTGTGGGTAAAAATGAGAGGGATGAAGAGAGTTAAATGGAGAGAGAGAAAGCCGATGTTACGATGAGGAGTAAGCTGAAGTGATATGACCGTTGCGGGTATTCTTAGAGCTACGTAAATTTGCAAAAGAACGAGTGGGAGGAAGTAGGAAGGGTCAAGGGACAATGGAGGGGTTTATGGAGGGATGAGTGAGTTTATTTTAAGGTAATTATTCACTCGACGAATTTAACAACATTTTGCTAAAAGATATTTAAAAAAAAATTATATAATCATAGCAAAACTGATATAAAATTGAAAAGTATTAAAAAATATGTTTATCATTATAATATGTTTTTTCTTTTTGAAAACCTTTATAATTTTATATAAATATAAAAGTAAAAGACATTGATGATGTGATCTTTTCTATTCTATAAAAGTAAAAGTATAATGCCAAGAACGACCGTATATTTGTTATCGTTGCTTTTATGTTTCGGATCTTATGGAAGTATAGAAATCACATTTCATTCTTATCACACGAGTAAATGTGATCCTTTCGATTTTATTCGTTAGCTTCTTTCACTTGGTTTAAATTTAGACGTAAAAAAGTTCATAATTGGTCTCATTGGATTTGTAATCCTTTACTATAGTTTTCTAGCTTCTTACTATATATATATATATATATATATATATATATATATATATATATATATATATATATATATATATATATATATATATATATATAATCTTTCAGCTGTTCAAAAAAAAGGGGGGGGGGATTTATGCATTAGACATGTTTTTAGGCTTGTGTTGTAGGTCTAAATAGCACTCCTATTAACCAATTAACTACTCCCGCTTTATTATATTTAACTTAAACTAAGTTTTGGTGTTTTCGGTAGCTAAAATGACGTCGAACAATACACCTGATGCAAATACGTTAATGTTTTCATAAATGACATTTTTTAGATAATAAATATCAAGAATCACAAGCATTAATATGTTAATGCTGATGTCTATAAAATAGACTCTCAGATTTTATAAGTGATTAGTAAGTGCTCATTAGTATGGCTCGTTTCCTTTCCAAATACGGAACAATTGCTCTATGATCACCCAATTTGCTACTCATAATCTTTGTCATTTTGGAGAAAATGTAAATCATAATCATGTGAAAGAATTGCTTTATCTATCTTTCATACGCTTATATATTAAGAAGACAATAAAAGAAAAGTTGTATATGAAAACTTAGATTACCGTCGAAAAGCTTGAGCTCTCAATAATCAATGCCACACATTATTCTTTAAAAAATAAAGAAAACTTTTTTAGTTCAATTCACTCGAAAGTCCTTGACATTCCAATTAATTATACAATTCTAAGAAGGTATAAAAGAAAAGTTGTATTCCTTTTGTATATTTCCACTAATAAAGAATATTCCACTTTTATGTAAAATTTGGAGAGAGAAAATACATACTACAATTATACAAGTGATTTATGAATTAAACATGTTTTTAATCTTGTGTTGTAGGTCTAAATAGCACTACTCTTAACCAATCAAGTAATTAACTACTCCCGCTTTATTATATTTAGAGTAAACAGCAAAATACATCAATGTTGTTTACACATTTTGGCATCTTACATCACTGTCAGAAACTTTTGGCAATATACATCACCGGTTAGGCAAACGTTTGCCACCCTACATTCCTCGTTAACCATGAGGACTAACGATGCAATTTTTTTCTCCGTTATCTCTTTTGTTTTTATCTATTTTTGTACAAAAAATGGATAAAAATGTACAAAAATAGAAAAATTTATAAAAAACGGATAAAATGTACAAAAGACGGATTAAAACGTAAAAAAAAATGATAAGACATACAAAAAAGAGAAAAGAAGACTGACAAAAAACGGATAAAACGTACAAAAATGTCACACCCCAATTTGTAACAATTCGCAATTTCAGGTTAATTACTATTCCCGAAAAATTTACTATTCACTTTTACTATTCATTTTACTATTCATTTTTCCCGAAATTTTCCCGAAAGTTGATTTTTATTTCATATTCTCGAGTGATAAATCATTTCCATGGCAAATTAAATGTTTGGCACTCGTCAGATCATTTTCGTGAAAGTTATTAAGGAATTACACGTTTTAAGGTAAAACGTCATTCAGAAATTCTACGCACAACGAAGTTCGACCCCGTTAAGTGACCCCGCATCAGAAAAATGTTTGACACACTCATGATTTATTTGAGAATAAATCATGACAGAGAAAAACATGAACAAAATAAACCTCGGCCGTGAAAAACTGGAATTTTCAGTTTTAAGCGTTTTTACTCAGCCGTAACCCTAGCCTATACCTGCACCGCGTTTCTAAGATGATTTGAGTTTTCAACTTATTAGAATAAGTCAACATATTTTTCCCTCCTCCTTTGACCAAAAATCATTCCTTGATTTTATAAGTCATTCCTTGATTTTTAGGCTTACGGTTTGATGTCTAAAAGACATTTAATACCAACCGACACTAGACTGAGCCCAGTCTAGACATTATAAGTCATTTTAAATCATTTATAACCTATTAGAAAAGTAACATTTTACTTTTCTCAAGTTTACGCAATATTCGTACATTTTACGTATTACGCGTTTTAGACCCGTGTTTTCAGTTTTAGCAGGGTTTTACCACCCAAATGGAACCTACCACTCATTTTATATTTTATTATGGAACATATGGACATGTTTAACAATACTTTCAAGTTCCATAATTTTACGACACCCGATTTTACGTTTTGAGGCCTAATCATTTACGGTTGGCATTTCCCGGAGTCAAGTTTCATCCTAATACTTAGGATAATACCAAGCCAAGCACACCTCACCCCCCCTAGCATGAGTGAACCGCCAATAGGGGGGGGGGGATTCACCCCATGGTGTGGCTTGATCTTGTGGAAAATGGTCCAAGATGTTTACATGTGTAAATCTTGCCATGAAAGCCTTTGACTAGTTCTACTTTGTAACCTCCTCATAAGCATATAAATACCCCCCCTCCCTTTGTTGCCGTGCACCTCCAACACCAAAACCACACACACTTAGCTTTATTTCTTCCAAATTCAAGCAAGGTTCAGGAGCAAGTTCAAGGTAGAAACCCTAGTTTGATCTTAGGTTACCAAAACACTTCCATAACCTCATATACTTGGTGATTTCTCTTGAGTTTGAATCCACTCAAGTCACCTCAACTTTCATCATCTCTCTTTCAAGATTACAAGAGTAGAAAGATTGCATGAAGTGAAGTGGGTTGAAGCAAGTCTATCAAAGTCCTATCCTTACTAGTTACTTCCTTTCTTTATTTGAAAGCCAAAAGTTGTAAGCCAAACCCTAACATGCTTCTTGTTAAATAATCATGTTCATGTTATTTTCATATTATTCTTGCTATATTATGTCTTGTATGCATGTCCATGATGTATAAAAGTGAGTAAAACAAGTTATTGTTATTGATTGTTAAGACAAGTTATTAAAACAAGTAAACTAGTGACTTTCTTGGTAAGACCTGATCAAAATGGTAAAATTATGATATTGGATCATTACATATTACAGTAGAGGACTTAACAAGGAAACCTTAGCAACTTGAACCACCTAAAACGAGTATACGAGTCAAAAGTTATGACGATTTGACAAAACTTTCTGGCAAAACTGCCAAAATAGTTTCTGTGACAGAACCTAAAACACGCAAAAAGAGGCCTTCCGTTTCATGAAAAAGTTAAAGCACGAAAGTTGTCCGGAATCACGTTTTCTTCAAAAACTCAGGAGCACGTCTCCAGAAAATCAATAACGAATGAGATATTTCTCAGTTTCTTAACAGCTATTTACATATATATAAGTCACTATATTATGGTTATACTTTAAAAGGAACAAGAGGTCTTATGACCTATAATCAAGACCACAACCATGGCTAGAGCTAAAGTTGAGTCTCATGACCATGGAACAAGGACCAAAGGTCATGGCAAGGCCATGACGAAATGACCATGTAAGCTTACTTAGGCGTAAACATGAAACAAGGAATTGGCGATAACTTGAACAAACAGTTTGGATCTACTTCACTTAAAAGGAACCATGAGATAATACAAAGAAAAATGGTCATACAAGTTATATGAAACATAACCTAATAACAATCTTCATGTAATAATAAACTTTTCTAAGTTTATTCAAATATCGGACATGTAACTTTTCGGATCAAAACTTATATCTATATGTTTTATCAACTACTACAATAGTAGGGAGCCTCATGTGAGGAGTTCATTATGTAAGCCGTCGAGTTAAGTTGTGGATTTACGAATTAAAGTGTCCTGGCTCCTCGAACGCTTACTAACATGACTTCTAAATTATGTCGGCCCGAACGGTAGTAAACGATATATAAAACATATATGTTTCATGAAACTTTTCTTTCAAAGACTTACAATATACATCATACCACATCATGGACTAGATGCAAGATATATATATAGGCACTTATTCATATTCTTTACTCCGATCCTAAGTCGCAACATTCTATTATAGGTTGCTCGTAGAAACCTACACGATCCAACCATTACCATCATTACTTGCTATCTTACTTAAGGTGAGTTCATAGCCCCACTTTACATTACTTCAATGTTTTACAAACCCTTGGGGGGAATACATGCTACTTTTAAACCGAACACAATGCTTTGAAACTGTATGCTGCCTGATTGTTTTATTATTACTAAGTACCTACCTTGCCAATCCTAGGCCCCTATCATGAACCATTTAATCACTAGTATTAGTGAGCGCGAGTATTGTGAATAGGCCTATTGGGATTGGCGAATCCCATTTGTTTGAGCAGATTAGTTCAAACGAATGCACTATATTTGAACATTAAGTATGATGGCAAAGTACTTACCGGGGCAACAAAACCGCCGATTGATATTCGTACCCGTTAACGTATTGGTTGCATGAGCTTAGTATATAATAATAACTGTATTGTTTTTCCAACATAAGTATGAGTCTAATTAACTCATACTACCAACATATTGTGTTCAACCGTTAAACAAACTCTATGAATTTCACTCAACCTTTGTGTTGACCTCTTAAGCATGTATTTCAGGTCCATGATAATCAAGAATGGAGCGGAAGGGCACGTACCGAAGGAAGAAGGCTATAAATTACTATGTCATTCGATAAAACATCAAAAGACTTTATATTGATGTATTTTGAAACATGGAACCTTTTTGGGACCTTACTATGTAAACTCTGATATATTTGAATAAATATGAATGACAACTCTTTTTAATACGACTCGGTTAGAGATCGTTTTCTATTATTATGACTGTTGTGCCGTCGAGTAACACCCAAGTTGAATTCCGCTGCATCATGAATTGGGGGTGTTACAGATTGGTACCAGAGCCATGGTTATAGAGAAACGGGTCTAAGTGAGACCTAAACTATAACTACAATTACAAGCAAAAACATTTTTATAGCCTTCCGCTCTTCGTGCTTTCCATCCTCCAGAAGATTATGGACTTATTACACATGTTATGCTACATGAACATATTTGTATATTGTTATATGCACATTGCCATAGTTTGAGCATTTTCCATAAACATTTGATTTATTTTGACATTGAAATACTAATTATAGACATCATGTCCGCACCTCCATCTCCCGATCATCTTCCTGCTATGCCTGAGTATTTACCAATTCTTCCCGGACCTAATGATCCTTACTTTGAAGCAATTGACTACGACGATGAGGAAGAACCTTACGAGGATTTAGACAATGAAGTAGATTCGGACGAAGATCCTAAAATGGATATGGACATAAACATCGATGATTACGAAGAAGATCCTGAAATGGATATTGACATCGAAGGCATCGATGACATTGAGGAAGCAGAGGAACAAATAGTGGTGCCACATCTATCACCATTAACATCTCCACCTCCTGTTTCACCAATTTCATCCGAATCTAATCGTACCACTCCAGCTCAAGTTCCGAAGTCTACTTACCAAGTCGGCAGAACATCTACATCTACACATATGTTCGTGAACTCGGCTCAATACGAAATTTACTGTTTGAAACAAGCCCTCAACCTAACCCAACTCAAAGTTCAAAGTATGGCAATTCAAATGAACGACTATATATCCAAGGTAAATTCTGCCAAAATGGATGCCATGAATGCTCGAGACGACCTATATTGGTTTAAGCTTGACATGAGCTACGTGAAGAGTGACTCGACTCATGTTGGGGAAATAGTCTTAAATCCTTTGACTGGCTTGGATAACGTCAAGGATAGACTCACATTGGTTGAGAGGGCCCAAGAACAAGATGCGGTACAAATTCACAAACTACTTAACCGCCTAAATACCGCAGAATCCGGTTAGATGTTGCAAACTTTGACAAGTATCAACTTAAGAATGATTTGTGTGGAATGCAAACTCAAATGAGTGCCATACAACAAAGGCTATACCAAAAGGATGTCAAAGAATACCGTCCCAATGATAGTGTGGATGTGTTAGCAACATACGGAAATAATAATCCGTCCGGACTACAACAACCTTCCAACCGATGTTAGACTAATGTTATAGTACTAGTTATCTTTTGTACTAATCCATGTAATAGCGATAGTAGAAACGTTGTAATTACTAACTGAAAGTATCAGTTAGTAAGTTTTAAAGAAACTTGTAATAGGTTTCGATTTTCTAAATCAATCAACGTTATATGAATAAAACTCTTGTTTTATATACTATCATGTGTTATGCTTTTAAGTTTCAACATTATTATCCTATCATTCTTATCAAAAATTGTGCTCATTTCACAACTCTCAAATTACAACGTATCTTTTGAACAATAGAATCATGGGGCCAAAGAAGAAGACACCACCAGCAATGACTCAAGCTGCCATTCGCTAACTAGTTAAGGACAGTGTCAACGCAGCACTCACCACGGAACGAGCAGCCGTAGCTGCAGCAGCTGCCGAAGCCGCCACAGCTGCTGGTGCTGCAGATGCTACAGCTGCTGATGCTGCAGCAGCCGCTGATGCTGCTGATGCTGCAGCAGCCGCTGATGCTGCAGCAACTGCTGATGCTGCAGCAGCCGCTGAAGCCGCCACTGCTGCGAAAGCTGCTATAGCTGCAGAAGCTGCCCGAATTGCCAGCCTTAACATTGGAGGACCAAACCCAACTATCCCTCCAGTGACAAAGGTTGCTTCAGTACCCAAGGGTTGCTCATTCATTTCCTATTTGAAATGCGAACCCATAAAATTCAAGGGTACTGAAGGAGCTGTAGGTTTGACCCGCTGGTTTGAAAAAGCGGAGTCGGTATTCTTGGTCAGTAAATGTACTGAGGGTGATAAAGTTCAGTATGCCACGAGTACTCTGTTTAATGAGGCATTATCATGGTGGAATTCAATAGCTCAACCAATGGGCATTGAAAATGCTTATAAGATTACTTGGGCTAATTTGAAGCAAATGATGATCAAAGAGTACTGCCCTCGCATTGAAATGCAAAAGTTAGAGGTGGAATTCTGGGATCATGCGGTTAGGGGAAATGACATCATAACCTATAACCGTCGATTCCAAGAATTGAGGATACTTTGTCCAACAATGGTTTCCACCAAAGAGAAATTGTTGGAAAGGTATATCTGGGGACTTCCATCAAGTATACAAGGGAATGTAACTTCAGCAAATCCCAAGGAACTTGATGAAGCTATGCGGATGTCTCGCAGCCTCATGGATCAGGTGGTACGTATGACAGAAACCCGAAAGCAAAACAACACCAACAACGCCAACAATACCAATAACCCCAACAACTCCAACTACCGTAACAACAACAACAACAAGAACAACAACAACAAGCGACCATGGGATGGTAACCGTGGAAGTAACAACAACAACAACAACAACAACAACAACAACAACAACAACAACAACCAAACCCGAAACAACAACCATCACAATCAGCAGAACAAAAGACAAGAAGCCGCGACGGCTTATGTTGCTGCACCAGCCGGTGGTAAATACGTTGGTACTCTACCACAGTGTACCAAGGGCAACTACCATCATGAAGGTCCCTGCCCGACCAAGTGCAACAAGTGTCAAAAGCCCGAACATCTTGCCAAGGATTGTAGAGGCAAGGGTGTAGCTACTGGGGCTAACATACAGCCCATAGTTACATGTTTTGGGTGTGGTGAAAAGGGACACTACAAGAACAACTGTCCTCAAAACCAAGGACCCCAAGGCGGAGGTGCTCGCGGTAGAGCCTATGTCATGGGAAATGGAGAACCACACCATGACCCGAACGTGGTTACCGGTATGTTCTTACTTAATAACATTCCTGTTAAAGTCTTATTCGATTTTGGTGCTGATATGAGCTTTATATCTACTAGAATTGCGCCTTTACTTGATATTCCATCAATCACTTTAACCACTAGTTATAGTATTGAACTAGCTACCGGTGACTTAGTAAATACTAATACCGTAATCCCAAACTGTACCCTTAATCTCTTAGACCACCCCTTTAACATCAATCTTATGCCAATAGAACTCGGAAGTTTTGATGTTGTTATTGGCATGGATTGGTTGTCTAAACATCAAGCTAACATCATTTGTGGTGAAAGAGTTGTGCACATTCCATGTGACAATGAAACTTTGATCATTCGTGGTGATCAAAGTGGAACTCGAATAAACATAATCTCATGTATCAAAACCATGAAGTACATTGAGAAAGGATGTTATGCTTTCCTAGCCCACGTAACCAAAAAGAAATCCGATGAAAAACGTCTCGAAGATGTTCCTATTGCCCGTGAGTTTCCTGAAGTCTTTCCGGAAAGATTTACCCGGACTACCACCAAATCGCCAAATAGAATTCAGAATTGATTTAATACCAGGAGCGGCGCCAGTTTCCCGCGCACCATACCGGCTAGCACCTTCATAGATGCAAGAGCTATCAAATCAATTACAAGAACTTTCGGACAAGGGATTTATTCGACCCAGTTCCTCACCTTGGGGAGCTCCAGTTTTATTCGTGAAAAAAAAAGATGGGTCATTACGAATGTGTATTGACTATCGTGAGCTAAACAAATTAACCATAAAGAACCGATACCCACTAACAAGAATTGACGATTTATTCGATCAATTACAAGGTTCAACCTATTACTAAAAAATTGACCTACGATCAGGTTACCATCAAGTTAGAGTTCGTGATGAAGACATTCCAAAAACAGCCTTTAGGACACGATATGGTCACCATGAATTCCAAGTGATGCCATTTGGGTTAACAAATGCACCGGCAGTATTCATGGATCTCATGAATCGGGTGTGTAAACCATATTTGGACAAATTCGTGATCGTATTCATAGACGACATTCTCATATATTCCAAAAACGAAGAGGAACACAAAGAACACCTGAGAACAATTTTAGGACTACTCAAGGAAGAGAAATTGTATGCAAAGTTTTCCAAATGTGAATTTTGGATTCAATCAGTACAATTCCTTGGGCATGTGATTGACAATACCGGTTTACATGTCGATCCCGCTAAAATTGAAGCTATCAAAAATTGGCCAACACCTACCACACCTACAGAAATTCGTCAATTTCTGGGTCTAGCCGGGTATTACCGAAGGTTTATTGAAGGATTTTCCTCAATAGCAAAGTCTTTGACTAAGCTAACTCAGAAAGACAAGAAATACGTGTGGGATGAAAACGAAGAAAAAGCTTTCCAAACCCTCAAACAGAAACTTTGTAGTGCTCCTATCCTAGCATTGCCAGATGGGATAGAAGATTTTGTAGTCTATTGTGATGCATCGCACCAAGGGTTAGGTGCCGTGTTGATGCAACGCGATAAGGTCATGGCTTATGCATCAAGACAACTCAAGGTTCATGAGAAAAATTACACCACTCATGACTTAGAGTTAGGAGTTGTGGTCTTTGCACTAAAAATCTGGAGACACTATCTATACGGTACTAGATGTACTGTGTACACCGATCATAAAAGTCTACAACACATTTTGAACCAAAAAGAACTAAACATGAGACAACGTCGTTGGTTGGAATTACTAAGTGATTATGACTGCGACATTCATTACCACCCAGGAAAGGCAAACGTAGTAGCCGACGCCCTGAGCCGAAAGGAACGGGTTAAACCACTACGAGTCCGAGCCTTAGTTTTAACCATAAATTCAAACTTTCCTACTCAAATCCTTCACACTCAAGCTGAGGCGGTGAAACAAGATGACATCCAAAAGGAAAAGTTGGATGGCATGATACAAAAGAAATTCGAAACCCGTTCAGATGGAACTCTATGCTTCCAAGGTCGAAGTTGGTTACCACTTTATGGTGGCTTACGAGACTTGATCATGCATGAGTCACACAAGTCTAAATACTCCATACATCCAGGATCTCATAAGATGTATCATGATCTTAAACTACTCTATTGGTGGCCGAACATGAAGGCCGATATTGCAACATACGTTGGCAAATGTCTTACATGTTCCAAAGTAAAAGCCGAACATCAAAAACCATCCGGTCCATTGCAACAACCAGAGATTCCTATGTGGAAATGGGAAAGAATTACTATGGACTTCATTACCAAGCTCCCAAAGACATCAAGCGGTTATGACTCCATCTGGGTCATAGTTGATCGTCTCACAAAATCCGCACACTTTATACCAATCAAAGAGACTTACAAAATGGAACAACTAACCCGACTGTACGTCAAAGAAATAGTCTCAAGACATGGTGCACCAATATCCATCATATCCGACAGAGATGGTAGATTTACTTCCAATTTCTGGCAGTCACTCCAAGACGCCTTTGGAACAAATCTAGACATGAGTACAGCGTATCATCCTCATACCAATGGTCAGAGTGAACGAACCATCCAAACACTTGAAGACATGCTTCGAGCTTGTATAATAGATTTTGGAAAAGGATGGGATACTCATCTACAATTAGTCGAATTTTCCTACAACAACAGCTATCATACAAGTATTAAACCAGCTCCATTCGAAGCACTTTACGGTCGAAAGTGTCGTTCACCTGCTTGTTTGGCTGAAGTGGGAGAAGTTCAATTCACTGGACCAGAACTCATCCGTGAAACAACGGATAAGATTGTACAAATCAAAAATCGACTACAAGCCGCAAGAGATCGACAGAAAAGTTATGCCGACACACGATGCAGACCCCTAGAATTCCAAGTCGGAGATAGGGTTATGCTAAAAGTATCGCCTTGGAAAGGTTTGATACGATTCGGTAAACGAGGAAAACTAAATCCAAGATACATCGGACTATTCAAAATCCTAGCCAGGGTTGGCCCTGTGGCGTATAGACTTGAGCTTCCATCAGAACTCAGTAGTGTACACCCTACTTTCCATGTATCTAACCTAAAGAAATGCTTGTCGGATGAATCACTCGTGATTCCACTCGATGAAATTCAACTCAATGACGATCTTCAATTTATTGAGGAACCCATAGAAATCATGGACCGAGAGGTCAAACAACTCAAGCAAAGCCGTATTCCAATTGTCAAAGTTCGTTGGAACTCACGACGTGGTCCTGAATACACATGGGAACGAGAGGACCAGATACATAAGAAATACCCACACCTTTTTACCAACGAAGCTTCTACTCCCAACGCAAATTGATCTCCGGGACGGAGCTCTCATATGGGGTGGAGACTGTAACAATTCGCAATTTTAGGTTAATTACTATTCCCGAAAAATTTACTATTCACTTTTACTATTCATTTTACTATTCACTTTTACTATTCATTTTTCCCGAAATTTTCCCGAAAGTTGATTTTTATTTCATATTCTCGAGTGATAAATCATTTCCATGGCAAATTAAATGTTTGGCACTCGTCAGATCATTTTCGTGAAAGTTATTAAGGAATTACACGTTTTAGGGTAAAACGTCATTCAGAAATTCTACGCACAACGAAGTTCGACCCCGTTAAGTGACCCCGCATCAGAAAAATGTTTGACACACTCATGATTTATTTGAGAATAAATCATGACTGAGAAAAACATGACCAAAATAAACCTCGGCCGTGAAAAACTGGAATTTTCAGTTTTAAGCGTTTTTACTCAGCCGTAACCCTAGCCTATACCTGCACCGCGTTTCTAAGATGATTTGAGTTTTCAACTTATTAGAATAAGTCAACATATTTTTCCCTCCTCCTTTGACCAAAAATCATTCTTTGATTTTATAAGTCATTCCTTGATTTTTAGGCTTACGGTTTGATGTCTAAAAGACATTTAATACCAACCGACACTAGACTGAGCCCAATATAGACATTATAAGTCATTTTAAATCATTTATAACCTATTAGAAAAGTAACATTTTACTTTTCTCAATTTTACGCAATATTCGTACATTTTACGTATTACGCGTTTTAGACCCGTGTTTCCAGTTTTAGCAGGGTTTTACCACCCAAATGGAACCTACCACTCATTTTATATTTTATTATGGAACATATGGACATGTTTAACAATACTTTCAAGTTCCATAATTTTACGACACCCGGTTTTACGTTTTGAGGCCTAATCATTTACGGTTGGCATTTCCCGGAGTCAAGTTTCATCCTAATACTTAGGATAATACCAAGCCAAGCACACCTCACCCCCCCCCTAGCATGAGTGAACCGCCAATAGGGGGGGGGGAGTCACCCCATGGTGTGGATTAATCTTGTGGAAAATGGTCCAAGATGTTTACATGTGTAAATCTTGCCATGAAAGCCTTTGACTAGTTCTACTTTGTAACCTCCTCATAAGCATATAAATACCCCCCCTCCCTTTGTTGCCGTGCACCTCCAACACCAAAACCACACACAATTAGCTTTATTTCTTCCAAATTCAAGCAAGGTTCAAGAGCAAGTTCAAGGTAGAAACCCTAGTTTGATCTTAGGTTACCAAAACACTTCCATAACCTCATATACTTGGTGATTTCTCTTGAGTTTGAATCCACTCAAGTCACCTCAACTTTCATCATCTCTCTTTCAAGATTACAAGAGTAGAAAGATTGCATGAAGTGAAGTGGGTTGAAGCAAGTCTATCAAAGTCCTATCCTTACTAGTTACTTCCTTTCTTTATTTGAAAGCCAAAAGTTGTAAGCCAAACCCTAACATGCTTCTTGTTAAATAATCATGTTCATGTTATTTTCATATTATTCTTGCTATATTATGTCTTGTATGCATGTCCATGATGTATAAAAGTGAGTAAAACAAGTTATTGTTATTGATTGTTAAGACAAGTTATTAAAACAAGTAAACTAGTGACTTTCTTGGTAAGACCTGATCAAAATGGTAAAATTATGATATTGGATCATTACATATTACAGTAGAGGACTTAACAAGGAAACCGTAGCAACTTGAACCACCTAAAACGAGTATACGAGTCAAAAGTTATGACGATTTGAAGTTACCAAAACTTTCCGGCAAAACTGCCAAAATAGTTTCTGTGACAGAACCTAAAACACGCAAAAAGAGGCCTTCCGTTTCATGAAAAAGTTAAAGCACGAAAGTTGTCTGGAATCACGTTTTCTTCAAAAACTCAGGAGCACGTCTCCAGAAAATCAATAACGAATGAGATATTTCTTAGTTTCTTAACAGCTATTTACATATATATAAGTCACTATATTATGGTTATACTTTAAAAGGAACAAGAGGTCTTATGACCTATAATCAAGACCACAACCATGGCTAGAGCCAAAGTTGAGTCTCATGACCATGGAACAAGGACCAAATGTCATGGCAAGGCCATGACGAAATGACCATGTAAGCTTACTTAGGCGTAAACATGAAACAAGGAATTGGCGATAACTTGAACAAACAATTTGGATCAACTTCACTTAAAAGGAACCATGAGATAATACAAAGAAAAATGGTCATACAAGTTATATGAAACATACCCTAATAACAATCTTCATGTAATAATAAACTTTTGTAAGTTTATTTAAATATCGGACATGTAACTTTTCGGATCAAAACTTATATCTATATATTTTATCAACTACTACAATAGTAGGGAGCCTCATGTGAGGAGTTCATTATGTAAGCCGTCGAGTTAAGTTGTGGATTTACGAATTAAAGTGTCCTGGCTCCTCGAACGCTTACTAACATGACTTCTGAATTATGTCGGCCCGAACGGTAGTAAACGATATATAAAACATACATGTTTCATGAAACTTTTCTTTCAAAGACTTACAATATACATCATACCACATCATGGACTAGATGCAAGATATATATATATATAGGCACTTATTCATATTCTTTACTTCGATCCTAAGTCGCAACATTCTATTATAGGTTGCTCGTAGAAACCTACACGATCCAACCATTACCATCATTACTTGCTATCTTACTTAAGGTGAGTTCATAGCCCCACTTTACATTACTTCAATGTTTTACAAACCCTTGGGGGGAATACATGCTACTTTTAAACCGAACACAGTGCTTTGAAACTGTATGCTGCCTGATTGTTTTATTATTACTAAGTACCTACCTTGCTAATCCTAGGCCCCTATCATGAACCATTTAATCACTAGTATTAGTGAGCGCGAGTATTGTGAATAGGCCTATTGGGATTGACGAATCCCATTTGTTTGAGCAGATTAGTTCAAACGAATGCACTATATTTGAACATTAAGTATGACGGCAAAGTACTTACCGGGGCTACAAAACCGCCGATTGATATTCGTACCCGTTAACGTATTGGTTGCATGAGCTTAGTATATAATAATAACTGTTTTGTTTTTCCAACATAAGTATGAGTCTAATTAACTCATACTACCAACATATTGTGTTCAACCGTTAAACAAACTCTATGAATTTCACTCAACCTTTGTGTTGACTTCTTAAGCATGTATTTCAGGTCCATGATAATCAAGAATGGAGCGGAAGGGCACGTACCGAAGGAAGAAGGCTATAAACTACTATGTCATTCGATAAAACATCAAAAGACTTTATATTGATGTATTTTGAAACATGGAACCTTTTTGGGACCTTACTATGTAAACTCTGATATATTTGAATGAATATGAATGACAACTCTTTTTAATACGACTCGGTTAGAGATCGTTTTCTATTATTATGACTGTTGTGCCGTCGAGTAACACCCAAGTTGAATTCCGCTGCATCATGAATTAGGGGTGTTACACAATTTACCTGACTTGCAGCAGAATGGAATACCTGGGGGTGTCTGTCCTAGCATCACAGTTACGGTTACATTGAATGACCTAAAGTGTCGTTTGGAAAATACTTCGTTTGATAATTGAAATAATCCAGAGTTTACAATATGAGGTCCCCAAAAGGTGTTGCAAGTTTATGAAAAACAAGTCATACTAGATCAAACGTTTACATAAGTGCATGAAATAATGGTGAGACGCGTCGACTCCGCGACTCCATAAAGGTCCAAATGCATGTCACATGAGCTACCTTAATAACCTGAAATACATTGCTAAAACGTCAACACGAATGTTGGTGAATTCCATCGGTTTATAAAATGTAATGTTGTACGGCCGCCACAAGTATAAGTGCAAGATAAAAATCAAGTAAAATAGTACAATAGACCTTAAGCTCATGACCCCGAAGCTATGACTGATGAAATTATATGCCCCTCCCGAATGTTTTACCAGAACACTCCCAAAATGTCAAAATGAAATGCATCCGCTTACTATTGGTAATAACTACCACGGATGGAGGCGTCACCCTCGATAGATCTATCCACTCACTCTCACTTAATCGGCAAATTAACGGTCCATGATAATAAATAAGGGACTTTAACAGGTTGGTAAGGCAACTTAAGCAATGTACATATGTTTTGGTATTTGGGCTCGTACTAAAATAATTGATGCAATGTATTCCCCTGTGGGATTTGAAATCAAAATATTGTATTGAAAACGGGGCTATGAAAACTCACCTGATATGATGGTACCATGAACATGTAATGAGCTGAAAAACAAGGCGCGCACACTAGCCGCAACCTAATATGAATGATGAACGATCTACTTTAGATCATGAAATGATGTTATGAATGTCCATGCACATGTTTCTTATACCACTCTACTCTTTGAAAAATACTTGTTCTCATAAAAAATATACATTTTCCAAGACATAGGAAAATAAGGCAACAACCAAAAATAAAACTAGTTGAAATGTATATATATATATATATATATATATATATATATATATATATATATATATATATATATATATATATATATATATATATATATATATATATATATATATATATATATCGTATGTATCAATGTTAGTGTTGAAATCCTCGGTTTGAAATCCTTGATATAACGCCTTGTAGTGATAAAAATATACTTGTAATCACTAATACTTCATTAGTTATGAATTTGGGTACTTGGTATTATTTCTAGAAATCTAGAGTTACTACGTAGTTTTAGTATTATTTTTGGTCTAAAAGCTGTCAAAACAATATGAGTTTTGCCGATATTGAAACGTGAATATCTTTGTCGTTATAAGTCCGTTTTACTTGTTCTTTATATCCACGGTTACGTCAATAAACGTAAATATACTTTTCGTTAATAAACTTGCAAAAATCATAACTTCTTCGTTATAAACTCTTTTTAATCCGATCTTTCGCCTACGGATTCGTTTTTGAAAGTATTTTCTAAAAATTTTGCCAAAGTTTCCTTTATGTTTACTGATTTTTCTGGATTTATAAAAATGGGACAGAATGTATAAATACTTGTTACAAATCCATTTTTCATGTTCAAAACTAGTTTCTACTTCAACCAAATCTCTTGCAAACACCACAAAGCTATACTAATCCTACCATACACCTTCTTAGGGTGCCATGGGTTCCTAATCACTAGTAATCATTTTAATTTAACAAAGGAACACCTAAATCAAAATCTAGGGTTTGTATGTTCAAAAAGTTAACAAAAATAATGTGGTATAGCTAACTTGTACATGAAATTAAGCATGAAAACCATAAGATACAACTGTTAATTAGATGAAATCATGAAAATAAAGTTGATAACTCACTTTGAAATAATGGGTGATTAGATGATGAGAAACCTTATGTTACTTGTGTTTTTGTTGTAAGATTCTTGATTAGGATGATAAAATGAACAACTTTTATGCTTTGATCTTTGAAAAATAATGGATTTTGGTCTTGGATCTTATTTGGGTCGTGGGTTTTGGGATGGAAAAGATGAGGATGAGAGCTTTTGATTCAAGAAATTTGTATGTGTTATGTTTTAGGTGTTTTTAGATATTTAGGATAGTTATATTGTATTATATGGACACATAAATGCATGAGGTCAAGGGGGGGGGGGGGGGGGTTCATGGCTGATTTTAAAAGGGTTCATAAGCCATAATATGGACTTTGATTTATTTAGGATAGTTAGTGGATGATTTGTAGTATAAGTATAGGTTTTTAGGTGTTAAATTTAGGAAATCGTAGTTAGTTTTTAGTTATCATTGAGTACCGGGTTTGCGAGAAATAAATTTTAACAAGTTAGTCGGGACTTAATAAAGTCATAAAAATGTTAAAAATACTTTGGGTACAAGTATTGAGTGTTCGGGTGATTATTGTTTAGTTTTCACGAAAACCGTCGTAATATTTATAAACTCACGTTATAAATAAAATAAATTTCCAAAATACTGGGTAAATGAATGTTATAACTTTTATGATGATAAAATGGATATAAAAATATGTCGGGACCATTGTGGGAATATTTAGATATATTCGTCGTGTTTGTTAACCGGGTGTTAACGTTTATTTATAAATAATTATAAAGAAAACGTTAAATGTATCAAATATATAAATTTGAAAATCCTAAGAGTGGTATAACATGAAAATGCTGTTATGATGATATGCAGACTGTCTCTAGTCCGTATGCAGTGTCGTTACTGATAATGAAATGAATTCGCACCTAAACCAATATGGTTACGCGAATTTTAATACCCGTAAACTAAATTTACGATGAAATGAGTAATGCAAGTGAATAGTGAAAACTTTTCCGGCAATGAATAGTGTTCCGTGAATAGTAAAATTTCTGAATGCTTCTCGGAATGTCAAACTGACACCAAATATGATGAATAGTAAAACGATGAATAGTGTTTGATGAATAGTATTTTTCCAAAGTTTGGGAAATGACCTGAAATGGTGAGTTGTGACAGTCTTCCCCTCTAAAAGGAACTTCGTCCCGAAGTTCAGTTTATGTTGGTCTCTGATAATGTATTGGTGAAAAGGTGATAATATTTGAGAATTCCAGCGAACTCTAACGATAGGAATTCGACTATGCTTCAACTGTTCGACCTAATTGTCCATGATTTCTACTTGTTCTCCTACAAGGTTTATGTTTGACTTTGGGTTGGATTCCTTTCCAAATGGGATTATGAGTGACTAATCTGAAAAGATGATAATACATGGTTGTGTAATCCTGTTGTTCTCTAACAAGGCTCAAGTCTGACGGCCACTAGGCCTACTCTGTCTGAAATATTACATGGTCCAGTGTATATCGGGTTTAACTTTCCAAGGTTTTTGAATGATATCATGCCTTTCCTAGGCAGAACTTTCTGCATAACTCTGCCTACCAACTTGAAGTTTTAATGGTTTACAACTTATTGAACTTGTAACTAATTCTTGACTTGTAGAAAATTTCTGGTTATTTCATGAATGCCTACTTAGACTAGTATGTTGGGCTTTTCCAAATTTCGATCCGTCAATGGATATTGGCACCTCAACCATAGAGTGCCTCAAATGGTGTAGTCTTTATGCTTGCGCGATAACTATGATTGCAACTGAATTTGGTTTATGACAACTGGTTAGTCTAACCATTTCTAGGGTCAATCACTCATGCTCTGAGCATACTTTCCTATGTTTGAATTGTTCTCTCGCTTTGACCATCGGTCTGAGGATGATAGGTGATGTTCACATCTAAATGGGTTTCTGAAGGAAATCCTGAAATGATTTCTTGAAGTCCAAGGTGAATCGATTTCCTTATCAGGAATAACTGAAATGGGTACAATAAATCTTTGTGACTAATTCCACAACGTTCGGTCCTTCGAACTTGGCGTTATCTGAAAGGGATAGAATATGGGTAACAGTTTGATTCCTTGTGTTTTGTTCCAACGGATGGTAAGACATATGTTTTTCTTTGCCTAATAGGCTTCGTCTCCACTACTGAAGTTCGTGATTAATTTGTGATGTTCCTCCTAATTCCTTCATCACATATTCAAATATTCTTTATTGTCAAGTCACAAAATCCTAAATGCATAAGCGATGTAGTAGGGAAAGTTGTTCTGGAAATTTGTCTCGCGATTGTGAGTTTTGGTTGAAATCTTTTTCTGAATAAACGAATTAGAAGCTTGGTTTATTTCTATTGTGTTGTCCTGCGGACATTTATATTGAGTTCAATCCTGTAGCTCAGTCTAGCTAGTACTTTTAAATGATAGAATTTGACACTAAGTCAGAGATGGTGATTCGGATGGTCTCGCGGTATCTTAGAATTTGTTGTTGAGTTATGAATTCTCTCACTATATACTTCTAGTTCTGTTTAGTAGTTCTGTAATCCTTTCATTGCTTTTCTTGTATCGAGGAATCCTACTTGTAATTGATATGGAAAGTCTCTCCTAGGGAAGTCAATGGGAAAATCCAACTTAATGGCTAAGTGGGTGACAGGTGGGGGTAAGTATCCAGGGATAGTTCGGTAAAAGGGATGTTTATGAAAGAGTTCCTTTGTTTACAAAACTTTTAAATGAAGATTGTTATTAACAATCCTTTGAAAAGGTAATTATTTCCTTCATGGCATAATCCTTCCTGAATTTTACATAGGTGATCAGGCTATGTACAATTGAGGACTAATGATGCGATGTTAGATTTTGTCAAAATATCATAACTTTTCTCAAAAGTTTTAGATGGTGTTCCACACATTGTTATTAAAAATGGTATCCTGATGTTTTCTTTCAAATAACATGAAAATTGCCTCGCGTAATAATAGTAAATACTTGGTGTAATGACAGAAAAATCAATTTATAGGATGGTAATAAAATAGCTTACTTCAGAAATTTTTCTGTAAAACAATTTCCCCATATGATAGTAAAATAGTTTGAATGGCGTATTGGATACGTGGTTGAATCTTGTCGAATGGTAATAGTCTACTAATTCATCAAAAACGAAATCAGCCTAATCCCTGATAAGACAATGCTAAAATGTTGCGAAACGATTGAAGTATGAGCAATTGGGATAGAAAATGGAGTAAACGAAGGTTATGATTATCACCTAGGTAACAAAAGATAGATATTACGTTGGATAGGAAAGTGCTTAATACAACTAGGTTATGTCATCGTACCAACGGTAAGTACAAAAAGGAAGATACAACCCTAAAGGGCTCGAACTACGGTTTATATATTGAAACAAGGCTCCTCCTGCTGAAGCATTGTTGTTATCCTTGATGTTGCTAATATCCTGACAGTTTTCTTTCAACAGCTCACGCTATTCCTCGAGCGATTCAGTCTTGATTCCAAGTTCCTGATTTTTCCTTGTTCCTTAGCTCCGGGCAGTCATTCTTGAAATGCCCTAAGTTTCCACATTTGAAGCAACTCCCTGGGGTCTTCTGATTTGTGAGTTTCCTACAGTCTTCAGTCCAATGACCCCGCTTCTTGCACACTCCACACGTTTTACTGCAATGACCTCGGTGATGTTGATTACACAGGTTGCAGTAAGGTAACTTTCCAATATACCTTTTCTTTTTGTGCGGTTCTGCAGCAAAGGCTCTATTCACTTCTTGTCCTTTGGGTGATTGTTGAGCAGCATTGCAACCTAGATTTTCGTTCCACTTCCTTTTATTGTCACTATTGTTTCCTGATGTCTTGGCGTGAACTATGAGTTCTTTTGCTTCGATCGCCATTTTGATAGCTTCAGACATGGTATCGGGTTCCCATGCGATGACCAACATACGAATTTCATGGGAGAGTCCCCCGATGTACCTTTCAAGTTTCTTGCTTTCCGGTTCATCCATTGCAGAACCTAGTCGTGTTAATTCATGAAAATGAGTAGTGTACTCGTCAACCTCATTTCCTACCATGGTAAAGTTTAGTGTTTCCTGTTCTTTTGCTCGTAATTCACTTCCTACACAAAATGTTATACTCATCATCCTTCTTAGTTTCTCCCAAGAGTGTGAGTAGGCATCATCAATTCCCACCATCTTAATATGTTTGGTCCACCACTCCTGGGCATGATCCTGAAAAGTGCATGTGGCGAACTTAAGCTTGTCTTCCTTACGACAGTCGCCACATCGAAATATTGTTTCTATTTCTTCGAACCATTTGAGAAATTCCTTTATGTCTCTAGTTCCGCTAAAGGAGGGAGGATTGCACCCCACAAACTCCACGTGAGTAAGTTCCTTAGTGAGGGCGGTGGCTATGTTCTTGGCAATGACTTGTCCAACAGCAGCTTGCGTCATGCTTGGAGTGGTTTGCTTAAATCTCTCTTCATCAAATCATAAGAGACCATGAGGATATAGTTAATCAAAGTCATCATATTCACAACACATGAATATAATACATGAAAATTGATGCGTAGGAATCACAACAGGCTTTACCTCTCAAGGGATCTCGAGAAGCTTACAACCCCCACCAGGCAGTGTACCTGATCATTGTAGTATAGTATAGTGACAAGTACCGGGGGATTGATCGTTCAGCTTAGGAATAGTGTCGCTAGGATTAGAAGACCTAAATACTAGTTCTAAAGGTGAGGGATGATTATTTTTGTATTTTTATATTTTTTTAGAAAGCAATTAAAAATCTCGGGTTTGAAGGATTTGGGCGGAATTAGTTGCTAATCAACTAACCCAATACTAAAGATGCAATCAAAATAAAATACTAGAAATGAAAATAAACTAAATTATACTAAAGTTGTGAGCAATAAGTGGAGAAAATGTGTTTACTTAGATTTCACTACTCCCTAGACATCTTTTACACATTAATTACTTGTTATAATTGCATGGATGACGGATCGTATTCCTTAATACCATTCATGGGGTGGCACACTTAACTCCCCAATTCTATGAGTTCTTATCTCCTCCTACACCATGCCCAGCACAACTATAGGGATTGTACACAGTGGCTCATGCATTACATACAAGCAATAAAGATCTAGTGCGCGTCGGTTCATGTTTCTTAAGACGTTTAAGCATGTTACCAATTGGAGATCTGCCAGTTTTCTTAAGCCATATAAATCATTCATCCAAGACAAGCATAAACAAGTAATCAACACATAATTAACATCTAGGTTTCATTAGATCCAAGCAAACACAAGATAGATCTAGCCTAGCATGATGGAATTAAGACAAGAACAAGATATAGACAACCAACACATAGACATATTGATTGAATTGAAAGAACACTTATCTCAATTACACATGAAAGGTATCAAGGGCTTGGAACCCTTGAAAAACCTGTAAAATTTGCACCAAAATCGTACTTAGGGTTTCTCCAAAACTTCTCCCTTTTTAATGTGAAAATTAGAAAACTATATATAGGAAAAGGGGTCTGACGGCGTCAAGACAAACATTGTGACGCCGTCACCTCGCCGCCAAAACTATTCTCGGACTGCCTTGATCTACATTTGACGCCGTCAAGACTTAATCCTTTCCAGGCCGTCATGACTTTTACTCTTGACGCCCTACCTTCGTGACGCCGTCAAATCTCTACTGGATCGTCATGGAATTTTGCTCTTGACGCTGTCAGGGAATTACTCTTGACGCCATCACCTACTGTTCCCAGCATGGAAAATTAAGACTTTGGTGTTTTCTTCACTTTTATGCTCCAAAAACGTCCGAATTGCTTCCTTTTCCAGATTTCTCTCCCAAAGTACCTAAAATCAAAAAAGGAACGATTTAGGGCAATATTTGATCAAATAAACTCGAATTCGGGCTTAAATGACCCCCTAAAAATGGATCATTTTTCGCCTCATCATATACCCATACACTTGAGATTTGCTTGTCCTCAAGCAAATGCGCTTTTATTCTAGTCAAAATACAAGTTAGGGGTCATTTAACCCTAATATAAAAGTAATTACAACAAATAATCGTTCCACTAAAGACCAATAGACAAGCACGGAGGTCATACACAAGCACCTCACAAATAGTGTTTAGATACTCCCATCTCTCGGGTGTAATAAAGTGTAAATTACAATATGGAAACGGAAGATATCTCTCACTACCTGTCATAGCAAAATAGATTACCATAGGCTTGGGAAAGGATCAAACCTCCACTACATGGCGTAAGCACCTAGGATAAACTATCAAAGAGGTCTGTTAAAGGGTTGTAACGTTAGGTGTAGGGATATGAAATACACGGTTTTGTTGGATAAATGAAGTTTTACTGGTGGTGAGTTAACAATCTTGGTTAATTACATGTACAAGATGGCGTTGCTAAGCCAAGACTAGACTCGACTTAAGCTAATAAATGAAAAATAACAAAAACTTAAAATGAACATAGAATGAAACGGGATGGTAGTCCGTATGTTTTTCTCTTTTCTTTTTCTATTTTTTTTTCTTTTTCTTGATTTTTTTTTTTTTTTTTTTTTTTTTTTTTTTGCATACACTCTTACCCTACTATCCAAAATAATACATCATAGGGGATTAACATTCCCCTTACACTTGAATCTTTACATACTTTACATTAAACTAATCTAATGAACTCGAATTAAGAAAATCAAAACACTTGGAGTACTTTTAAGATTAACGTACATATGGGGGTAATAAATGATGTTCTTCCCCATTACTCCATAAAATAAGTACTTACCCATGAGTCCCAATCGTCCCAAAACAATATGTACAAGGATATGACTCGACTTAGCAACCATGTAATCAATTAGATAGTTAACTTAGGGTTTAACAAATAACAATAATGCACTAAAAATGAGCGCATACACGGAAGGCTAAGGCGATTTGGTTGTACATTTAAGTGGGGTGTAACAAATTCTTTCATTAAGTAAGATGCTTAAAGTTAGAAACGAAAAGATAGGCTCGGAGGGGTGTACTAGGGGTATCGTGTACTAAAAATGAGTACAACGCTAAGGGTGTGGGAAAAATTAGTTGACTTAACTAGCCAAGTAATATGACTTAAATGGTCAAGTAATTATAATACGGGTTTAACACAAGGGTAATCCTAATGCCTCTTATCATGTAGTAAATCCTACCACACGAATGTAGTCTCACTAGCGGTCTCGGGATGCATCACTAACGCAAGTTCTAGAATCTAAATGCTACCGGTACACTCATAAGCACTAATAATAAATGCTTTTCCTATCAAATCTAAAGGCGAACCTCACATATTTGGGTGGAAAATTTTTTTGAATATACGGTTATGTGCTAGTCATACAATCTCCTATCCATGAGACGCTTGCTATGGCTAAAGTTTCACTCCTAAATGTTGTAAAAAATTTTAAATTTGGCGCTAAAATTGCACTAACAAGTATTTCTCATAGTTTTATTACACATCTACCATTAAACAAAACAAACTCAAGCGAAAGTGCATATGTAAGGTATCATCTTTTTACCCTCCCCTTACACTTAAGATGAACATTGTCCCCAATGTTCAAGTAAAGAATGTAAAAGTGAAAAAGTAAAGAGAATGAAATCAAATACTCCCCTGATTCGCTCGGTATGGATAATAAGTTGGCCAGGTTAAATCTTCCTCCAAGAAAATGAACAATCAAAGCTTCCCTTCCAGAATATAAATCATCTTCTTGTCATACATAACCTGTAAAACCTGATAAAATAGACAAGACAACCTCGCGTAAAATCGGCGGCATCCTATATAAGTTACTAAATCCTAGAAAACAAGATAAGATATAATGCTTGTGGAATGAAGTTTGCAGATCTCCTGGAGATTATAAAATTTAATAATTCACAAAAACCATAAGACTCCGTTAGAAAAACAAAACCGGTAAAATTTCCAGATTTTTACACTTGACGCCGTCAAGAGTAAACTCTTGACGCCGTCAGAAGTGACCTGCAGAAATTCTTATGTTAAGTTTCCAGAAAATTTCTAGAAAAACTTGGTCCTACTTCCTGGAAAATCCTGCAAAACTTCATTATGACTCAATACAAGCATTTGACTCTAACAAATACGAATATACATGTTCATTTAATATTGTGGAGAATCATGATCGGTTTGTTTCTTAAAAACATATTTGGGGTTTCCCCTTACACTTATCTTTTTGCAAAAATACCTTTAGGTGGAGTTAAGACTAGGCCAAAACAACAAAGTAAAGTATTTCCACTATTTAGTTTAGAAACATGATCTACCAACAATAAAAATTAAGCATGCATACGGAAGCAAATAACAAACAAACAAAATAAAATCACATAAAACATGGGTTGCCTCCCAAGAAGAACTTTTCTTTATTTACGAGTCTTGTAGCTAGACTCAAGGTCATGGGTTACTACGTGATACGGGTGAGTCCCTCATTGAGGACATCTTTTGGATCAAACTTAGGTTTCAACTTCCTATCGGTTTCCTTAGTATGGTATGACCTTTCAAACTTTTCTCCATCCGGATCATACAAAGTCATCCTCATATGCCATGGTCCGTCACCTTCTTTAGGTGGCTTGTCCCACCTCCATTTACACTTGTCTCCCTCTCTTTTCCATTTATTCCTTTCTATGTTAATGGGCATTACGCTTAAGAACTCAATCATCTTCCTAAAGACTAAGGGGTCCTCAAAGGGGTCTAGCTCTTCATCTCTAGCTATGAGTTGTTCTACCGAATGTGTCTTTTCAACAAAATCTTTTTCTAGATAGAATGGGCATTGAGGTCCTATGAAGTTCCTTTCTATCCAAGGTCCGTATCTAGATGGTCTCCTATTCATCTCTACCCAATGTGGTGTTGGTTCATCATCACAATCATAACTATGCTTCTTAACATCGTACACCGACCAAGTATCGCCTTCACCTACCACTATCTTAGACTTCTTACAATCTATCATGGTGCTAGCGGTTGCTAAAAATCCTCTTCCTACCAATAATGGGCATGTAGTGTCGCTAACCATGTCTAGGACGTGAAAATCCGCTAATATAGTTAACTTTCCTACGTGAACAACTACATCCTTAATCATTCCAACCGGGTGGGCAATACTCCCATCCGCTAGTCCTATCAATACCTCCGTTTCCTCTAATTTTCCTAGCTTAAGAGCGGTGAATAAGGATAAGGGAATCAAGTTGAGGCTTGACCCTAAATCGGCTAGTGTATCGAAAGCTTCGGATCTTCCTATCTTACAAGGCAAAACAAATATAACCGGATCATCAAGCTTTTTAGGCAACTTGTTTTGAACGAAGGCGGTCCCATTTTTACCTAGCTTACACTTCTCATATTTTTCTAGGAGGGCACTATAGTAAGGAGCACGCGCTAAGACATCAATGACGGGGCGTTCAAGGTGAAGTTCTTTGAATTCATCGTCAAGGTCTTGCGTAAGAGGTGTTTCAACTATGCTTTTGACCGGCTCTATATTGGGTGTTTTATTTGATTGGTCCTTTTGAAGAACTTGGTTTTGTTTGAAACACGTGCTTGTTGATTTGACCGAGTAGTATTGTGGACACGAAGTGGGTGACGAAACTGAAGATATGGAATTAACGTTTAGTTTTGGATTTTTGATTGTGTCACTTGGAAGTGCTCCCATTTCTCGGTCATTGAGAACTTTCAACAATGCGTCAATTCTAGTGGTCATCTCGCTTTGCTTTTGTTTGAAATCGACTTCAAACTTAGATATGCGAGCTTCTTGAGATGCCATGAACTTAGACATCAATCCTTCAAGATTGTTGGTACTACCATAGTTGTTAGAAGGATTGTTGTTGAAAGTACGGTTGGAAGGTGGACCGGTTGGTTGGTAACGATTAGGCGGATTGGAAGAATTGGGTTGATTTTGTTTCCACCTAAGGTTTGGGTGATTTTTCCATGAGGGGTTGTATGAATCACCGTAAGTGTTTGGCTCGGGCTTGAAAGTGTACCACTTATCTCCCGCTTCGTCGGTACGCGTGGATGCGTAGTCCGCAAAAGCTGTTCCGAGGAGTTCCACACAATCACGAGTGTCGTGGGGACCACTACATAATTCGCATGAAGAAGTGATTTTGTTCACTTGGCTTGAAGGCTTAGGAGCTTCGTAAGATTTCATGAGAAACTTGACTTGGTCCTCAAGTTCCATGATCCTACGGTCGGGAGTGCTAGAATTGTTCGAAGGCAAAGATATTGCCTTGACCGTTTTGTTCAAATCACGGGGATCATTCCAACTTTCGTTGTCATAGAGAGCAAGATCTTCTATGAGTTCCCATGATTGTTCCGCACTTAGATCACGTAGCTTACCACCGGCCAATTGGTCAATGGCTCGCCTCGTGGAGATGTCGATATGGTCATAAAAGATTTGGACTTGGAGCCAAAGATCTATGCCATGATGAGGGACTTTTTGGAGTAAGTCCTTTAAACGAGTCCATGCTTCGTAAAGAGATTCATTTTGACGTTGTTGGAACATCAAGATGTCATTTCTAAGCTTAGTAGTTCTCCCCGGTGGGAAAAATTGAGCAAGGAAATGAGTGGTGAGATCATCCCATGTGGTGATGGATCCCGCGGGTAAACGCTCAAGCCATTGACTAGCTTGATCCTGTAGAGAGAATTGGAATAGGCGTAATCGGGTTGTCTCTCTAGTTGCAACATCTAGGTCTATGGAATCTACGATTTTGAGGAACTCATTAAGATGTTGGTTTGGATCTTCGGAATGAAGTCCATGGAATGCACATTCGCTTTGCACCAACCGGATGGTGTCGGATCGCAAGGGGGTCACATTGGCTCAGGTGAGCTCAATGGTGTTTCGGTAGCCTTGGTGGCTAGGTTGGGAATACTCTCCTAAAGTTCGGGGTCTAAGGGGTTCTAGTGGTGGGTTTTGTTGTGGTGGGATGACGGGTTCAAAGATGTTCCCGTTGTCCATGATGTCGGGTGGTTACGAACAAAGGCACAAAGAAATAAATAGACTAAAGAGAACCTAAAAATAAAAATAAAATCTTACTTGAAAGGAATCTAGCAAGTAGACCTAATAAAAAGAAATTCTAACCTAGACAATAACTATTCCCCGGCAACGGCGCCAAAAACCTGATGTGTGGGAATCGCAACAGGCTTTACCTCTCGAGGGATCTCGAGAAGCTTACAACCCCCACCAGGCAGTGTACCTGATCGTTGTAGTATAGTATAGTGACAAGTACCGGGGGATTGATCGTTCAGCTTAGGAATAGTGTCGCTAGGATTAGAAGACCTAAATACTAGTTCTAAAGGTGAGGGATGATTATTTTTGTATGTTTATATTTTTTTAGAAAGCAATTAAAAATCTCGGGTTTGAAGGATTTGGGCGGAATTAGTTGCTAATCAACTAACCCAATACTAAAGATGCAATCAAAATAAAATACTAGAAATGAAAATAAACTAAATTATACTAAAGTTGTGAGCAATAAGTGGAGAAAATGTGTTTACTTAGATTTCACTACTCCCTAGACATCTTTTACACATTAATTACTTGTTATAATTGCATGGATGACGGATCGTATTCCTTAATACCATTCATGGGGTGGCACACTTAACTCCCCAATTCTATTAGCTCTTATCTCCTCCTACACCATGCCCAACACAACTATAGGGATTGTAAACAGTGGCTCATGCATTAAATACAACCAATAAAGACCTAGTACGCGTCGGTTCATGTTTCTTAAGACGTTCAAGCATGTTACCAATTGGAGATCTGCCAGTTTTCTTAAGCCTAACATATAAATCATTCATCCAAGACAAGCATAAACAAGTAATCAACACATAATTAACATCTAGGTTTCATTAGATCCAAGCAAACACAAGATAGATCTAGCCTAGCATGATGGAATTAAGACAAGAACAAGATATAGACAACCAACACATAGACATATTGATTGAATTGAAAGAACACTTATCTCAATTACACATGAAAGGTATCAAGGGCTTGGAACCCTTGAAAAACCTGTAAAATTCACACCAAAATCGTACTTAGGGTTTCTCCAAAACTTCTCCCTTTTTAATGTGAAAATTAGAAAACTATATATAGGAAAAGGGGTCTGACGGCGTCAAGACAAACATTGTGACGCCGTCACCTCGCCGCCAAAACTATTCTCGGACTGCCTTGATCTACATTTGACGCCGTCAAGACTTAATCCTTTCCAGGCCGTCATGACTTTTACTCTTGACGCCCTACCTTCGTGACGCCGTCAAATCTCTACTGGATCGTCATGGAATTTTGCTCTTGACGCTGTCAGGGAATTACTCTTGACGCCATCACCTACTGTTCCCAGCATGGAAAATTAAGACTTTGGTGTTTTCTTCACTTTTATGCTCCAAAAACGTCCGAATTGCTTCCTTTTCCAGATTTCTCTCCCAAAGTACCTGAAATCAAAAAAGGAACGATTTAGGGCAATATTTGATCAAATAAACTCGAATTCGGGCTTAAATGACCCCCTAAAAACGGATCATTTTTCGCCTCATCAAAAATTTTGGTCTACGTGAACCGATATCACAAATAGCACAACCATTTCTTACATAGTAGAGTCACACTTGATATATTTGTTTGTACAACAATCAAAAGACAACAAGTTCTTTATACTATGTCCTACACCTTCTGTGGCTAGGATAATAGTAAAAGCTAGTGAGGATATAAGTCTGGTCTAGGGACTTCCTAGTGTCCCTCTGTGTGAAATCAGGTTTGTGGTATCATAAGGTCAAGATAGTCCTGAAGTAGTGTCTGAAGTTGTGCCTCGATCAAATCTTAGATAATGTAGGTTCTGAACCATTCCTGAAGAATCTGCGGATGTTCCTGTTGAGTCCGTGATATTTGTATTATCTACTAGGTGTTATCTAGTTCATGGCAAGTGGGAATGGAAAAGGAAAATGAAAATGATGGTACTAGTGAATGGAATACTACACTCTTTCGCGCAACCTCGCGACATCAAAGAGGTAAAACTAAAGTACGCACTGTGGGACGACCAATAGTGTAATAAGTAACTGATGGTGGTGGTAGTACCTGAGTAGTGAGTGCTCTACTAGTGATGGAAAGAAACATACTATCTTCCTTGCAATAAACATCCTAATACGTCCATTAAGATTAAGTCTGAATACTCTACCAAAAGGCATTCTATGTATGGGCTAAATGATAGGAAAACCCTGTTCCTATGGAAAATCAATAGTGCTAATGGTGGTGTAAGTGCAACTGGTGGTATAATGGTAGTGGAAGATAACAAGGCATCTTCAATGTCAGAATCCGATAAAAGGATGTCAGGGTGAGTATCTGAAGACATGTCACTTGTGAACCAGGTCAATAAAATGATATATATATATATATATATATATATATATATATATATATATATATATATATATATATATATATATATATATATATACACAAATATGAGTATAAATAACTCGCACAGGGTATGCATGAAACAACATGTATCATGATTATGCACTTATGATGAAATGATGAGATGCAATGATGATGCAGTTATAGTCTAGGGTCCAAGATACATCCTAGTTCGCTATAACCTTAGCTCTGATGCCAATCTATCACACCCCCAATTTACCTGACTTGCAGCGGAATGGAATACCTGGGGGTGTCTGTCATAGCATCACAGTTACGGTTACATTGAATGACCTAAAGTGTCGTTTGGAAAATACTTCGTTTGATCATTGAAATAATCCAGAGTTTACAATATGAGGTCCCCAAAAGGTGTTGCAAGTTTATGAAAAACAAGTCATACTAGATCAAACGTTTACATAAGTGCATGAAATAATGGTGAGACGCGTCGACTCCGCGACTCCATAAAGGTCCAAATGCATGTCACATGAGCTACCTTAATAACCTGAAATACATTGCTAAAACGTCAACACGAATGTTGGTGAATTCCATAGGTTTATAAAATGTAATGTTGTACGGCCACCACAAGTATAAGTGCAAGATAAAAATCAAGTAAAATAGTACAATAGACCTTAAGCTCATGACTCCGAAGCTATGACTGATGAAATTATATGCCCCTCCCGAATGTTTTACCAGAACACTCCCAAAATGTCAAAATGAAATGCATCCGCTTACTGTTGGTAATAACTACCACGGATGGAGGCGTCACCCTCGATAGATCTATCCACTCACTCTCGCTTAATCGGCAAATTAACGGTCCATGATAATAAATAGGGGACTTTAACAGGTTGGTAAGGAAACTTAAGCAATGTACATATGTTTTGGTACTTGGGCTCGTACTAAAATAATTGATGCAATGTATTCCCCCGTGGGATTTGAAATCAAAATATTGTATTAAAAACGGGGCTATGAAAACTCACCTGATATGATGGTACCATGAACATGTAATGAGCTGAAAAACAAGGCGCGCACACTAGCCGCAACCTAATAAAACTAGTTGAAATGTATATATATATACCACTCTACTCTTTGAAAAATACTTGTTGTTATCAAAAATATACATTTTCCAAGACTTAGGAAAATAAGGCAACAACCAAAAATAAAACTAGTTGGTATTAATGTTAGTGTTGAAATCCTCGGTTTGAAATCCTTGATATAACGCCTTGTAGTGATAAAAATATACTTGTAATCACTAATACTTCATTAGTTATGAATTTGGGTACTTGGTATTATTTCTAGAAATCTAGAGTTACTACGTAGTTTTAGTATTATTTTTGGTCTAAAAGCTGTCAAAACAATATGAGTTTTGCCGATATTGAAACGTGAATATCTTTGTCGTTATAAGTCCGTTTTACTTGTTCTTTATATCCACGGTTACGTCAATAAACATAAATATACTTTTCGTCAATAAACTTGCAAAAATCATAACTTCTTCGTTATAAACTCTTTTTAATCCGTTCTTTCGCCTACGGATTCGTTTTTGAAAGTATTTTCTAAAAATTTTGCCAAAGTTTCCTTTATGTTTACTGATTTTCCTGGATTTACAAAAATGGGACAGAATGTATAAATACTTGTTACAAATCCATTTTTCATGTTCAAAACTAGTTTCTACTTCAACCAAATCTCTTGCAAACACCACAAAGCTATACTAATCCTACCATACACCTTCTTAGGGTGTCATGGGTTCCTAATTACTAGTAATCATGTTAATTTAACAAAGGAACACCTAAATCAAAATCTAGGGTTTATATGTTCAAAAAGTTAACAAAAATAATGTGGTATAGCTAACTTGTACATGAAATTAAGCATGAAAACCATAAGATACAAGTGTTAATTAGATGAAATCATAAAAATAAAGTTGATAACTCACTTTGAAATAATGGGTGATTAGATGATGAGAAACCTTATGTTACTTGTGTTTTTGTTGTAAGATTCTTGATTAGGATGATAAAATGAACAACTTTTATGCTTTGATCTTTGAAAAATAATGGATTTTGGTCTTGGATCTTATTTGCGTCGTGGGTTTTGGGATGGAAAAGATGAGGATGAGAGCTTTTGATTCAAGAAATTTGTATGTGTTATGTTTTAGGTGTTTTTAGATATTTAATATAGTTATATTGTATTATATGGACACATAAATGCATGAGATCAAAGGGGGGGGGGGGGGTTCATGGCTGATTTTTAAAGGGTTCATAAGCCATAATATGGACTTTGATTTATTTAGGATAGTTAGTGGATGACTTGTAGTATAAGTATAGGTTTTTAGGTGTTAAATTTAGGAAATCGTAGTTAGTTTTTAGTTATCATTGAGTACCGGGTTTGCGAGAAATAAATTTTAACAAGTTAGTCGGGACTTAATAAAGTCATAAAAATGTTAAAAATACGTTAGGTACAAGTATTGAGTGTTCGGGTGATTATTGTTTAGTTTTCACGAAAACCATCGTAATATTTATAAACTCACGTTATAAATAAAATAAATTTCCAAAATACTGGGTAAATGAATGTTATAACTTTTATGATGATAAAATGGATATAAAAATATGTCGGGACCATTGTGGGAATATTTAAATATATTCGTCGTGTTTGTTAACCGGGTGTTAACGTTTATTTATAAATAATTATAAGGAAAACGTTAAATGTATCAAATATATAAATTTGAAAATCCTAAGAGTGGTATAACATGAAAATGCTGTTATGATGATATGCAGACTATCTCTAGTCCGTATGCAGTGTCCTTACTGATAACGAAATGAATTCGCACCTAAACCAATACGGTTACGCGAATTTTAATACCCGTAAACTAAATTTACGATGAAATGAGTAATGCAAATGAATAGTGAAAACTTTTCCGGCAATGAATAGTGTTTTGTGAATAGTAAAATTTCTGAATGCTTCTCGGAATGTCAAACTGACACCAAATATGATGAATAGTAAAACGAAGAATAGTGTTTTGATGAATAGTATTTTTCCAAAGTTTGAGAAATGATCTGAAATGATGAGTTGTGACAAAAAAAACAGATAAAGTGTACAAAAAACGTAAACAAAATTATAAGACATACAAGAAACATGAAAAAACTGACAAAAATGGATAAAAAACGCAAAAAAAAAACAGATAAAACATACAAAAAAAGGGACAACTGATAAAAGAACAGATAAAACGTACACAAAACGGATAAATATGTATAAAAAATGGATACAACGTACAAAAAAGGGGAAAAACAGACCAAAAACAGATAAAACGTACATAGAACGAATAAAACATACACAAAACGGATAAATACGTACAAAAAATAGATAAAATGTACAAAAACTGGGAAAAAAATGATAAAACGTGCAAAAAACGGATAAAGACATAAAAAAACTGATAAAACGTACATAAAGGGGAAAAATGACAAAACACGGATAAAACGTACAAAAAATGGATAAATACATACAAAAAACGGATAAAACATAAAAAAAAACTGACAAAAACGGTTAAAACGCACAAAAAACGGATAAGAACGTAAAAAATGATAAAACATACAAAAAAGGGAGAAAAAAAACTGACAAAAAACGGATAAAATGTAAAGAAAACGGATAAAATGTACAAAAAATGGATAAAACGTACAAAAAACAGAGAAACGTACAAAAAATGGAGATAACGTAAAAAAGGACTAACGGTGCACATACCGTTAGTCCTGAAGGCTAACGGTGTAACATTATCAATCTCGTTAAGAGATAACGGAGAAAAAATTTGCATCGTTAGTCCTCATGGTTAACGAGAGATCTAGGGTGGCAAACGTTTGCTAACGGGTGATGTATTTTGCCAAAACTTAAACTAAGTTTTGATGTTTTCGGTAGCTAAAACGACGTCGAACAATACACCTGATGCAAATATGTTAATGTTAATGTAGCATTCATAAATGACAATTTTTTTTAGCATAATAAATGTATCAAGAATCACAAGCATTAACTTTAATGTATTTTTACACACTTCGATCGAAAATAATTTCAGTTATATGTTGACAACCAAACGATTGCCATTGACAGCCCTCAAAAGGGATACCCGATGCTCTAATGTACCTAACCCATTATTATTAGTTAAGGTTTTGAATGATCCTGTGATACCAAATAGAGGTGAAAAAATGGGAATGTCTCCCGAATCACTACATTTTGCAACTTAAAGACACACACAAGTGACCTGCCTATGCCGATTTACTTTTAGAATTATGGTTTCGATATAAGGCATTTTAGCAAGGTTCATCAACCCCTTGAAGAGTGTTATTTTCTGGCTCTTATATCAAGTTTAACAACAAGATGTCAAGTTTTTTCAACGTTCATGTCAGAAGTGTTTTACTTCTCAATCTTAGATTTGCACAATCAAATGACGGCCGGCTAGTTTTGGTGGTTTCATTGTCTCAAGGTCTCTTGAGATGATTCATGAGTTTTGTTGGTACTTTTAGTTGGTTCAGTAGTCCTTTGGTAGCAAAACTTTGCTAATAAACATTCCGAAAATTGAACTACAGTACTTTTTTTTTTTTTTTTTTTTTTTTTTTTTTTTTAAATATTGACCCAAGCTCTTACACTCTGATCTTGAGTTTGTGTAACTGTCTGACTATTGAATTGAATATGATGTTTTAAAAGATTGATAAATGTTAAAAAAAAAAAAAAAAAAAAAAAAAGAAAAAGAAAGAAAAAAAAAATGAAGCAGAGGACACAAGGCAAGAATAAAGTGAACTTTGAGATGTTTGTTATAAAGATGAGATTGTAAATTGATGTTCAGAAAGCCATTGTATAGATTTCAATGTTGAAGAGAGAGAGAGAGAGAGGGGGGGGGGGGCGGCTTATGCATTCTCACAAAGCTCATTTCACCCACAAAAAAACCTATAAGCTCTTTGAATAAGCTTACCCAAACACATTTAAGGAGCTTAATAGCTTTCTCACTATATAAAATAAGCTATTAAGCTCCTCGGCCAACACTCCCAAAAATGGATTTATATACATTTTGTCATTTGATTCTCACGATCCCTCAACCTACACGGGTCAAACGGGTCAACTGAGAAATCTAAGTGCTCTTTGCAATTTGCATATCCCTTCTCTTTGTGATCCAATAGTGTTTATGATGTCTAGCATAATCATGAAATCTTATTATCACTAATGGTTTTCGATTTTCCATACCCCCAACTTCAAGCTCAATTAATAGATCGATGCATAAAAAAATCCTTAGAACGACTAATGAGAATGACCTAATTCACATACTACAACATGCATTTTTCCAACTAGAAAAAGAAAAATTGCAGATAGTTTTAGACATCTACGGGTCAAATTGCATTACGGGTCACGTTACATTTTCTATTAATTAATATATCAACTGCATTTCAGTCATATTTCCGATATGAAATGGGTCAGTTTGCATAAACCCAACACATTTATAGTTGTCAAAAGCCAACTTATTGCAAACATAAACCACAAAACCTATGAACCAATTCATTTGCCCTACGAATTTTAAAAACCAACAAAACCAAACATGCAAATTTACACATAAAGTGTTCAATTCCGCACAAATATAAACTTGATCCAACTCTTCTAGTCGTGGGAAAGAGTTGATTGTTGCCTGATTGGAGTCCTTAAGGAAAGGATCGCATCGGATCCGGAATGGATCTCAAATATACTTGTCGAGTTGTCCGTTACACTAACTTCTTTGTGCAAAAAACATAAAATTAATATTACAGACCCTATGCGGGCTTACGTTGCAATACGTATAAAACATCTAACAACATATTCCACTGCATAGAACAAATTTGCCACAAGTTTGACCATATAACAAAGAATTCTTGTAAAAAAATCATAGAGAGAGTGGCAATAAGCTGCTTTTGCAAGATTAATACTTAACAGATTCCATATTGACAAGTCAACATGTCAAATGGTTCAGTTGAGGCTTTTTTTTTTTTTTGGTTCGGTTGAGTTGAAATATGGCAAACTGCATTCAACGGTTCATAACTTCATATTGCTTTCGATTAACAGTAAATACTACATCTTCAGTTCTAACGGCTTTCAGATTTAATGAAACAGGTCATATTGTGTCAACCTGTCAACCCAAGACGACTCAACTATACCCTTTATAATTCAATGTACTCCAACTAACAGATACTATTGTATTATAACACGCACATCATAAAAATATGGATCACATAGAATAGAGATCAAGCACAAACACAATGAACTATTCACGGGTCCACTAAGATATTAAACAAACCAAACATGGCATCTATAATCTAGAAACAGATTATAAGAAACCATATCATGCAAAACATAGAGATAATCCAAATGCACATTCAAATTAACTACTAACATCATAATATCCTAGATTCTTGGCACAATCGTAGTTTTTTACTTTCAATACAAAAGCAGACCAAAGTCGAAACTGATAATGACCAACTGAATATGCTAAGTTTGATATAATATCCAAACAGACTAACTTCACAAACCCTATTTCAAAGTTTTTCAAATGCCTTGTCATGTTCAGCAGAAGAACATAGAACTGCAGACCTTGTCATGAAGTTTCGGAATTTGGGTGAAACCAGCAGCACCACCGCTATGGCTGGAAGCTGCATCAGACATGTCATCAAACTTCACGAACTGTGACATCTGCGCTGCTGCCAAGTGGGCATAGCAAATCGGAGCAACTGCAAACATGTGTGTACATACATCGTTAGATTCTTGATATTAACTACTAGCAATAGTTATGACACTAGCTGCAAATATGCATTTTATGCAGAAAGTGGCTGGTAATTACGTACCTACAGATATGGCAGTTGTGCTCCTTTGGTACCTGCAAATCCATAATCCCCAAATCAATAGCTAATTAACCATTTATCACAGACATTGCAGTTGGTGAATTTGAACAATTTTGAGACTAATAAATAGTTGATTGACATACACATAGGATAGTGAATGAACAAGTTCCTGTAAGTCATCTGTAGTGAAACCAATTTGATCAAGAAGAACATGGTAATGTGTAGGCCGCGTAGTCCCCTAGAAACCAACATATCCTTTAGCCATCATATATTTAATCATAAACATGAAAAATATGTATACATGGTATGACAACGCTTACAATGGGTCCATTTTGAGCACACAAGTAGAAATCATTGTTCTTCGGATGACAAACTCTGTTGTCAATGATTGTTCCTGAAAACACGCAGGAATACTCAGTTTTTGTTCTTTTCAAACATACTTTTTCCGGAATCAGATACTACCTGATGGAACGTTGACGTCTGAATTGGGTTGGAAGAACTTGGTGTGGTGAGTTTTCTGTGCCACGATAACCATGAATTTCGGATCCCAGTTATTATCCATAAACTTGCATGCCTACATTACAAAGTATTTACTTTCAATTGATTTACAAACACTACAATACGTTGAAATCCCAAAGTTAAGCGATCGAACCTGCATGATTTGCTCAAGCTCGATGTTCAGCACCTGATTGAACTGACTCTCGCTGACCCCATCCCTAAAAATTATTATATGTTGTGGTTTAAGCTGACGAGTAGTACTTGTATAAAAGTCAGTTAACAGCTCCCTGACATCACAAAAACATTAGTTAGTAACAATCATCTAAAATTAATAATTCAAAACAATTTGGAAATGTTTTATAAATTTCGAGAATATCAATCAAACCTGATCATCCCTTCGTCCTTATCAGGTGATACGGGTTTGAACAAACCATCAATCATTTCAACTCGAGCAGATTGTGCACGGACAGATGCCCTGTATTGAGAAATCAGTGGCCATTTCCTCGAGCTAACAACCTACACATACCAAGAAAGAATATTATATATTATCGAATTACATTCAGAATTTTGTCACTAAGTTAGAATACAAAAACAAAACTTACAGCTGCGATAGAAGGAACATCCGAGCGCCCTGGCGAACCATGGGATACATCCATTCCAAAGATGATGGTAGGAGTCCTTGAAACTAATGGTATTGAGTTTGAACATTCTACTGATAGCAGAGAGTTGATGCCACCCGTCTGAAATAATAGAATATAGATCATACTTGAGTTTCAGAAAGAAAAAACAAGAAACTAAAAATTACTTTAACTTGAAATATAGACCTTCGCATTGATCTTCAGAAGCAAGTTAGTGAGATACTGATCATTAATCCGAGTTGGTGCAATACACTGTGTAATGATCCCAAAATCCACTAGGCATTTTCGCTTCCATGGACCTATCATCATAACAAAACTTTTGATTACTATTCCAATAAACAGTTTCTCAGGTAGCAAAAGATCAAGGAAAAGGGGAAAAACCATAGATGTCGGAATTCTTTCTCTCTGGGAGGATGCATAGAAGAAAGTGAGGTGGGCCTGGCAGTGTTCGTTTTATCGCTTCAAACATCATGTCCACACGAATAGGAGCAGGATTGCGCCTAGCCTGATGATTCTCTTCAATTACAGAATAGGGCTCTTGAAGACCCTGCAAGAATGGCCCAACATTCTTTATGTTAACTTAATCTAAAAAATCGTACTCCGTATTTGTCACCAAAAAAAATAAAAATAAAGATGCAATGTGTGATCCGTGAGCTAACTAACCATTCCTTTAGCCTGAGAACACCTAAGTAGATCTCTGCGTAGGCTATTACAGTCACATCGTGCAGAAAAGTTCACAATAGCCCAACATGAGACCGCTGTCGGCTCAATAAGTGTCTGCAGCAAAAATTATAAAATTAGTGCAAAAACCTGGAACTTTTAATAAGTTGTAAAATAACCAAAACTTAAAGGACCTTGTTATTGAAATTCCAACGACCACCACGAGGAAGCAAGTCGGCTCCACTCCCAAACTTCAGCTGCAATAAATACAAAGCATATATGGTTAAGAAACATATTGTGCAAACAAAGAGAGTTTTGAAAACAAAATTATACCTTTGGTGGATCCAAAACACGACCCTGAACTTCTGTGAAGGTAGTGCTTATTGTGATGCCAGTTGAAGTGATAAGAGGATCTGCATTATAGTTACTTTGTCTCATTGCCTGCAATGATTAACGAATAATGTTATCAGCCACTCACTACATATTCTGGTTTTGCGTTATCCTTTCAGAAATGTTCTTTAAGAAGCTTACACCCATCAAGGTCCTTATCCGATCTTGTGGCTTCTGTCTGGATTTCTCAACGAGTGCGGCTCTTTGTAGATTTGAGAGTGACTTGGTATACCTCTGTAGTGATATCAATTCACACAACTGATAATAAACAAATACAAAAACAATGTAAAGTTAGTCTAGAGATCACTTGTAAAATCAGTTTTACCAACTTGTAAATAGACTACCTCGAGTGGTATGTAAGTCGGTCGTTTTGGTTTCCCAACGTCCAGGCATGGGTAGTATTGAGACTCCCTAAGTTCTTGACCACGATATTTGATATAATAATCGTACACAGTAATCTCAGTTGGTTCAGTTGGGCTGTTTCCATTCCTTGCTTTCAACGTAAACCTGCAAAGTTTCAGGTATTTAAACTGATTAGTGTCTATTGTGTCCTAGATATTGTTAGATGATATAAACTAACAGATCCTACTTCTGTTCTCTGCAAGGTTTCTCGCTCAACCCAATGATTTTATACTCCAAATTAGAAGGAAAAGTCTT